>JAIXND010000771.1:4556912-4648717 GCA_023646645.1 Varanus salvator macromaculatus | reverse complement strand
AGGCAGGCAGGCAGGCAGGCAGGCAGGCAGGCAGGCAGGCAGGCAGGCAATCAGCTTGTTCTTCAGGTTCAAGTGGGGAGAATCAACTTCTTCCCCTATGTAACGGACACAAAGTATTGCATTGACCAGTTTTGCAGCCCATCATGGCTTATTTAAGCCATGATGGCTTGCCACGTGTGCAAAGGGCAATTCTGAATATTCAACCAAGAACAGATGGTCTCCATGGTGTATCATGTTGCAGGAACCTGGTAGGGGTGGCTTATGGAAAGTTTAAACAACCCATGGGCTTTATGAGGGTTATGCAAAGGTTATTTAGCCCTCCCATAAGCCACCTTTGCCTGCTCTGCACAGCATGAGATTCCTGGAGCCAGCAATAAACCGCGACGGGCTGCAGTGATCACACAAACCTGACTTGAGATTACTTGTTTCTATGCAAGGTGAACGAGACAAAGGCGCCTGGAGCAGATGGGCGGTTTTTATCCTGTCCCTGGGAGCAGAAGGGTTTGGATGCTGCTGTCGCTGTGACTGTTGCAGTACTTGCCGCCCGATCCGGCCCAAATTTAGCACTTTTAAATCCCACTGGATCAAATGGGAGTTTTAAGTAGGTGCAGAAAGCCTCCCCTAGGAAGTGAATGAAGATCCAGAGTTTGGCAGGGACTGGCTCGTGTCCTGCGGGCCTTCAGGTTTATTCCCTGGGGATGGGGGGGGGGGCACCTGCGACTGGAGGGGAAGGGAGGCAGGTACTGGGATGTATCGGATTTCAAGGCAGAAGGAAAAACTGGCCATGAGGAGGAGGAGGAGTGCTTTTCAAGGGAATGCCCCACAGGTGGACCACAGACCAATGGCAGTCGGGAGAAGGACACCTTTGGCGGGAGTCTCCGTCTCTTGGCTCTCTTCTACGGGCACCTGCTGTTCTGGCTGCTCTCGGTGCTTCTCCTTCGGACACTGCAGTCTAGGTCAGGCAATGCTGGGCCTTTTTCAGCCAGAGGGTCAGCTTCCTTCTGGGGAAATGTTCCAGAGAGTATGGCCAAAGGGGGGGGGGGCAAAGGCCAAGCCCCAACAGTCTCCATTTTCTCCTCACAACTACCCTGTGAGGTAGCTTAGTCTGAGAGTCTGTGACTGGCCCAAAGCCACCCCATGAACTGCATGGGTGCATGGAGATGAGAACCCAGGTCGCCTGAGTCCCAGTCCTGGGCTTTTAACCACTACGCCTCTCTGGATCTCAACCAAGCCTTGGGAGAAGCATTTCTATCTTCTAGTGCGTGAAGAAAAACTGTGTGAAAGCCCAGAAACCGCCAACAAGCAGCAGTCCGGGGAGAGGCCCTATATCTTAGAAAGGCGCCGCAAGGGTTGTGAGAAGAGACTCTGACGCAGGCAAGGAGAAAGGTCCAGCCTCTGCAGCTCAAATACCAAGGCCAGTCAGTTCAGAGATAGACCGGGTGGTTGCTGAAAATCGGATACTGTGGGGAAGTTTGGTGACCATGCTGGGGGGCCAGTCTAGCATTATCAGTCCTAAAGCGTGGCTTCAGGCTGAGTGGGCAGCCCAGCTGAGGAGCATCAGGCACGCCGAGGGGACCCGGCTGGAAGGTCCGGTCTGGTTATTTCCATCCGGAAGGGAAGGGAGGCGTTCCATGCAAAATCATCTTTCCCAGTGGCCCCTTTCCTGGCTTTGCTTACTTCTCTTGCGGGGGACGTCTGAATTCAGAGTATTCAGATCTCCACTTGCACGACAAAGCCAGCCTGGCTGGTCAGCTTTAACACAATAACTCCTTCTAGTCAGACAGGCCTTGTCATGGACCGCTTAGATGGAGGGAGAAGAACAGCCAGGGCAGCCAGGAGCAGCTGGGACCCCCGGCAGCCCTCCTTGGCCCTTGGCCGGAGGTGCAGCCGCCTGGCACCTTGGAGAGGACCATCTGACCACTTCTGCTCTTCCTTTTCGCGACTGCAGCCCCTCCTGCCGTGGTCCAGACAGTGGTGCTGCGAAGAAGGGCCAGCAGGTCCCAGGGCCTATGGCTCACCCGTTCTGCCCGTTGGGGACGCTAGCGGTAGCAATGATGGAGAGAGGAGGAAGAGAACGAGCAACCGGCGACCACAGTGATGAGAAGAGTGGTCGCCGGTGGAGAAGGCCCACTGGGGGAAGCCTGCCAGGGGCCCTCAAAGACCTGGCACTGCTCTCGACTGTGGCCTGGGCCTGTGCGGCTCCGACAGTGGGCAGCCTTGGGTTGCTGAGGCGAACCTGGTCAGGTGGCTTTCCTTCTGAGCCACTGGCCTTCCTTCCACTTTGTTAGGGGCTCCCGGCAGAAGGGGTGGAACTGGACAGTGTGGGGCGAGAGAAGCAGGTTCTGCTGCAGCTTCCTTACTCATGGAGCCAAAGGGTGGGGTTGGAGCAGCTGCTGAGCACTGGCTCAGTGATGTCCTCGTTTCTCCATCTGTCACCAGTGGGGCTGGACACCGAGCCCTGGAAAAGCAGAAGGGAGTCAAAAGCCGCTTCCAAAGTCGAGGGAAGAAGGGGGAGCCCTCAAGTCTCCCCCAAGCCCTTCCCAGCTTCCCTAGACAAGCAAGTACGACGCACCGCGAGGGAAATCTGACCTGAAGCCACAAACAAGAGGAATGATTCATGCTGCAAAGAGCCAGGAAAAGGGGCACATTCACTTTGTCATGTGTAAAAGATTAACCTGGGGGGAATCCTTCAAGATTCATTCTTAATCCAAGCCAAAGCAAGTGGGTTCGTTTTTTGATATAGCCATACCAATTTGAAAGGTCTACCTTTCTCCCCTGGCAGTGAAACCGGCTTAGCAGCTGCTCCCAGCATCCACCTCTGATTTTTCCAGCATCTTTTCCTGGAGCATTCTGGGAAAGTAACCTGGAAGCTAATGGAAGCAGCTGCCAAAATTTATTCCGTCGCTGCCGCCACCCCAAGCAGAAGGGTGTGTGCCCGTGTGTGATTTCCTCCCCTGTGAACCCAGAGATCTGCCTCAAGGGCAGATCTGTCTGGCTCACGTCAGCTCAGCTGAATGGCCATGTGCCTTTGAGGCTATTCTGTGGGCCCCCAAATCCACGTGGAAAATCTGGACGTGGCTGGAAACTAGGCATCAGGTTCCCTTAGCACCAGCTCTCAGCTCAGCTAAAAACCCCTTGAAGATGAAAGGCTGAGCTATTGCTAAGACATTGTTAAGAAGAGAACGGAGAGGTCTCACGGAGAGCCGACTACGCAGGGGGGCAGCCCTGAACGGAGTGAGAGGAGCAAAAGCCATGACCGCCATGTGCTCCCCAAGTTAACTCTACGTGGGGCTGGCCCTGGTGGGGCAGATAGGCCTGCAATTAGAGGAACCCTTTAGGCCGCAGACAAAAATTCACTAACGCAACCGTTCTCGCCGGATGAAGGCAGCAGGGGCCAACAGTTAGAAATGGGGGCGACACCAGTCTGTGCGTGGCTGGGAATGCACCAGTTTCTGCTTGCACTTTCCCCACAGCCGTGGCTACGACAGAGACTAGCGCAAGCAAAGAGCACTACAACCAGAAGGATCCGGGTGCTACAGGAGTCGTGCGCATGGAAGGTTGCAATTCCTGAAGGAACCGGGACAAGATCCAGGGCAAAGTTCCTTAAAGGGCTGCTCTTGGAGAAAGGCAGACTTCAGCCGGGAACGAAGGGGTGTGTGGGTGTGGGTGTTTTAAAAGGTCATTTATTATAGTTGCTTTTCACACTTCTGCATGCAAGAACTGTCACATTTGTAATAGCTACACATTCTCCTAGGCGGACAGCCTCGTGCGCGGCTGCACTTCTTTTTAACTTCAGAAGAAAGATGACTGGATTCGCTGGGGGGTGGACATGGAAGAGCTTTATAAATCAGGCACGGTGTGAAAACAGAGGAGAAGCAGGGCAATTCCTCTCTCTTGCACACAATATTGGCCCACCCAACAAAACTGGTGGCCAGTCGAGTCAGGGCAGGCTTCCTGCACATGACACAGAATTAATTTATGGCAGCCTTTCCCAAGCCACTAGCCGTTGTGCTGGACTACAGCTCCCATCATCCAGAGCCATCCAGGCAAGTGATGATCTGTGTTGCGGCCCAGCACACGCGGATGGCGCCAGATCAGCAAATTGGACTGGTGGAATTTGCGGGCACAAAATGGGGTGACAGGAGTGCTTTTGACTTTCAATGGGGGTGAGGCGCATTTGAGCAGGAGGAGAGGTGGCTGACTGGTCATAAAGGCTGGCTACATGGAAACAGAGCGAGTCAGAAGGGGCCTCCCAGACCATCTAGTCTGACCCCCAGCTCTTGCTGGCGCCACTCATGGCATGCCTACCATGAGATCATCAGAGATCCTACATCCTCAGGAAGAGTCTATCGCTATTGGAACATTCCCGTCCAACTTGTGAATTTCCCACGGGAGATGGTTAGTCACTACGTGAACTGGGACAGATGGAGGGGTAGATGGACCCTGGGACTAATCCAGCCTAGGACTCTTCGTTTGTTCTTTTAGTTGGTACACTTCGATTGGAGAGGTGGCCAAAGATAACCTTCCCTTCTCCACTTAGATCTATGTGACTTAAAGCATTTGACACCCCCCCCCCCCTTCCTGACTGCTCCGCTGAAAAGGCTGTCTGAGTGGCTCCCACCGATACAAACTCAGTCCTGCCTTTAGGTTGATAATCTAAAGGACATGATGATGCAGGCAAGGAAAAGGCGATGCGGAGGGAGGAGGAAAAAATCTGGCTCAGTTCCTAAAGGATCCGTTCCTACATTTGCTGTCCTGCTGGAGCGGAAGCAGTTCAGGTAAGCCCGATGGAATGGCTGAAAATAAGTGACAGGTGCGGCAGTTTGTGGGGTGCACCCTTTGCTCTTGTGACCTGACACCATACAGCTCCCCAGAGGCATTCTGGTGGGTTGCAGTTTATTTCCATTGCCGAATCACAAGGAGGCGTACAGAAAGCACATGGCGACAAAGCCAAAGAAGACGAGCCTCATGACGTCACTGACCTGGCTGGCGGCAGATGCCACCCCATTCAGCAGGAGCGCAGGGCCAGCTTCGCACTCCTTGCTGCCGCCCAGGCCCCCGGCTTCCTGGGGCTCCGCTGAGCTGTCCGTGGAGCTGAAGGCATTCCCACAGGCTCCTTCCACTGTGGGTTGCCCCATGGCTTGGCCGGGCAAGCTGCTGGTCAAGGCACTATCAGGCAGGGATGCGGGAGAACTGGAGTCGGCCAGATGGAGCTCTCCATCCATCTGGCTCTAGAAAGCGGCACACAACAAGAGAAAAGCCAAATAGCAAGTCAAGATCCCTGGCAGCCCGTGGGTTTCAGAACCAGACGACGTGTTCAACACAGTTCTGTGGCCCCGTGCAGGGTAACCCTGTGTCGTCTTTTATTTTTGAATCGCCAGCCTTTGGCACAGAAATCCAGCCACAGAAAAATGAAATATTGCAATAACCGTGTGTGTCTGTATGCCAGGGGTTCAGCAACTCCTTCACTCTGTGAGTTTCTCAATTTTGGAGCAATGCTCAGGAGCTGTACGGCAGCACCGGGCAGAAGCAGCAGTGCCAAAGATCCTGGAAACAGCCACTCATCATCATCATCATCATCATCATCAATTTCCATTTCTATACTGCCCCATGGCCAAAGCTATCAGGGTGGTTTACAACAACAATCCATAAAAATGAGGCAATAAAATAAAATTAAAATATCATAAAACCAAAAAATATTTCAAAAATTCAAAACAGCTAAAACAAACAGCAAGACATGTAAAACGAAACACCTGGGATGGGTCTCCTCCTCAAGCCCCTGCAGGATGTCCGAGCGAGAAGCCCTGTTACCCTTCTCTGCTGGTGCAATTAACCTGAAGCACATAGGAACAAGCACGACTTCCGGAAAGCAGCGGGGCTGGTTTAGTGCAGCAGAAATAACGGAGGGCACGATCCGGGGCAAATTGTATGCTGGGCATGCTGGGAGTTGGAGCCCATTTTTCTGCCTACACTTGCATAGAGTTGCACCTTCAGTCATGTGACACTTCAAACGTCCTGCACTTGGCAGGGTTGGACTCGATGGCCTGATGGGTCCCCTCCAATCTATTGTCCGATGGTTCGATGATTGGGCGATTCTGTTGCCTTTTCCCTAAAATAAACTTCTGTGGGCCACGATCCCCTTCATCAGCTGCTTTACGCATTATGCAGAGAATGTGGACGTCAAACTCTCCGTCCCTCCCCAGGTACCTGATGAGGCAGAACCCAGGGGGCCAGTGTGGCATCATGGTTCAGAGCATGGGACCGGGACTCAGGCGACCCGGGTTCGAGTCCCCACTTGGCCATGGAGCCAACTGGGTGACTTTGGGCCAGTCACAGACTCTCAGCCCAACCTACCTCACAGGGTTCTTGTTGTGGGGATAAGATGGAGGAGGAGAATGATGTCAGCTGCCTTGAGTCCTTTGTCGGAAAAAGGTAGGATATAAATCGATCAATAAATAAATAAACAAACAAACAAACCCCATGCAAGTTTCTGCCACTAGTCCGGTGAGATGCCAGAAGGCAACAAGGACGGAGACCCCTCTGCCAAGTGGGCGATGGGGGCATCCAAAGGAGGGCACTTCCATGTTGCTCACCTGTGGGGCTCCCCACAAGCTGCCCTCTCTGCCGGCCAGGCCTTCGGTCCCAGGCTGAGGAGTCGCGACCCGGCTGGCCGCGCCACTGAGCGATTCACCTGGCAGGAGAGCCCTCCCATGAAACGAATCCTCACTTCCAAGGGCAAGAAGGTCCTCGGCGTCTTCTCTGCCCTCGCCGGCATCTTCAGCCTCCCCGGAGGCCCCGTCTTCCTCTGCGGTTGGCTCCGGCTCTTCCACTGGCGGAGAGAGAAAGCCTGCAGTGAAAAGACGAGCAGGTGTGTTCCACCGGGGGTCCCCCCACAGGCTGCGTGAATTGCTGCATTGGCGGACCCTTGTTCTGATCTGATATGGCTCTTCTGTTGGTTGACGCTGCACTGAAACCCACACAGAGGGACATGTTAGATCAGAGCGAAGGCCAAATCTAGCCCAGGGTTTGGCTCCCACAGGGGCCAACAGGTGCATGTGGGAAGCCCACCAGCAGGACATCAGTGCAATGGTACCTGCCTACCCATGCTCCCCGGCAACTGCGGTGCATTGCAATATAGAAACATAGAAACAGAGAAACAGAGCGAGTCAGAAGGGGCCTCCTGGGCCATCTAGTCTGACCTCTCACCAGCCGGCTCCGCTCACGACATGCCCACCATGTGCTTGTCCAGCCTGTCTTTGAACACCCTCACCGGTGGGGCCTCAATGACCCCCCGTGGAAGCCCCTTCCACGCCCTCTGATACTGCAGGCAGGGCAGAGCCACTGGGACTAGTAGGAACGGACAGCCTTCTGCTCCTCCAGGAAGTTGTCCAATCCCATTTTAAATCCATCCAAGCTGGTGGCCCTCACCACGTCCAGCGGCAACACATTCCATCGTTTCGCTATGTACAGCGTGAAGGAGAACCCCCTTCTTCTGTCTTGAGGTTCCTACCAATTGGCTTCATGGAATGACCCACTTGGGCTCTGGCTTTATGCGAGACGGAGAACAATGTGTTCTGATCCACTTCGTTTGCCCCATGCATAATTTTCTATGCTTCTTTGACTTCCTAACATGTCCAATAACGAATGTTCTCTCTTTGGTCAGATGCGAAACAGTAGCATAATTCTCTGCCTTAGTCACATTCTTCCTAAGCTAAAAGACTCCAAACATTGTAAATTTTCCTTGGAGGGGAGTTGTTCTGGTCCCTTGATCATCTTGGGTGCCCTTTTCTGAACCCTTCCCAGCTCTACAATACCCTCTTTGGTCTAAGGATGACCTTCAACCCATCTTTGGGACTTTGGTATCTGGATGTTTCTGCACCACCAAAATTCTAGAGTGGGATGTGGAATTCAGAACAGTAGCCCTGAAAAGCTGTTAGAAGCCCTTCCTCTGAAGAGTTACTCCCAGAGGAATATTGAGGACCACTGTTCTCATGGGAATGAACCTTGTGCAGGTCCATTTCCAGTCACATGCCAAGCACAGACCTCACTGTATTGGTGTAGAAAATGCTGAAGTTGACCCCTGATCATAGAAGATCACCTGCACAGCTCTTATTTGGACTTCCTTTTCTTCTTCTGCCTTCTATTTTCCCTGGCACAACTGTCTTCTGCAGGAAGTCTTACCTTCTCATGATGTGCCTGAAGTATAACAGCTTCAGTTTTACCATTCTAGCTTCCAGGGAAAGTTCTGGTTTGATTTGATCCAGGACTCACTGGTTCCTGGATCAAATTTGATCCAGGACTCACTGGTTCCTTCTTCTGCATTGCTTTGCAATTTGGGCTGCCAGAGGTCCCCGTCCCTTGCCCTCCGCACCTTTGATGAAATCCAGCTGGTAGAGAACTCGTTCCTCAGCATTGAAATCCACAGTGTAGTGATCCATGTTGTCATATCCCAGTTCCAGCGCTTCTGGTTTGCAACCGTTCGTCATCTCAGCAATCCTGAGGTGAGGGGAGAAAGTCACCGCAGACCCAAGTGGAATTGCAAGTGGAATCCCGAATTGCAGAAGGTGGTTGGTGGTGGGAGAAAGAAAGGTCAAGGAGGAGATGCAACGAAAAAATGAATGGGTTCAGACAAGACGATAACCCACACTTGAGGGTTAAGTAAGGGTTGAATGTGAGTTACTGAAATTGTGGTTATTGTGTTGACTGAACCCAGCCGTGCTAACAAACCCTGATTTGTTAACCACAAACGACCAATGAAAAGAACCCAAGGTTCTTTGTTGGATTGTGGACTTTAGGTAGTTTGCAGGTAACAGAACATGGCTGGGTCCAGTCAGCCAACATGGCAGCCTGTGTTACAACAACAATCCACACTCAACCCGTACTCAGCCCTTGAGAGTGGGTTGCCGTGTTGTCTGAACCCAGCCGGTGAATCATACTTACTTTTGGATGAGAACTTTGGCGTTCTGAAGGAGAAAAGAAAGGAGACAAAGGGAATGTTAGTGAAAAATCAAGACTTATTTTTAAAAGCATATGGGAAAAAAAGAACAGTACCTCTTCTTGTTTCTACTTCAATGAGTCAGTTTCATGTCAGAAAATGTTTGAATGTTCTAGCTAATAATATCTGGTAGAACTGTGGGAGGTGAGCAGAGGAAGATGCGTCCTGCCAAACTGAGCGCCATACTGTCTATTAAAGGGGCACAGAACCTCAGAACCACCTCCCCACTCCAGCCCACCTTGGGCCTCAATCTGGCAGTCTGGATTTCTGCAGATGGCCGCACCCCTTCCCCTTGCTTGGGGGTCTCCCAGCCTCTGCGCAGCTTCCTCTCCATTCTGAAGATTTGTTGCCGGTGGTGAAGGGTCAGATTTAGACAGAGAAGAGGCCTACAACTCCCAGCATGCCCCTGCAGGGGTTCTTTCCCAGACCCTCCAGGACTGAACTGGTGGGGCTTCCTGCCTGCGAAGCCCACGCTCGGCTGCTGAGAATGGGGGAGGCGGGGTCTGAGCAGGAGTGCGGGTTGTCCCGAGATGGAGCCAACATGGCCCAGACTAAGCACCTGCCCTTTGCCATGTCAGCTGAAAGGACCCAATCCAAGACTGCACAGTTCGCACATGTAGTGCATCGCCTGCTTGCTTTACGTGGCTGTTATGTGTGGTCAAGTCATCGGTAGCCCCATGAACAAGTACAGCTCTTGGAGGAACTCCCACTTGAGTGGCAGAGCTCCGTTCTGCAGGATAAGCTTCCAGGTTGGTTCTCCAGCAACATCTCCAGGTAGGGCTGGAAAGCCACCTGCCTGAGTCCCTGGAGAGCCGCTGCTGCCAGCAGGTGTTGGCAGCCCTGGGCCAGACGGGCCAAGGCCAGACTCAGGATGAGGCAGCCTCCCTTGCTGTCGTGCACCTCTGGAGGAGACCCACTGGCCAGCTGCAGCCACGGATCTATGCTTCCATCCTCTGTGACCCCCTTCCCCCACATGGTGCCCTCTGGAGGCTCCCTTAAGCCCCGGGTGGCCCGGCCCATGGCCAGGTGCTGTTGGCTGGTGGGAAAGCTAGACTGGCCGCCAAACTTTAGCAGCTGCTCCAAGGAAATGCCCACAATTCTTCATCTGCTCTGAATGGCTCACCCAGGAATTGCTGTATGCACAATTTCCCTCTGCGTCAGAAGCATTAGCCATTCAGCGCTCCTGAACTCAACCCTTGGATTTTAGAGATACAGTAAATAGACCAGCTGCTATTCTTTCCTTATCCCTTGCTTTGAACTGGCAACACGATTCATTAACCACAACAACACAACAACAGCAGTGCAGAATCCCATGGTACAAACTGCACCACCTCAGAAGGACAGTGGAGTGCAAGTTTGAATGCTTGTCCACAAAAAAACTCTACAGAAGTCCCCAAATCCGCCCTCCCTGTATGTAGAAAATTAGTGTGTAGATGCCTTAGTTCTTTTCTCCCCAGTTGCTGAGTTCCCATCATCATCATCATCATCATCACATTTCTATACCACCCGTAGCCAAAGCCCTCCAGGCAGTTTGCCGTATTTAAGTCCCCCATCCAGACAGAGGCAGCTGTTTTCCTGAGGAGACGTTCAAGTTCGCCTCTCCCCGACTTTCTTTCTGAGGTGGAACAGCCCAAGAGAGACACACCACGCATTTCTTCTTGTCCGGATGCAGAGGCTGAGCGGAGCAGCTCCCCGCGACTTCACCTGCACAAACACAGCCATCTGGGGCTCCTCCGTGGACTGCAGGGCCGTGTCCACCAGCTTGGACGAGGACTCGATATGGTCACTGCACACCTTGCTGAGAGACTTCAGGTGCTGGCTCTTCTCCTCCCTCTCGTAGGTGATTCTCTGCAGCATGATCTTGCGCCGCTCTTCCAGGATGGCACACATGCGGTCAAACTTCTCACACAGGGCTTGCTTCTGAGCTTTGCAATTTTCCTGCACAGAAAAGAAAACCAGTCAAAGAACTTTTAAACCCCACCTTCAGACAGACCGGCCCACTTTAGCCTTTAAGAAATGGTTTGTCATTATGAGAATATACCCTCGCCTCTCTCCTCCTCCTCCTCCACGTGCAAGGGCAAGAAATGAAATCTGGCACCGTCACTTTTAAACTAAGCACAATTGCCCACAATGATGACCAATTCAAAGAACTACTGTTTGTTGTAACTTTAATTAGAACAAGCCAAGGCATCAAACCATTAGTTCACTTCCTCTTTGAAACTGCTCTTTTTAAACACATGCATATATATTCCTACCAAAATGTATATGCATATGGACACCATCTATATAAACAAGTGACAAATTTCCTCTAGGGGAAGCATTTGCGTACACAAAAATCCATTAACACCAACAATTTAAGCAGTGTCTGAATCCCGCCCACCTGCTCCCAAAAAGCCTATTCTGCTTAATTTACTAAGTGTCTTTTCTTCTTCTTCTTCTTTTTTCACAAAACCCATTTATCTACAAGCAACTAAGGAAGGTAGGACAGCAAATCGCAAAACAAACAGAATATACGCTGAAATATTAGCGATCGGCTTTTTTCCACTAGAGCACTTTGAAAGTTATTTGCTTCTTCCTTAATCATGAAGAAATATAATATAATAGAATGATTTAAATCCTGAGTCCTTAAATTCCACACCCTACTTGAGCAGCATTACCTGGACAATTTTCTGGCTTTGTTAAGCCAGAAAATCGACCTCAGACAAAACCTGGCAATTTATGGAGTGGGAAATCCATCTCAATTTCTCTTCAAAAAGAATTTGGCATAGCTCTCAAGAAGAGGTATAGCAACTGATTCGGATGTGCCAGCTGCCGGAAATCTTTTCTGTAGTAGTTTGTGGATGATGGTTTTCAAGAGCCAAATGGCACATGGCACACAAAATCTAGCCTTTAGCATTCATGTGTGTGGTTTCAGATTTCTTCTCCTCCATAATACTCAGCTCAAGAAACCAGAGGGTGGGCCTTTCGGGAAGATGAAAGGACAAACTTCACAACCATCTTGGGTTGTTTTATGTTGTTTCCCTGTGGATGTTCCCTACGGTTGGAGATGGTATTCTGGGTCGGACAGAGCAGTTAGCAGTTCTGAGGTTGCGAAAAGCCACATGAGTTGGGGTTACAACATGCACCTTCACGAAGCATAGACCTGAACGGTGCAGTTGGCTTGCTAGCACGAGGCTGAGGTCTAGCCACCAACCTGGGTGGCTTTGCAGGGGGCATTGGGCAGATTGAGGATGGAGAAGACTATCGGTGGCTTTAGTCGTTGTGGCTACATATCATCTCTGTTTACAGTTGCTGAGGAACACACGGGGTATTGGATTTGAGGTGCTGGTTGAGGGCTTCCAGCTGGGGCATCTGGTTGGTCCCTGGATGGGCAGGATTCTGGACTGGACGGGCCCTTGGCTTGACGCAACCTGGTTCAGGGCATATTCTCATGACTGGAACGGGCACCAGAAAAGATCAGCAGGGACAGCAGAGAGAGGAAGTGCAAGCCAGTTGGGGACCCATTCCCTTTGTGAGGGCCAGCAACCACGGTCCCCGAGCCAGCTATGAGAGGGAATGCCGAGATGGGACATATTAACCACCAGCCATTTCAGAACAGTTGGTCCATCGGACATTCCTCCTTTGCAAGGGCCACCAATTCCTCCAGCGCCACCAATACGGCCAGGTGCATCTCAGCAACTGCCCCGATGCAGAAGGTGACGTGACAAAGCCCCTCAAAGAAGCGGTCTTTTCTGCCGAGAAGATGTGACCTGATGCGCTTGTGGTGGGACCCCAGGACTCGTGACTCTCATGCACACTTGGACTAGTAGAAGGAGCCCAGAAGCAGAGCTGGCTCTACATTTGCACCCTGGCAAGGGTACAATTTGGCCTAGTTCCAAAACAGCATGACATGCGTTCATGGGCCCATGAAGGATGCGCACGAGCTGCGTGTGCTTCAGAATGGCCCACGGCCACAGCTTGGACTGGCCAAGCAGGTGGGCCAAGCCTTGCTCGGCCCTGTTGCCTGCCTGGGAGCCACTGGGGGGCTGGATTGCTCGGCATGCCGGGCCACCCATTTTGCCTCCGGTTTTCTTGACCCTTCCCAGGAGCTTGTGAGCAAGGAACGACAAGGAGCAACGCCCTACCTCAATATTCCTACACGTGCCTTGCAAACTGCCGATGTAGGCTTGGATCCTGTCGTTCGCAGCCACGAGAGCCCCGATCCCATCTGTCAGCTCTGCCTTGAGGGGAGAATTCGGAAGGTCAGATTGATGCATCACCACTCAGCAACCAACCCAACTCGATGAGGAGAAATCAGCCCCTTTATACAGAACAGACACAAAGCGAACTGGCGTGCGATTTCCCAGGTCCCGTGAATCACTTTTTGAAGACTGGATGTTACATTGGCCTTTCTCCAGTCCTTTGGAGCACAGGCTGATCTTACAGACATCTTTTTCTTAGATGATCAGCAAATTCATATCTAAAATCCTAGGATGGGTCTCCTGTGCCCAGTGATGGATTAGCTTTCAATTTGACAATAAGTTCAAGGACTTTGTCTTCTGCCTCTAGTTGTTTTCCTCAGACTCACTTCCAGAAAGCATCAGGCACAAAAATCTATCCAACATCTTCTGAAGTAAAAACAGATGAAAAGAATACATTCAGCTTTCCCACCATCCCCTTATCATCCTTCAATACTCTTAACAGTTCAGCTGCATGCCTAGCTGGTTTCTTTCTTTGAATGCATTCAAAAAAGTGTTTTATTGATGTGGCTAGCAATATGCTCTTCAAAATGCTGTTTTGCATCTTTTATTGACTGCTTTCATTTCCTTCGGCCATGTTTATGGTCCTTTCTGTTCTCCTCATTTGGGCAAGATTCTATTTTGCAAAGTGAGTTTTCTTTCTCCATTTGCTTCTTCACCCTTGCTGGTGACCTCTTAGACCCAATAATCCTAACCTGCGGTAAACACATTCTGGCTGAGCTATTATAGTGGTTTTGAGTAACCTCCCCACATTTTGGAAAGATTTAAACGTCTTGACTTGACTCCTCCTTCCCACTTCCTTTGTATGAGTTTGCTTATTCTAGAAATGTTTCCTCTGTTAAAGTCAGGTGTGACTGTACTCTACTTGCTTGGCAATTTTCCATGCGAATATTTTTGACATCTGATAGCACTAAGGTCATAGTTTCCACTTGGGTCAACAAACCTCATGTCTTGCACTGGGTCCTGGATGGCACCATTTCAGATTAAATGCAGAGTGAGCTCCCCCCTGGCCGTTTCCACAACTGCCTAGGACAGAGTCATAGTGGCCACAGATCCATTGAGGGCTTCAAGAAATTTAACCCCATTGCATCTCTCTACTCCGTGTGGAGGCAGTTGAAATCACTCACGATTACCACACATCCTTGCTTGGATTCCCCCTTGATTTCACTTTCTGCCTCAAGGTCACCCTGATGACAAATTGCTATTGGGGCCTGGCATTCACACCTCAGTGGTTCTGTGGTCTCAGTGGAATCTGTCCCTCTTAGGCTTTCTAACCTGCCCGACAGCATGTCCTCTTTGAAGTACAGAGCAACGCCTTTCCCTGACCTTCCTATAGCGGTTGTACCCAGATATGGCCACACCACACGGATTCTCTCCATTCAAAAGGTTAAGCTCACCACATCGAGGTTCTCCAATAAAACTGGCCGCTCCAGCTGTCCCATCCCAACTCAGAGAGTTCTGATCTCGGCCCAGAAATGCCTCACCCCAGATGCGCCCAGTATAGGCCAGCCTTCACTGTGGCACTTGGACTTCTTGGACCAGTTGCCATGTTCCACCACATGCTCCTGACCTGTTCCCTCCCTGACACTGATGCGAAACCCTTTTTATTTGCATCCCCAAGGGAAGATTCAACCTGAACTGGATTCTCCCTGGTTCTGATTCTCCCCAGTGTTCAGTTAATCAGTTGCTCTGCCAGCAATAGGCAGCAGTCTGGTTCCATTTTGGTCCAGGTGGAGGTGGTCCCTCCTGTACAGACCCAGCTTGTGCCAAAATGTTTGCCTTTCCTAACAAATCTGACACACACACACACAGCCCACTCCCTACACCCCCTCTCCCCCTTGGTGTTGGGATTCTCTGGTGGCATGTTTTTAGCTGCCCCAGTATGTGGGAAAGGTGGCTTTTGAGAGAAGACTACCTTGGTGGCCGTGAAATGCAGGCTTTGGCACTGCAGCTTGGTCTTGTCCACCAACCTTTTCTGCCTCTCTCAGTTTCTCTCGGTCAGTCAGGAGCTCATTACCTTGAGCAAATGAGTTCTGTCCTTCAGGCAGAAAGTTCAATGCAATACATCGGGCAGACTCACTCTCACCCTCCTGCTTCAGAATCCTTTCTTAAACTGGTATTATGGAATTTGTCCATCTGGTAACTGAAGTTGTGGGTACGTTCGTTATTATTTAATTGATTTCTATATGCCCCAAAGCCAAAGCTCTCTGGGTGGTTATTTAGGCAGAGAGAAGGCAGAGAATTCATCTAAACGTATTTAGATAAAAGTGAAGATACGCCTGGAGCAGCCTTTGAGTTGTAGGCGTTTTTCTGTCAAAACCTGCATAGGAATACACCTTAAGGAAAGGATGTGGTTTAAGCCCTTGCAAACATGCAAAGAACAGTGTTACAGCTCCTCACTTACAGTGCACTTTTCCACACACTGTTTTGTTTTGTTTTTGAAACAAAATGAAAAGCTGAACACTCAACTTGAGACGAGGATTATCTCTGAACTTTCGTTTCTTCCACTGCTTGGCCCTGGATGGTTGTCTTTAAAGCCGTGCATTAGTTGTATTTTTCCTTTCCAAACTTGGACTTAGTTTAGGCATGTGGTTGAGGCTGGAGCTGGGGGTCAGACTAGATGGCCCGGGAGACCCCTTCTGACTCGCTCTGTTTCTATGTTTCTATCTTAAAAGATTCCAGGATCTCTGACAAGGCTCAGCTGCAAGAATTCTAAGTTTCTTCAGGATTTCTCATGAGGGATTTCATTTAGCTCCTGTCTATAACTTTATGAAACAGATTTATGAAATTTAGCTCCCTTTGTGGTGCCCTTATTTTGACTTCTGCTGAAGATTTGTGTGTTTAAATGAGTTCTAAATGATTTTTTGAGATAATTTAAAAAGCAAAGAAATAGCCCACACTTGTCTTGCCCTCACGTGGATGCTGATCTCACTTGTGAGCTAAATGGCTTGTTTTACCTTGACTCTTTGTCCCTGAGGTTCCTTGTGCTGGTGAAGCAGCAATATACTAAGCCAGACCACTTGTCCTTCTCGCCCTGAATGTCTGATTCCCACTGGCAGCTGTTCAAGGACAGAGGAATGAGGAGAGACTGCAAGAACTGGGCATGTTCAGCCCTGAGAAGAGTAGACTGAGCAGGGACATGCTATCCCTCTATAAGTACCTCAAAGGCTGTCACAAAGAGGAAGGTCAAGATCTCTTCTTGCTGATGCCAGACTGTAGGACACAGAATAATCCATTCCAGTTGCAACACCCCAGATTCAGGCTGGACATCAGGAAAAGCTTCCTCACTGTCAGAGCAATAGGACAGTGGGACCAGCTGCCTGGAGAGGTGGTGGGCTCTCCCCCACTGAAGGCATCCAAAAAGAAACTGGACAGCCACCTTAGTGAGATGGTGTGACTTGGTGTCCTGCAAGAGCAGGAGGTTGGACTCAGTGGCCTTCCTGGCCCCTTCCAACTCTACTATTCTATGATTCTATGAAAAAGAAACTGGACACCCACCTGAGTGGGATGGTGTAACGTAGCGTCCTGCATCAGCAGAGGGCTGGACTAGATGGCCTTCCTGGCCCCTTCCAACTCAACTATTCTATGAATACCTTGCCACCTGGGTGCCTGCAAACACCAGAGCCTCACCTGTAGGCAGGCAGGTGAGGCGATGGCCCCGCCACAATAGTTTCCCCAGGTGCAGGTCCCAGCAGATAGCTCTACCAGGAGCACTGTTGTGTAACCACCAGGCCACTCCAGTCCAGCTTGGTGGCCTCACTTAGGACAGGGCATCGAAGCCCTTTCATGTGACTGCATTTCCCCGAGTCCCTTCAACGGCGCTTTAGCAGCCAAGCAGCTTCCAAGCCCAGCTTCCAGGGTGCCGCGCAGTCCTGTCGCACAGCCGCTGTGCAAGGAGGAGCATCATGCAGCGGTGGTCCCATGCCCCCATATCTCCAGGGACATTACCTCCCATCATCTAGAGCAGCCTTCTCCAGCCTGGGACCCTCCAGGGGCGTTCCCGGTCACCCTGGCCACGGCTGGCTGGGAAGCAGGGGAACTGCACCCCGACGCCAGGCAGGGGAAGGCAGGGGTGGAAGAGCCCGAGTGCACCAGGCGTCGCTGGAAAGACCGCAGGTGAGGCCCACCTTCTGCCTGGCGTAGATGTCCGAGAGAGGGGCCACCTCGCACTCCTTGTGTTCCCCAAAGACCTTGCAGAGGGAGCACGTGGGCACGGCGCACGTCACGCAATAGATGTTGATCTTCTCCTCCTCGTGCTCCTCACAGGTGGGGTGCTCGCTTTTTAGCAGAGGCCTGGATGGGGACAGGGACAGGGGTGTGAGAGGCTGCTTCTCGCTCCCGTCCTGAGCCACCTCTAAAGCTCCCTGGGGAGGTGACATGAGGCACAGATCAAGACAAGAGATGACAATAAAGGAGCATAAAACCAAAACACGGACATGTTTGAAACAGCTAAAACAAGCAACAGCAAAGCATGGCTCTGTAAAAACACCCTGAAGCCCACAGGCATCCAAGCATATCTGACAGGCCTCGGCCTAAAGGGCCGTCTTGACCTGGAGCTGCAAAGAGGACAAGTCTGGCGCCAGGTGGGCCAGAGTAGGAGGCTGTTCCAGAGATGGGGGCCACCACTGAGAAGGCCCTCCCCTTTGTTGCTACCTTCTGAGCCTCCCTTGCGCTTGGCACTCAGAAGGAGGCCCCAAGGCTGAGCTTAGTGTCTGAAGACAAGTTGGGAGAGGTGCTGCGGTCCCAAGCCATGCAAGGTGCTAAAAGATAAAACCAGCACCTTGAGCTGGGCCCAGAGGCACACAGGTGGACAATGCAGGCAGCCCAGAACTGGTCTTATGCGGTTGGACCCGCGGGCCCTGGGTATTAATCTGGTTGCCAATTCTGCATGAGCCGCGGCTTCTGGACTTCGTCAAGGGCAGCCCCGTGCAGAGTGCATGAGAAGAATGGATGGGGAGGACAGGTGGGCAGACCTAGATAGGTATAGTGGTAGATCGTGGAAAGCTGCTGCCAGCCAGAGCAGACACTGTGAAGCTCTGGCAGTGGCTCTCTGTGCCTGGGGCAGGAGTGTTTTTCAGCTGAAGAAGAACATGGACATGAGCCCAGGACCTCTGGAATTCAAGTCACATGCTCTTCCACTAGAAGGACGGAAGCTCTGATCCAGGAGAAGGCAGGCTTGGCATAAGAAGCCTTGGCATCCTCAGAGGCTTTCCCTTTCCGGTCACCCAAACCGGCAGTGATTCTACAGTAACTTATGGAACGCGCTCCCCAGAGAGGCTCGCCTGGCGCCGTCATTATTTGCTTTTCGGCGCCAGGTGAAGACCTTTTTAAGAAATATTTTAATTGTTAATTTATTAATTTATCAGTCTAATTGTAAATTAAATTGTAAATTAAATTAAATTGTAAATGTTAACTATTTATAGGCTTATTTATAGTTTTAATTTGGGTCTTTGAGATGGGCCAATTTTAGATTGTATAATTTTAGATTGTTTATAGCGTGTTGTTTGTATGTTGGGTTTATGTTTTTGTTTTATATTATATTTGTTGTAAGCCGCCCCGAGGCTAGTTGGCAAGGGGCGGTATAGAAATTTATCTAATAAATAATAAATAAATAAATAATTTAAGGCAACCTTTCTCAAGCTGAAGCCCCCTCCAATGTATTAGACTTCAGTCTAACCACCATGACCCATCAGCTCCAACCACCATGACCAACAGTCAGAAATGTTGGAAATCGTAGTCCAACACATCTGGAGAACACCAGTTTGGGACATTAGAGGCCCTGCCACCTTCACATAGACCTCTCCATCACTGAGTCATCTATGGTGAGCCACCAAAGGTTCCAGGAGAGTAGGCAGGCAAGTAAACCGCAAACGTGAAGAACCCAGGGGTTGAGTCATACTGTTTCGGGTCACTGTTGTGCAGCAAGTGAGCCCAGGTATCCAAAGCTGCCTTACAGAAAATCACATCACAGGCCCACCCATCTCGTTTGCTCCAGCTACTCCTAACATGCTGGGGCCCTCCAGATGGGCTGGACTTCAACTCTTCTCCATCATCTCCAGCCAGCATAAACAATGAAGGCCTTGTAGTCCGTCCCATCTGGAGGTCACCAGGACTGGGGGAAGCTGGCCATCTCCAACCAGCAGCAGTGCTTCACCATCTTGTTCTTCTCCATCTTGTCTCTTCACCGTCTTGGAGATCATATCCAGCTCAGTTACCCAAGAAATGTCTGAACTCGGGACGTCTACATGCAAGGCACATTCTCCATCATGACTAACATTGGTGGGTGTGGGGAAGATGGGCCAGCAAATAGTTCTGTGGGCTTGACAGTCTTGGAGACCTACTTGCAAGGGGCTGTTGGCTGTTGACCAGAGATGTCCACATTGGTGGTACGAGCAAGGAGGAGCCACATGGAGCCTAGTTTGGCTAAGCCCAGGCAGAAAACCACACAGCAAGCTTTTGATCAGGGGTTTGGTGGCAACTGTTGACTGGTGGGGCTGAGATCCACTGGGGTAGTGCATCTACTCCGCGTTGTAGCCGGAACCTTTAAGGAGCTCTGCAGAGACCCTGCTGCCACTCCAGATTTTACTCTGAGCTTTCATGGTGATGCACAGCATCTGGGGAGAGGGCTCAGCACCAGGAAAAGCTCATATAAAGTCAAAAGTCTACGGTGTAACAAGCTTTCATTGTGCACCGGCACTCATTGCGATGTTGGCGAGCGTGACCCCCGCACAAGGGAGTGCAAAATTGCAGGCAGCCGTGCAGATCTGTGCAACACACCAGTTCTAGCAGTTCTCTTCTCCACCTGAACAGACTTTTTAGAACGCTAGCGGGTCTTCACTGAGATTCAGGGCCAAGCCCCCTGGAATGCTTTGCATTACAATAGAGAACAAGACATTGTTGCTGCGAACATTCATCTCACCCACCTTCTCCAGGTGGGTTTGCATGTTTGTTGAGGGAAAAATAAGCCATTCCTGCCAGATGCAAAAAGCCAAATTAGTATAATCAGCTTTGGCAGGTGCAGGTTCTCATGAAGTTCTAACCCAGAGAAGGTGAGCAGTTGGAGACGTTTGCAAACCACCCAGTAAGCCTAGAGCAGCCCTCCCTGGGTCGGGGCAGTCTATTTATTTATTTATTCAATTTATATCCTGCCTTTTTGTACAAAGGGCTCAAGGCAGCTGACATCATTCTCTTCCTCCATCTTATCCCCACAACAACCCTGTGAGGTAGGTTGGGCTGAAAGTCTGTAACTGGCCCAATGTCACCCAGGTGGCTCCATGGCTGAGCGGGGACTCGAACCCAGATCCTCTGAGTCCCAGTCCTGTGCTCTTAACCACCACACCACACTGGCTCAGTTCAGCTAAGCAGCTCACGTGGGGAGGGAAAATAAGCCCGTGAGGCAAAAGCAGGAAGCTCAGGGGGAAAAGGGAATTCTGAGCAGGTGGGAGATGAATGGTCAGCATTCCTGCTAATAAAAAAAGCCCTGGTGCCTCTACACCCCGATGTTGCTGAGGATGACTTGGGCCTTGCAGCTGCTCATAGGCTTGCTATAAATGTCAAGATGCAAGTTTCCTTTTCTCTTCCTATGGAGCTTCTAGGAAAATGTTCCTGGTTTCCTTGTCCTCTTCGGATACAACTCAAGGAATGTCTAGACTGAGACAAGACCCACAATTCCCAGCACTGTAGGGGCATGCTGGGAGTTGAAGGCAGAAAGGGCTGTCTAAAAATGCATGGGATCGCCCTTGTAGACTCTCCTTCAGCTGGAAGCAGCCCCTGAAACGTGGGGAGCAGACGGGGAGAATGCGTTCTGCTGCCCCTTAACTACCACAGTTATAAAAACAAATGGAGGGATACAGCCCTGCACTTGGAAGGAACAAAGCATCCAGGTTAGGTGGGGTACCGATAGAACTATTCCCAGCTACAGAGACTGAATCTGTCCAAATCAGCCCAAATCCAAACAAGGATATGCGGAGAAAGAAACAACGGAAATTGTTCAATATATGTGAGTGGAAATGTTCAATACATATCCCAGTCCTCAAGAGAGGAGATGCAGAAGATTACAGCCCCCACAGGACCATCGCACTGGCCTCCCACACGAGCAAAGTGATGCTCAGAGGGTTGCAAGAAAGAATATTCCCCTGTGTGGAGCGAGGAATGCCGGACGTCCGAGCTGGATCCCGAAAGGGAAGGTGCAAATAGGCATTGGCTACTGGAGCGCTCTCGGGAATTTCACAAGATGATCGATCTGGTTTATGGACTGCTGCAAAGCCTTCGACTGTGTGGCTCACAGGAAGCTTTGGATGGCCCTGAAGGAAGTGGGGGTGTCTCAGCGATTGACTGTCCTGATGCCTCACCTGCATCACGGACAAGAAGCTTCTGCAAGGGCAGAATCTGTTGGCAACACACAGGTATGTGAGGAGGTGCCACACGGAGGTGGGTAGGGACCTGTTCTCCCCTGCAGAGAAAGGCAGGATGCGCTCCAAGGGAGCAAAGCTCAGGGAACCAACGTTCAATTTGGATGCCTGGAAGTACTTCCTGACAGTTAGGACCCCGAGGGCGTGGAATGGGCTTCCACGAGAGGTCGTTGAGGCCCCATCGTTGAGGGTTCAAGGATAGGCTGGACATGCACATGGTGGGCATGTCGTGAGTGGAGCCGGCTGGAGCCAGGGGTCAGACTAGATGGCCCAGGAGGTCCCTTCTGACTCGCTCTGTTTCGATGTTTCCATATGGAGAAACAGAAAGGTTTCCCATAGGCAAAGATGTTAGGCAAGAGTACATTTTATCCCCCTATCTGTTCAGACTCTACACAGAACATAAAAGCTGGATTAGGATTGGAGGACGGAGTGAAAATTGACAGAAGATACATCAAGAATTTAATAGATGATGATCCCATATAACTGGCAGGAAGCAACAATGAATTAAAATGACTCCTGATGAAAGTGGAAGAAGAGAGTGCAAAGCAGGGTTGCAGCTGAACATTAAGAAAACAAAAATCGTAACTGCAGACCATTTAACCCATTTTCAGGTTAACAATGAAAAAAATGAAATTGCGAAAGATGTTGCATGCCTGGGCTTAGTCATCCATTCAAAGGGAGGCTGCAGCCAAGAAATCAGGAGACTGAGACTTAGAAGGGCGGCAGCGAAGGAGCTAGAAAAGATCTTAACGTGTAGAAACGTCTCACTGGAGGCCGAGACCACGGTCAGCCACACGATTGTATCCCTGATCGCTATGGATGGGCGTGAAGGCTGGACAGGGAAGGACGCTGACGGGGGACAAGATGGATGCTTCTGAAACATGGTGCTGGCGGAGAGCTCTAGAATAGCTCTCCGTAGCTTTCATGTGTGCCCATGAAACCTGCTTTGGACGTGGCAGTTCTGTCTTGCCTGGGAATTTCCTGCGGAGTGGCAACTTGGCCACTGTATGAAGAGAGTGCTGCACTTATTTTATTTTATTTTATTTTATTTTATTTTATTTTATTTTATTGTTTGTTTGTTTGTTTGTTTGTTTAAAGCTTTTGTAGCCCATGCACCACTAGCATCTCAGGATAACTTACAATAAAAACAGAGTAGGATAAAACAAAACACCACAATTGACAACTGAAATACTAAAACCCCAGGTAAAATCAATTAAACATCATAATGATGGGAAAATAAAAAGTTTTTTGCCAGACACCAAAAAGAATATAATGTCAGTGCCAGGTGAATCTCTCTGGGGAGCGTATTCCATAGCTGAGAAGGCCCTCCTCCGGTATTCTCCCTCCTGATCTCCTTCAAGGAGGGCTCCTGGAGTGGGGCCTCCGCCTCAGATCTCAAGGGGTGGGAGGGCACATAGGGAAGGAGGCGCTCCTTCAGGTATCCAGGACCCAAGCCATTTAGGGCTTTATAGGTCGTGACCAGCACCTTAAATTGGGCCCGGACCTCAATCGGCAGCCAGTGTAACCAATAGAGGAACGGCGTTATACGTGGGGCCGCCCCAAGGCTTTGTTGCGATGGGGCGGCATAGAAATGTTTTAATTAATTAATTAATTAATTAATTAATTAATATCTGGGAGTCCCCATTAACACCCTGGCAGCTCTATTCTGAACCAACTGAAGTATCGGGACCGTCTTCAAGGGGAGCCCCACGTAGAGCGCATTACAGTAATCCAACCGGGAAGTTACCAGGGAGTTATGGACTCTTGGTCTGATCCAGTAGCCCCTGAATTTACCTTTGGAATTTTCTGGCTAGTGACACAATGTTTAGGGATGCCACAAAAGTTTCATGAATTGCTTTCATTTTCTGCTCCCTGTTGTTGTTATTCGAGTTGTCTCCAGCTTATGGCAACCCTGTGAATGAGAGCCCTCCCGGATGTCCTGCCGTGACAGCTCCATTCAGCTCTCCCAAGTTCAAGATTGTGGCTTCCTTGATGGAATGGATCCATCTCATAGTTGGTTTTCCCTTTCATCTTCTGCCTTTGATTTTCCCCAGCATGATGGTCTTCGCCAGGCAGCCTTGTCTTCTCATGACATGTCCAAATTATGCTAGCCTCGGTTTTGTTATTTTCGCTTCTAGGGAAAGCGTTGGTTTGATTTGATCATGGAGCTCCAAGTACAAAACCAAGTGGGTGGAAATAGGACCATCCATTCCTAAAAGCGGATCATCCATTTTTTGGCACATAGAGACCTCTAGTGGCCGGAGGAAGTATTTCACAGCCATATAGTTGAGGAAAATAAATATTTTGGTCACGTCAAGAGAAGACAAGATTCACTGGAGAAGACAGTCATGCTGGCAAAGGCTGAAGGCAGAAGGAGGAAAGGAAGACCAACTATGAGACGGATGGACTCCATCAAGGAAGCCGAGGTCTTGAATTTACAGGACATTTTTGGAGGGTCTTGGTTCGTAAGGTTGCCACCGGTTGGAGAAGACTTGATGGCAAGAACCAGCAACAAATCAAGAGCTGCTTCGCATCTTATAAGCACCTTTAAATCTTTCCCAGCCTTCCACAACCTGCTGCCCTCTGGATGTGCTGGACTGCAATTCCCATAATCCACACCCAGGTGGCTAGGAGGATGAAGAGGAGGATCAGTATTACATTATATTTTTTCCTGGCCTTTCTTCCTCTTGCAAGGAACCCAGAGCAGCTTATAAGGTTGTCTTCCTCTCTATTTCATCCTCACAACAGCCCTGTGGGGTAAGTTAAACTGAGTCCGTGGCTGACCCACAGCTCCCCAATGCGTAGGGCCTGGAACCCAGATCTCCTGAGTCCCAGTCCAACACTCTCACCATTACACTAAAGGTAAAGGTTTCCCCTTGACCTGAAGTCCAGTCATGCCTGACTCTCGGGGGTGGTGCTCATCTCTATTTCCTGGCCGAGGGAGCCAGCGCTTGTCCACAGACCGTCTCCATGGTCGTGTGGCCGGCATGACTAAACACCGAAGTGCACAAAACGCTGTTCCCTGCCCACCGAAGTGGCACCTTTTCATCTACTTGCATTTGCATGCTTTCGAACTGCAAGGCTGGCAGGAGCTGGGACGGCGCACGGGAGCTCACCCCGTGTGCAGATTCGAACCGGCGACCTTTCGATCAACCAGCCCAGCAGCACAGTGGCTTCAACCACTGCGCCACCTGCAGTCCCTCACCATTACACTACGGTGGGAATTATAGTCCAGCACATCTGGAGGACGACAGATTAGGGAAAGCTGGGCTATCCACACGCTCTCTCTGGCGCTGCAGTTGACACACCGCTGTGCAAGATAACGGAAGGGGGGTTCCTGTGGATATTTGGGGAAACCGGGGTGATGCCCCCACATGGTGGGATGGAAGGATGTGCCCTGCGCCTTGACCGGCCATTGCCCAGGCAACCAACCTCTCCGGCCCCCTCGCGGAAGCTTGCTTGTAGATATCGATGATGTTCTCCACCAGCAGGTTGCGTTGAAGCCCGTAGATGCCGTGCCTGTCCAGAACCACTTCATGGCGGCAAGACGGGCAGCGAAACCTCCCTGCCGATCCCAGGCTTGTCCCTCGAGACTGAAAGGCACAACATGAATTACATGCAAGGCGGTGATCTGCTGATTGGGGTGGCTTTGGAATGGAAGCCCAGCTTGGATTCTCCATGGAGTCGCCAGGAGCGGCAGTGGAGGGTTCCCATGGCCTGGAAACGGTCTCAGAGCTTGCTTTCAATGCCACTGTTGGGTGTTTAAATAATACAGGCTACGTGACCTTTCCAGCCTTTGGAGGAAAGGATGAACAAGATGAGCATGGGAAGGAGGAGCATGGGCAGAATGCGTAAGGGAGCATGTAGGGTGCACACACGTGTGTGTCTGTGGGTGTGCGTGTGTGTGCACATGTGCGCATGCACATCTTGAAGACGATGCTCCAGTTCACCCCAACACAGTCTGGTAGGAACAAAGTAAGTTGCCTCATGCAATGCCAGGCCCTTGGCCCATCCAGACGGCGTGGTGCTGAGCACCAAGGGCTCTCCAGCATTTCAGGCAGGGTTTTGATCTTGGACTGTTCTGCTTTCACTCAACCACGGACCTCTGGCCCTCCTTGCAAATACCCCATACTTTGAGTCGAGCCAAGGCTTATGCTTAGTTATGCTTGGGGCAGGTAAGCTCATGACTAGTGTAAGCTCACATGGCTTCCATTTGCTTACTTTGAGCATGGATCCGTCCCAATATACGTCAATGTTTACATTGTGCAATTGAAGTCCCAATGACAGTGGGAAGGAAGCAGATAGAAGACGGGGTGCTGTTTGCATAAGCAGAGAGCCACTTAGGAAACTGGTCCTTGTGAGCCTGGAATTGAAGCCTTTAGCACCTCACATCAAGGGAGTGCTCCGTGGCTTTTATTCCCAAATCCAGACCTCTGTGGCTTAGTTCCAAAGGGGAAGCAATACAGAAAAGAGCATTTAACACTTCAACGTAACGGCCCTTTTTGTCTGAATAAAGAGACACATTTGCATTTCACACAGACACACTAACGAGCAACGCACAATTTGTTGTTGCTATGTGCTGTCTAGTCAGACACATGGCAACCCAAGGAATGCAGTTAAAACATACAATGCAAATAGAGATCTTTACTTCCTTTCTTGCATTTCAAGATTTCTTTCCACCTCACCTTTCCCAGAACTGAGCACTGAGGAGCAAGAAACAAACCTTCAAAACCCAGCAGTGGAAACATGCCATGTTCCAGCTCTGAACAGGTGGCCCTGCTGAAGGTCAGCATCGGACCCTCGGCAGCCCCAAGGGACTAGCCCTATAGGCTGCCGAAGGAGGTGCTGCTAGTGATAGGTTGACGAGAAACCGAAGGCCAGGAGCCAGGAGCAAACACTCGACATTTAATAGAACATGGGCAGCTGTCCGTCACCCCCTGCAGAACCAAACGACTGGAAATTAGAACATTCGCAATCCTTAAGTTATCTGGCTGAGCACGGCCCTGGGAAGGCATCTTGGCGTTGTGAGACCAGCAAGGCCCCTGAAGACATGTTCGACGTGGGCAGGCTGGGCCGAAGGAAGCCTTGCCCCCACCCTGGGGCTCTGGGAGTCTCGGGGGGGGGGCAACCCTCATTCAGGGCTTGATGAGCGTATGTCTGCATGCAGCAGGTCCCAGAATCAATTAGCAACGTCTTTAGTTAAAAGGATTGAGCTGATGGAGACAAAGACCCTGGAAAAACTCCAGGTCAGAAGGGACATGGTGGACTTTATGTGGGGAACTGTGGATGTGGGGAACTGTTCCGAACCTGGGGCCTGAAAGCTCCCCAGGGGACTGAATCGCTGCCCCTTTCCCAAAGCCCCAGCCAGCCCTGGTGTCACTGGATTCCCTTCCCTTGCCAAGGGAAAAACAGGCTGCCTTTCCCCACCCCTCAGCAAGGAAACTTTCTTCTTATCTGGCCACCGGTCAGTGCAAAGAGCCAATTTCCTCGCCCTGGGCTAGGGGAAGGCTGCCTTTGGGTGGGCCAGGAAGAGGAGGCAAGGCCTCCTGCCAGCAGACAGGACGTATCAGCCACTTCCTGAGCTGCAAGGACAAATTGCCTGATATCAGGCAACATGAATAATCCCCCTTTTCTAGGCTTGCATGCAGAGATAGGCTGCTAAAGCTTGCTAGCGATGACAGCAACCCACAGAGTCATATAGTTGGAAGGGGTCTAGGAGGCCATCAGGTCAAACTGCCTGCTCAAGTCTCCCATCCTAATTCTAACCAGGTCTGACCCTGCTTAGCTTCCAGGATTAGGCAAGATCAGCCACTTCAGGCTATGCTGGCAGGATTCAAACTGCACCATAATCCACACTGGAGGCTGAGTATAGGTTGACTATAGGTTGTCGCTGAAATAAGGGTTGTGTTGCCTGAACCCAGCCAAAATCACAAACTATGGTGAACGGCTCACAGTTCATACACCAACAACCAAGCATGGTTCCCTAAATGGGTTCATGGGTTCATGGGTAGCAAGTCATGGCTGTTAGCATAGCTGGGTTCAGACAACATGAGAACAACCGCAGGTTCAATGACAAACCACACTTATATATTCAAGCCCTGGGAGTTGTGATTTGCGACGATTTGCCAGCTGGGCTGAGACAACACAGTAACCCACACTCGAGGGTTGAGCATAGGTGTCATGGTTGCCATTGAACCTTCGGTTGTTATCGTGCGGTCTGAACACAACTGGTAACTCGTCAAAACCCTGTATCTTCTGGATCCCTTCTCCCACTGCAATAGAAACTGCTCTGAAATGGGGGTGGGAGAAGACCAACCATTCAACCTCCGACGCTGCATCATTCATGGCAAAATTTCTCACACACAATTCTAAATTTTCTATGGGAAGATAAGGATTTGGAAGCTCCCACGGAGAAGGCCTTTGTTGGGAAAACTAACCCATTAAGTATATGGAACTCAACTCAACAGTGGCTGAGTCTGGCCAAGATGCCGTCACAGGGCATCACTCTTTCTGTTTTGGACAAGCCACCATGTAAGGTTCCTAGGGACCTGACCTATTTGACGACCCAGTTCCAATAAGATCTGCTTTTGTTGGCCTGATTCCGGGATATGAATTACTGCTGCCCCAACCTGCAAGACGTATCAACTCTGTCACATTGGCAACTGAATCATTTGTCGGTTTTTGCTGGCCTTTGGTTTCCAAAAAATAAATGACTGGGGATTGACTCACTGCGTTTCACAAATTATGCATACTGATGGCTCAGAAAACATGGTAAACCACACTCAAGAGCTGAATATCAATTTTGGGTTGTCTCTGAGATGCGGTTGCTGACTGCCAAGGCTGGTAAAACACAAACAACCCATGAAGGACCCATCGTTTTTTGTAAGCATGTGAACTGTGGGTTGCTCACCTTGGTTTGTTACCTTGGCTGAGCACAGACAACATGACAACAGACCTTGCAGTATCGTTCCTACAGTTCGACAAAAACAACCAACTCACAACCTTTGAGTGTGACTTTCCACATTGTCTGTACCCAGTTAGAACGAAACCCTTTTCATCCAATATCCTGAGTTGCTGGTTAACCTTTTTGTCGTATCAAATGATGCCAATGTTTGAAAAATAATTAAAATAATACTAATTCTTGATGCCAAAGAAAAAAAATGTCTTTGGTTCTTTTCCAGAACATGCAGAGTTTTAGACCCTGCTGTCATATTCTCTTGTCTGTAATGGTTAAGAGGTCGGGGCTGGAACTCAGGAGATGCGGATTCTAGTCCCCACTCAATTGGGTGGCTTTGGGTCCGTCACACTCAGCCCAACCTCACAGGGTTGCTGTGAGGATAAGGTCGGAAGGAGGAGAATCCATCCATCCATCCATCCAAAGCTTTTCCAACCCATCCACTGCAAATGTCTCGGGACAGCTTACAATAAAACTGTTAGCTGCCTTGAGTTTCTTGAAAGGAAAAACGCTGGGATATAAATAGATGAATGCACCCAATAACCCCTGAATTCCAAGCACCCAGCTTGTTCTCCCGCATCTGACCTGGGTCCCTGAAGGGGTGGAATGAATTTGGGCACAGGGCAGTGGCACACACGCGAGGCCTCAGGGTGTGCGGTGCCCGGGTCCTTGCTCTACGTCGCCTCCTCCATCCTGGCCACGAGCCGCAGCCCCCCCCGTTCGCAACTCACCTGGAAAATGTCATTGGCGCACTTCCTGCAGAGGTTGTGCTGGCAGGGCAGGATGACCACGGGCTTGGTGAACATCTCCAAGCAAATGGGGCAGATCAGCTGCCTCTCCAGGCTATCCATGGTGGGACAATCTCTTGGGTAGGAGCTGTATTCCATGTGGCTCGACATGACAAGGGAGCAAGCAGCCGTTCATCCGGACGTCGCGCTCCATGTGCCCTCGCTCTGGGCACCAAGTGCGATGGTGGAAAAGGACAGAAGGAGCAGCTCATCACCGCCGCTGCCGCCTCTACGCCGGAGGCAGCTGCTTCCCTGATTTCCCTCGAGATCAGCGTTGGCTCTTCTCGGGAGCTCCAGGAATGCGATACCAGAGGCTCCTACCATCTTGGGTGGCAAGCAGGTTATGTTTCAACTGCCTCAGCATCCCAGGATGGTGCACTAACATGGAAGGGCAGGCCAAATGAGATTTAGAAAGGGGTAGAAGCAGAAGTCCCTTTGCAGCATAGGAATCCTTGGTTCAAAGCTGCTTCCTAGGAGGGCTCCTGCTACGAAATCCCAGAACATCGGCAGGTTATTAAACTAAAGCTCTAACACCCATGCCCCTTAAGCTCTGTTCTGCTGGGGCTTCTATTCTTCCCATCCCTGCAGGCCAACCTCCCAAGCTTGTGAAACAACCACAGACTCTGCGTAGAGCAGAAACTTGCATGAAAAAGATTTCAGGTTCTGCTGTTGGGAAAGGCAGGGAGCAAGGGGTGGAAAAGACCACGTGGAAGCTGCTGAAAATCACAACAGATGGTCTGAGGCAAGGAGGGAAAATAAAGCCAGCTTCTTCCTCCAGTGAGAACCTCCCTGATATCGGGAAGCTGCAAGCCCCCAAGGGAGGCGGAGTCTCCTTGTCAGTGGGGCTCCTCACCCACCACTGTCGGAGCTATCCATGGTGGCCCCCCGTTGGGCAAGGGTTGCATTTCGCTCCTGCCCACTCCTAGCTCAGCTTCACTTCGTAAGCACAAAGGGAAGTCTAGATGAATGCTAGAGGGACGGAGACTTCTAGCTCTGTCCCAGCCTATTGAGGGCTGCCTTTGAGTACCTGTGGAATACTCCGGCCACTGCTAAGTTACTTCTGAAGCCCAACTTGCGTGACCGCATCTCACCTGAACCTAGAGGACGACATTCCTTGGGTTGCCAGTCTGTTTCTGGACACACTGCAAGCAGCCAATTCATACCAAAGACATGCTTGACCTTCTCCAAGTCCACCTGCTCTCCCAGTGGGGGCAGGCAGTGAGAAGAGAGCAGGCTCCCCCCATCGCTGGCCCCAGAGAAGGTTGTCCCACATCAGCATCACCAGCAGCACCAGTTTGGTTCCAGGAAAAGACATGGTGAAAATCCACCAGTGTGCGCTCACATATTCAGCAGCTGCTTCGAGGGCCTCATTGCCTCTTGGGTTGTCACATCTGGTTATGGAAGTAGTGGGTAAGATCAGGGGCTGATGGAGCCGTGCTACACTGGGAGAGGGGGACATGCTGGGACTTGTAGGCCTCTTCTCTGTCTAAGCTTGGGATAGGATTGCATCCTAAGAGACTAACATGAGTGCAGATGCTCAGGCTATCTCCAGGCTGCCAGGAGTTCCCTGCCCAATTTCCCCTGGCCACTCATGGTTTGGTCATTTCTCCGCTTCCATGGAATTTTACCCTCTTTTGAAAAGACTGAAGTGCCTCTTCTAAGGCTTAGCCACTGGCAGTAAGAGCTTTAAGGCAGACTATGCTGGCATTTGGATCTCCACTACCCCAAAACGCAGCTCCAGCTTCTCTGAAATGGAAGCTGGCCCCCGGGCTGAAAGAAATCCAGCAGCCTAGGGCTAAAGCAAGCATCAAGCGGAAGGTTGCTCTGCCTGGCGTTGCGAACAGATGCTGCTTCCTACTGAGCTATGCTTGGGTGGCGAGTGGTAAGTAAGGGAGCCAACTTGCTCAAGCAACTCTGCTCAGCACTGAGGGGAGAATGGAAAGCCAGCTGTAAAGACAGCAGGTAGAAGCATTTTCCTTGAGAGTCTGGGGCTGAATGCTTGAAGCAAGCCCCGTTTAAGTTAAGCAGACTACAAGAGACATACTTCCAACAAGGCTTGCTTGGGGATAGGGATACGCACAAATCCCCTGGAGGAGGTTCCGCATTTCCCTTGAAATTCCTCCGATGTTTCAGCTGAAATACCTGCAGCAACTCTAAGGAAGATGCTTGGTATATCCAAAGGCTGCCAACCCTCCGTTATGGCCAGCCTGAGTGGTCCACCCAGCCAGAACATCCCCAACAAAACCAAACAGAGAAAATGTCCATTTTATAATTAGCTGTGTATTTCTCAGGCCGGAGACAGCCAAGCTCAAGAGATGGCTCTTTTGTCATCGCTACCCTGGGAGCGGGGAAGGATGCAAGGCAAGAGTCTCCAACACAGCAGAATTCCTGGATCTTTTTCCTTGGTACCAGTCTTGGGAAGCAGGTCTCCCAAAAGGCAGGGACAGCTTGACCAGGCAAGAGGAAACTGCCCCACAGAGGCGATGGGTCTCCATGGAACCAGGTACGTGGCTTACTTTAGGGCAATTATGTATTTTATTTATTCTATGACTATATATATATATATATATATGTGTGTGTGTGTGTGTGTGTGTGGGATTTTAATGATTGCAAGCCCCCCTGAGGCATATGCCATGGGGGTGGCATATAAGCTGTCTAAAGGCGAAGACCTTTTTATTTAAGAAATATTTTAATTATCAATTTTATATTGCTATATATTGTTATTGTTATATTTATATATTATTGTTATATTTATTTATATATTTCTATTTTTATATTTAGACTCTGAGATGGACCAGTTTTAAATAGTATATTGTTTTTTAATTGTATTTTTTGTTGTTGTTAGCCGCCCCGAGGCTTGTTTGCAAGGGGGCGGCATACAAATATGTAAATAAATAAAATAAATAAATAATAAAATGGGGAATTAGGTTGTGCTTTTCTTCTTCTCGGCTGTTTGCTACAGAACTGGAACTTACATCCTGTGGCTACTTTGAACCGGACCAACTGCTCTTCCATTCTGTAATTTTTGCTAAGGTTTCACCCTGCTAATCTTTCACCCTGTTTTCACCTAGGACCAGATGTTGTCTTTGGGAACAAAGGAGGACCAGAGTTACAAAGGGCATACCACACTGCTGGTCATATAAAGGCTGATTAAGGGACAAGGTCACGCAGTTTTCAGAGGCAAAGCCCGTCACTGCCGTGCTGTCTCGCCTTGACTTCTTCCCCTTCAATTCACAACATTTTGCCTATGAACAGAAACTCAAGCCTTTAAAGACAAGAAAAATGCAAATCAAAGCAGGCTGGATTTTTTTTTTTTTTTGCCTTGAAAACATTTATTTTACAACCTTGGTTTCTGATAATTTAGCAGTCTTTATTTTTTAAGTTCCTATTCAGACATACAATACATAAATTACCATGCTAAAACATAAAATAATTTTTTTTCTGCTTGAACTGTACAGGAGCTCAGTACTGCGAGTGTTAACAATCCACAAAGTTCAGACAGCCACATCTACTTACATACAATTTAAAGGATAACCCTTTAAGTAACATAACAAAATATATATATATTCTATTATATATATATTTATATATCATTGCTTTTCAAATGCATTTATACTTTGATTGTTTTTTACAACTAACATTTTTTTTAAAACACATTTGGATTTTCCCTCCTCCCATCTCGCAAGTACAAGTGCAAAAGGAGACCCTTGTCATGGCTTGAGGTCGCACAGACTTCAAAGGAGGCCACAATCAAAGGATTAAAAGTCAACAGTGAGTCAAGGATGGAACTGACCAAATTCTGCTGTTATGGCGCCTTTATCATTTCAGTGGGAACCTTCACTGAAACAAACAGAAGCCGTGCGAGGGGAGTATTCATTGCCCGTGCCTGAATTCATCCTAACCTCTTACTTGTATACCAGAAGAGACTGCCTTGAATCAAGTGATAATTACATTAAGACACACGCACAACACATTCCCGATAAAAGCAGGGGGCAGGGGGGAGTGATGCAAGGAGGAATAAAAAAAATGGCAGCTGAACGAGATCACACACGTGTGCAGGCGCACGTCCGCACACACAGATGCCACACCCAACAAGGAAAATGCGATGCCTTGACACATCTCCAGTTTCATTTCATCGATACACACGTGTGCCCCTGAATCCATTAACATGCAGGCATACGAAACCTAAATTACCTCAAAATATCAAAACTGAAACAAGCTGCACGACCAGCACGATACAGTTCGATTGTGCCGATTGTCTCCAGCAAATAAACAGTAATTTAAAAAGACCTTGTGCTATTTTGGAGCTACAAGTTAGACAAAGGTATTGAGGAAATCATGTGGAGGGAACACAAAGGTGAAGGCTCTGGGGAACGAAGCAGGTTGTATTCTTTACATAGTCAGGAGGGGCACTTCTGCATTGTCCATTTTGGGGCTTTTACGAAGCAATCATATATATTCACCAGCAATGAACTTCATCCTTCCATAATGACACTGAGGAGGAAGGCCAATGTTTCCAGCAAAATAAAATAAATAATAAAAGGGGGGAACCCATGGAAGTTTAAGGGACTTTTCTCTCTTAACAAAATATGCACCAGCATCTCCTTCTTCTATTTGAACAGAAAACTCTGAACTGCCTACTTGTCTCAACATCATGTCTCACTGCCCACACACAGATGAAAAAGCAGAAGGCTCAGGCCGGAGAAAGGGGGGGTCATTTTGCGCTGCACCATCCCCCTCCCCTTTTCCTGGACAATGATCAAAGCCAAATTATCATCAGGTTAAGAATTGCAACCATCCAGTTCACCTGCCTTCAAGTCAGCATGCCCCACTGAATTGTATACCTCTGCAGCAGGTGCTTTCAGAGGTGGCTTGGTGGCTTCCCTCATCATGCCCTGAATAACTGGCAATTCGCTTCAACCCCACCAGCCCACACAAATCATGACCATGCCAGGATTCTGCTAACTTTGCCATCTTCTCTTTAGTATGAGGTGGGAAACAGGTGTTGGATTGCAACATCCATAAGCTCCAGCCAGCAAAGCTAACACTGGGGATGTTGGAAGTTGCAATCCAACAGCTCTTAACTTGGTATCTCTGTATGTTGAGGGGTATTTAAGGATATGGATTTATTGTCCATCTTTTCAGCATTTGAATATCTTCCCTTTGAATAAATTCCTAGGAGATGCTTATTCTAGTGTACTATGTCTACGATACAATGCAATTTCATAGGGTGTCACATTTTATTGACCACTTTGAGTGCTGTTATCTAAAGCAGTTTAAAAAAATGTTAGTAAGCCTTAAAAAAAAAAAAGACATGGCATAGCTCTTGAAAATGCCAAGAAATGGCAAAAAGTCTATGTACAAATGCTGCAAGGGTGTATACAGATGGATATACATACACAGAAATAAAATACGGATATTGTACCCTTACATATATTACCCATGAAATTTATTGAACAGTCACGGGCAAAATGCCCCTTAGTTCCATACAAAGGATGACCACATCTATTTTAAATGATTGCACTAAATTACTCTGGGATGGAGGGTAATAAGAAAGAAGCTGTGCATTAGGAGGAAGCAGGAGACAACAGACCGGATTTGTACCATCGTGATGGGGAATCATCCACGGTGACATATTACAAACACCTTTCCTTTTAACTGCCCTCCACACATGGGCTGCTTGTGTGGTGGGAGCCCAGGTGGGAGGCCTTGTTGTCCTGGGCAGCAGTCCTCAAGCAGGGCGAGGGCTGCTGTGGGAATGCCACCTGGGGTCATGCCACATAAGCCAGGTGCCCACTGGGATCATGCGAAAATGGCACACAGTCCGATGCGACAGCTCCCACGGCTAAATTAAGCCACCGTGGGCTGCCGTATCGTGTAACAACCGCCTTCGGCCACTGCTGTAGAGGGGATGTGGAATGCAATATATATATATTTTTAACTGGCTCCCAAGTGACATTTTTCCCAGCACAGAACTGATTGTGCAACACACCCTGGTGCCTGAAAATGTAATGCAACACAGTCACTGGTTCTAAAAAAGACATGGCTTTTCTTTGCTAGTTACGTCTAGTCGGCACCACCGTGATACCTTTTTGGACCTTCCACAGACACTTGTGGATGGTGGCGCAGCGCGCACACATTCTCACACATGCCCAGGGGCCGAAATTGCAGTTTGGGAGGTAAAAGCCCTCAGCTAAGTATGGTATGATACGGGGTCCAGGCAGCAAGAAATCAGCATATTTCTCAGGCTGCATTTCCTCCAAATTCCAGTTAATGAAATAGGTGCCCGTAAAACTCTTTGAACCATGAGAAGCGGTGTGGATTCCCCCCTGACTAACAAGTGATACAAGATGGGGCAGTGTGACTGAAGTCAGCAGCTGCTCACACAGCGAACACCCTGATGCGATTGGTGGGTGAGGCAAACTGACTCATTAAAAAGCTTTAGAAATCTAACATCGCTAAAGGAAAAATGCACGCACTAAATTAAAGTGCTGGCAACACATTTAAGCACAGAATAACGGTGCAGAGGTTGAATTTTCAGGTACGTTGGCACCAAACATTCTGCCTGGGAGCCGGTCTGTTACCCATTTTGAGTCCCTGCCTTGATTCTCAGCAGCTCAGTGCAGCCTCTCCAGTGAAGAAGCCACATTTATTTTGATGTTTGCGAGGAGAGGGCAGGTAAGTGGTGCTCCCGTAAGCATGTCCCTGTCAGCTCAGTTTAGCTAAAGAGACAGAACTAGGATTTGGTTTGGCCACAACACATAATGAAATCTGGATATTCTCTGCCCATCACAAAACTGTGCAATGCTCATCCCACTGGCATGATCCACTGGTTTGGACAATGACAAAAAGGCGCAAAGGATAACCTACCGTTAAGTCTGTGGCAATATAAGATGGATGTGCAAAAGAAAAGGGAAACAAAGCTGAACAGAGGAGCAATGGGGCGGGGAAGGACCTGCCCTGACTTTGCATATGGACAATGACTGAGAAATGGGAGAATTATGCAATACACCAGCTTTTCCCAACCTGGCGCCCTCCAGCTGGGCACTGGGAGTTGCGGTCCAGAACATCTGGAGGGCACAAGGTTAGGAAAGGCTGCACTGCAATCAAAGTAACATTCAGAGAGCAGAAGCTAGTTTGAAAAGACATCCCACCCCCTTGCGCACCGTTTATTTTCACTTTCGCACAAGAACTTAGCAAGTGCATGCATGCAATGGAAAGTGGAACTTCTTGCAAACCACTTTCATATTTGAGGAACTATTGAGTTTGAAACTTGATTTCATTTTAAAACTTTATCTTAGCAAACAGACTGTGAAAGAGCCCACAGTTCCCATATTCAAGGTCACTAAGTTAGGAGCAGGCAACGCATGCATTTGAGGCTGCGCCACATGCCTTCTTCCTGGCATTTTGTCCAAGTAATTGTGGGAGATTTAGAACAAGGGTCAGTGTGACAAGAATATATGGATGGGTGACATGAGACAAAGAAGTTTCTGATGCCACGCTCAGAAACCCCATTGGCGGTTCTATCCCACAGGTCTGCCTGGGACGCTTATGAAATCATTACACAAGCGCATCAACTGCTTAGCCTACTGAAGTGCCTTCAACACTCACATGAACTGATACTGAGGAGAAGATCCAGAAGGAGAGGGTTTTCGTAAGCCAATTAACTACACCTGCGATTGCTGCAGCTTGTTGCCAACGGCTAATGGGGACTAGTGAAGAATGACATCAAAGCCAAATTCACAACTGTTTGGGACCTAGTTTTTCACCAGATCGTTGTGGAGACACGGCAGAAGCCTCACCTGGTCAACTTTAGACATATTTAAAACAAAGCTGAGGTTTGACAGGAGACACACAATTGGTATCAACCCTAATTTCTGAACAATAAATTCTGCCGTCTTTTATAAGCTCTATTATAAATTCATCCTCCACATTGCAGATTTACAGCTGGAAAGGTGGCTTAGGGCTTTCAAGGCCAGTTTTATTTTTTTTTTCTCTCTCCCTAAGGCAGTTGGATAGTAAATAAAAACCTGCTTAGAGGCACTAGCTATTGTGAGATGCAATTTTGCATATAGACAGCTGCAAGTATAAGAGTTTGAATATTGAAAGTGGATTCCAGATGTGTTAAAGTTCCGTGCTGTCCTGAATATTTAGCTAAAAACTAGCCACATAATATCAAGTGTTGGTGCTATTACTTTAATGTGCTTGGACCTCATCCTAAATATTGAAAACGAACCTTCTGCCTGGTCAGATGCACATGCAGTAGAAAACACCTTTGGAAAGGGGAGGACGGAAACTGATACTCAAATTTCAAATCATTGTTTTAGTCCAGTTGTTAAACATGATTTCAGCATTCTTTCCTTTTACTTTTCAAACCTCCTTTTGGGTCTGACAGGAGGAATGCTCCTCCAAAGGAAGCCCATCAACTTGCAGGGGAAAATCCACCCTGAAAAAGCCTAAAACAAGTTTGCAATCCACATGAGCTAGGCCTCATTTAGACATGCCGCAGAATGTGGAAAGCTGAGATGGCTGAGTTGAGTGTAACGCACAGGAAGATGCCAACATCTTTCGATGCTCTCCTATGTTAAAAAATAAAATGAAAAACCTGAGGAATGGTCAAGGAGCGCGACTAGAAACCTCTCCCCTTGCCAGGCTGGTTTTCTGACTGCAATGCCTCCCCCACCTGGACAGCATTCAAATTGGCATCACCCAGCCACAATCCAAGCGGAGCTGTCCACGCCACCGTCTCCACGTTCCACAGATCTAGTCCTGGACACCTCAAATATTTCTAAGACACCCTCATGTGGAGGGAGGGAAAGGTGGGGGGAAGGAGGAGGGGAGGACAATGCGCCGAGTTCCAAAACACAAGCAGCAGCCCCGGACTCCTGGCATGTCCCTGGGTGGTGCCTTGATCAACAGATATTCCAAAGCAACAGCACAGAGTAAACACTACTTGGATATCTAAAAAACGTCGTGCCCTCCGCTTTCACACACTGAAGCACACACAAAATATCCAATTCATGATTTCCCCCCCCAGCACAGAGAGGGAAAACCCTTTGAGAGTGCACTACAACAGTCACTGGAGGGAAAGAAAAGGGAAGAGCCAAGCTGAAAGGAACATACCGAAAAGAACAGCAGGTGCAAAGCATTTCATGGGGGCGATACAAGGAAATGGGAGAGGTTCGTTCCTTGACAGCCACTGGGCAATACTAATTAATCCTGTGTACAGTGGTGCACAATCATTAGGACAGGTCAGCTTCCGGCTCCCATGTTACAAAATGAGAACAGAAGCAGAGAAATGATCTAAGCTGTTCTAGGAAGCTACGCAAATCGATCCAGTAACAGATTCGGGATTTGGGTCTCTCAGCTCCACACACAGGGCTCTGTTGGCTGAACCACAATCAGCTTTGGTCTGTTTCCTATATGACACCACAGTAAACCCACGTCTTCCCTTAAGCCTACATCCGGCCAGCGGCCACAGCCAGTCCCAGTGCCCTGATGACGGCACCAGTATGAAACAGGTTAGCTGCATTTAGACTGGAGGTTTTCTGAACGTGTACATGAAAATAATAGCAGGTGTAAACCTAGAACATATTTGTTAAGTGGTCCTGACCTTAGTGTATTGTGTTTGAAGAGAAGCTTATGAAAACTGCCAAAGCCATGTATAGTTGAACAACAAAAATCTAAAATTTGCTCTTGGCTATTTATTTACACAGACATTATTCAAGCTAGATGAGAACATACATCTGTTTCAGTTTTTCATATTCATGCACAATTTAAAAATTGGCAATATTTGATTATAAATAGTGCAGGGGAATGATTAAATTCAAACAAAACTCATGTGCACTTAAATTTAAAATGCAGAGAGATAGTTCAAGTAACAGCTGGTTTGGAGCAAAACCAGCATTTTGGCCCTTTCCTACTTAGCTTTATCTTAACTAAAAAGCAGCTGACTGACAGATTATATATAGTCTGAAGAAGAAACAGATAAACAGGAAACATTTTCCAGAAAACAGCAATTTGTTTAAAAATCCCTTCCTTGCAACATCAGCATTTTTCAAGGCAAGCCTGCTGAGACACAGGAATGATGGGAAAGATGGGACAGGTGGGAAAATACTGGAAATCTTGGAGGATGAACAGTCGCCTTCAAGCAATGCTCGTAGCTCAACTGTATGGAAGTGCAGTGGCTTCTGTAACAGGTTAACTGCTCTTTGAAAATGCTCTTTTTTTGGCTGGTATCACTGCTTAAAATGCAGAATATATCCATCACACTCGTTGTGATAACTCCTCAATACATTACAACACAAAGACGTTGATAACGTAAACTCCACACATGCTATTTTTTTTAAAAAAAGGAAACAAAACAAAACAAAAAAAGAGAGACCAAAGCTAAACTGCTTTAAATACTGCATGCTACAGTACTTCCATGTATCATCAAGATACGACACTGAAGGTGACAAAAGGCGAAGGGATTACAAAATATTTTCAGCAGGTTGGAGGCTGCCCTTGTGTCGTGGCAGGACGTCTCCCCTCCCCGTACTCTATTTCTAATGTCCATGATTCTAGTGCTGGATTGGCCGTGTTATTGATTCATCTCCACTCGAGTGAGCAGTGCTTGCTTAGCTTAGTTAACTCCATCGGTGTGATAGCTGGGATGTAAGTCCGCCGTGAGCTGGGTCGTCTCTGTGGCCGAGGCCGGCTGTAACACAATCGGTGTACCAGAGGTCTCTGAAAAATGAAGAACAGGGCTTTTGAGTCGTTTCCTCAAATTGTCTGGATGCAATACCCTGACTGCTCTTTAGAGGGCCAGATCCTGAAGATGAAACTCAAATGCTTTGACCACCTAATGAGAAGGAAGGACTCCCTGAAGAAGGGTCTAATGCTGGGAACAATAGATGGCAAAAGAAGAAGGGGACGACAGAGGATGAGGTGGCTGGATGGAGTCACTGGGGCCGTGGGTGTGAGCTTGAGTGGACTCCGGGGGATGGTGGAGGACAGGGAGGCCTGGAGGAGTGTTGTCCATGGGGTCGCAATGGGTCGGACACGACTTCGCGACTAACAACAACAACAACAACAACAATACTGGGGTTATCTAGGACTGCCCAAAGCCCCTTGCAAGTGATGCGCAGGAGTTTAAGGAACCTTGGACAGGAGTGACTCAAAGGGGACCAGAAAGGGAGGGAGCAGTTCAGTGCTGCCCTTCCCGGAGGCCTTCATCAAGCAGTGTGATTTCTGCAGGTGCCAGGAGACTGACAAGGCACCCGGCGCTCTGCCTGAAAAGCAAAGCTGGACTTCATTTCCACAAGATTCCCCTCCTCTAGAGACCCTGGCGGGGCCCACTCTCTCTCCATCCACTTCAAAGTAGCAGAAAAGAACCCTAAGTCGCATGGATGCCCGCGATAGGCAGGCCTTTCTCAGTGGCGGCCTGCATCGGACTACACCCTTAATTATCAAAGCAGTGGAGTCTTGCTTCTTATGTCCCATGCAGAACGTAAAGGCTCGTTTGGGATCACAAGGACGGTAGGGGGCATTCCTCCTCCCCGCAAAAACTGTGTGAGCAAATGTAGCACCTGCCGTTCCAGGGACGGCTAAGCCGGCTTGTCATGGTGGGCGCGAAGCGCGGCACCAGCTGCCATGGGACAGCCGGGGCTCTGCTCCACGCGGGAAGGATGCCGGCAGCCCCGCTTGCCCCCAGCCGCCAGCCCACTCCCAGGCCCTCGAGTTGGCAGGGCTGCCTCCTGAGGTGAGGCGCCCGCTCCGTGCCCGGTCGTGGGGGGCCGAGACTCACCCCGCTCGTCGGACTGCAGCTGCGCCTCCAGGTCTTCGGGGGACACGTAGTACTCCTGCTCCTCCCCTTCCGGCGGCTTCGGCTTGCACTTTCCGCAGCAGCAGTTGCAGCAGCAGCAGAGGCAGCAGCAGCAGTAGCAGCCCGTGATGAGCCCGCAGAACATGAACAGGGCCTGCGCAGACGGAGGGAGACCGTGGAGCCAGCCGGGACGCGGAGCCAGCCCTGCTCCTGCGCCCCGGAGGGAGCTGCAAACAGCTGCCAACCCGGGCGGCCCTCGGCAAAGGCCGCCCAGCCCCGAGCCAGGGAAGCCCTGAGCCAGACGGCTGCCTCTGGCCCTCTCCCTGGGGCCTCGCGGCTCCACGCAAGGCCCATTTCCAGCTTGCCCCTGTGCTATGGCACGGGGCAAATCCCCTCGTGTGGCCCCTCAACCTGGAGCGGAACTGGTAGGTCTCCCTGTATCTCCACGCAGCATGGCCACTGGCCGGGCTGGCTGGGGATGAGGGGAGGCACGGCTCAACATTTCTGGGGGGCGCCAGGATGAAAGAAGCTGCTCAAGGAAAGCAGACAGGGCTGAGGCTCGGAAGAAGAGCAGAACGGCGGGAATGGGCTGGCCATCGAGAAGGGGCCAAGCACTGCTGGGCGGGACCACAAGGCTGCACAGGCGCCAGAGGAATGCGCATCCCTCCCCATGCTCCATGTTCCCTTCCACAGGGGCCTCGAGGAGAAAAGCCAGGCGTGCCTCAACCAGAGCATGACAACAGTGTTTCACGTCTACTTTCATCAGGAATGTATCTTCTGGATACATTTATCTAACTTTTCTATATACCACCCTTCATGAACCAATTCTGGGGTGGAGTTAAAGCAACAGTTAAAAGTGAGATCAGAAAACACAATAAGACAGAAACTTAATCAGGCCAGGCACGAAACTAGACAGATGCCTAGTTAAACAAATGCATTTGCAATAGGTACCCAAACAGCCGGTTGGGTGGCAGTGGAGGTGGATTTCCAAAGGTTGGGTGCCAAACCCAGAAAGGCCCTGCCGTTGATTTCCAGGAGGTGTCTATGTGCAGGCAACTGGACGACCAGAAGGCCCGCATCTCAAGTCTGATAGAGGACTGGGATCTCCCTCAGGGAGCATGGCCCAAAATTATTTATAGCCTGAGATGGCACCATCACTTTGAACTTGACTCAGAAATAAACAAACAAACAAACAAACAAACATGTCAATTAATTAATTATATGTCTAGGCTGTCTGTCACTTTCGTCTCTGGATGGCTGATAGAAATGTACTGGCACCCAGGAACAAAAGTGCAACATGCTCATGATGGATTTTCCTCCTTCCCTATTTTGCCTCAGGAAGCTATTTCCCTCTAAGCAAGCAGTTCCGAAATGATAAACCTTGTCTCCATGTTGTACCACGCCACGAATTCAAGCATGCAGCCCAACTTCTCGTAGTGCCTGTGCAGACTCAGTAACCTCACAGCAAGTTCTTCATGAACTGCAACCTCCAAAGTAGATTCAAGGGTAGTCCCACATAGAGCGCATCGCAGTAATCCTGGCCTGAGGCTACCCATGCACGGACTCCTGCGGCCCGAATGCAGGACCAGCCACCGCAGGTGGGCATGTGAAAGCTGGCCAAAGGCACTCGTAACCACCGACGCCTCCTGGACCTCACACGACCGGGCTGGCTGGCTGCAGAAGGCTGCACGTCCGATCGCCCTGGGGTGTGTAACCCTGCCCAGGTCGGATAACCAGCCCAATTCCTGGACGAGGGATTCAGGATTCAGAGTTAGCCGACTTGCCCTCACCCAGCTTGCCCTCTACGCCTTCCAGTCACTATGCCAGCAGCAGCACCTGAGTCAGATGTCAAAGGCAAACAGAGTGGGCACCACCAGTACAGTGGTAGCACAGCATTTCAAATCTCAAATCACTCTCTACGGCTTCACAGAGAAGACGAACAGCACGGGGGACAAGAAGACACTGTGGCGCCCCACAGTATCCATGCCAGGGGGCAACAGGCAGGGGCAGAACGGCTGCAACCCAGTGCCTCTTGCCCCCAACCCTCAGAGCCAGCCCAGGAGGATACGGTGCCAGATGGTACCAAATGGTGTCAAATGCCACTGAGATCAGGGAGAATCGCCAGGGCTGCACTTCCCGTCTCTCCCACGCTAAAAGTCACCCAGGCGGAGTCTGTCCCCAAACCAGGCCGTAAACCAGCCCAGCACAGGCCCAAATGAATTTTCTCAAACTTGCTTGCAAGGTGACTTAACCGAACAGTGGCTCAGTTTAAGAAAACCTTGATGTGTTTTAACTGTAGACCTGCTGGCTGCTTAAACTTTCAAAAGCCATTCTGCAGTGGTGACAGCAACCAAAGGTGACCTTTCCGCACCACCCATTCATAATCACTTCAGATGTTCCTATGAAACCGCCTACAGATGGTAGAAATCGTAAGCTGGCATGCCCTGAAATGAAGTTAAGGGCCCCGCTGTATAAGCCACCCCAGAGGGTCATGTACTAAACCAGTTAACTCAATTCAACAAGTATCTATTCCTTTAAAATATGTCTGAGCCCCTGAGGGCTTTTAGGATCAGTTGCCTCAGCCTATTTAATATTACCCAAAGTGTCTAACGTAACGCATCTGCGATGCTGCCATGAGCACCAAGAGAAGTTGGGCTCTCTCTTCAAAAGCCCAGGTGTGGTACAGCAGAGACAAGAGCTGTCACTGTGGAACTGCTCACCCAGAGAGCCTGCTGTGTGGATGCAGCTCCTCCCTTGGGGCAAGGAAACCAGGGGGAACGGAACGCAACCACGCCTGACTCCTCCTAACGGGAAACCAGCATGCTCAAGAGTGAAGTGAAGGGACTTGGAAGTGTAGCGTCACACGGCTTATCAGAGCTTTAAATGCTAAAAGAAAAGACCACAGAAGTTGCTTTGTGCAGTCGACTTACCTGACTCATGTCTTTTTCAAACCACAAAGAGCCTACAAAAGCATTCTAGGTTTTCAAGAGGCCATATTGCAAAGAGTGATGCGCGTGGAATATTACTGATCTTGGCCCAGAATCCACATTTTGTCATGGCTGTAGTTAATTCAATCGGATTACCTATTACGATTAATCATTATTAACTGGGCAACTGGCTTCCTAAAACTATTTCTGATAGATGTGCTTATAAAACTGCAGGTGGCAACCAAACATCTTAGAAAGGGGCATGCCGCCTCTCTCCCATACAGGAGGGAATGCAGCTACAGCATGTGTGTGTACATTATCTTTAAAAAAGAAAGCTGCCTTCTTTCCTCAGCAACCTTTTTATCCACATGCAAATCTGATTAGTAGACTGAGTACAATTAATGTGGTTAATGAAAGAAAACAGGCTGCAGCTCTCATGTTTTTTTCAACTTGAAACCCACAGCTAATTTTCCCAACACCAGGAAGGAGGCCAAAGGATCCAGCAGCCTAGGAAGCTAGTCCAAAACTGCCTGAAGAAAAGCTGAATGCTCGTTTTCCCTACCACGCTTCGTGGGGGCGGGGGGAATCTTTTGGGTAAGCACTGGAAAGCACTGCTCACCTATTGCCAGTAACTGCACAGGGTTGCTACGCGGGGAAAAGTCATTCGCAGAAAGCCCGTGTGACTTACCTTTGCCCACCAGCTGGACAGCACGAAGTACGTGTTCACATTCTCCTCTCCAAACTGTTCCGCTACATACAGACCCAAAGAGCCATACTTATCGTAGATATTTCGTTTCGTTGCATCCGTCAATATCGCGTGTGCATTGTTGATCTCTTTAAATTTATCCGCAGCTTCCGGATTATCTGGATTCTTGTCAGGGTGATACTTTAATGCAAGTTTCCTATGGATAAAAGAAACCATATGAAGAGTCAGCTAAACACTAAGAAGAGCCGCGACATGGGCGGACCCCTGCCCTGCCCAGGTTTGTGCGTACGCCACCTCTGAGCAGACATCTTTCCCGAGAGACACAAAGGCATTACTTTTTAAGCAGATGTAACTGTTCTGCTAAGAGGAACAAAAGATGATACTGTCCATACATGTTATGGATGAAAATCCATCTCTGCTAATAAAATGTGAACGCCTTAAATATATCCCAAGGTAGGAAAAAGGCTCTCTACCATCCATTTGTATCAAGGAATAACTTCAATTATGCTAGTTCTGAAAAGGGTTTGAGGAATAAGAATGCAGGAAAGTGGTGGGGAGGGTGGGGGGGGCACTGCAGCAGTGCAGCAGAGCTGGCAGCCAAAGGCTGTGTGTGGGGTGTCAGCAATGTGTTGATTTTAACAGCCACATCTAAGGACAGAAACACAAAAACAGGGCGAGTCAGAAGGAGCCTCCCAGACCATTTAGTCTGACCCCCGGCTCCAGCTGGCTCTGCTCATGACAGGCCTACCATGTGCATGTCCAGTCTACTCTTTAACACCCCGACCAATGGGGCTTCAACCACCTCCCGTGGAAGCCCATTCCATGCCCTTGGGGTCCTAACCCTCAGGAAGTATTTCCTGACACCCACCTTGAATCTTGGTTCCCTGAGCTTTGCTCCATTGGGACATGTCCTCCCCTCCGCCACAGGGGAAAAAAGGTCACGATCCATCTCTGCATGACACCCCTTCACATACCTGTATGTTGCTAACAGGTCCCCTCAGAGTCTCCTCTTCTCAAGGCTGAAAAGACTCATTTCCCTCAGTCTCACCTCAAATGGCTTTCCCTGCAATCCAGTCACCATCCTTGTGGCCCTATGCTGCATCGATTCCAACCTGGCTATATCTTTCCTGTAATGTGAATGTAATACTCCAGTTGCGAGCACACCAGAGTCATATAGAGTGGTAGTAATACCTCTCACGATCTAGAAGCCACGCTTCTGGCTATGCAACCAAGGGCGGCGTTTGCCCTCTTGGCCACCGCATCACACTGCTGGCTCATGTTTAGCCTGCGGTCAACCAGCACCCCGAGGTCCCTTTCACAAGTGCTGCTCTCCAGCCACTTGTCCCCTAACCTGTACTTATGACAGCTATTCCTATGCCCCAAGTGCAAGACCTTGCACTTCTCCACATTGAACGCCATCCTGTTGTCTCCTGCCCACTTCCACAGTCTGTCCAGATCCTTCTGGAACTGCAGTAGCTGCTGCTCAGTTGTGGCCACTGCCCCATTTTAGTATCATCTGCAAATCTGATCAGCAGAATTGTCACCCCCTCTTCCAGGTCATGGATGAAAAGACTGACCAGGATTTGCCACTGGAACTTTGGTTTGGAATCTTGGTCTAGATCTTCCACTTTGACAGCCTCAGAGTCTCCTTAGCCCTTAGAGATCAGATATACCGATTCAGATCCCTGTCTATAAATGTTATCAGTGAATAAATATGAAATGCAGGAGCTCGAGCAGGAATCAATTAGAGAGCAGGACTGTCCTATTTTGCCTAATCAATGGATTGCCATTTTGGCATTGGTATCTGAAATATCAGTAGCTCTTAGGCTACACTTTATTCCAACTACAACTACTACTACTACTACTACAATACTACTACTACAACCTGCCGTTCTGTGTTGCAATGTGTCTTGAATAATGTATTGGGTCAGCGAGCTGCTGGAGGTGTGACACAGTCAATGCTTTCTTTAATCAAACATTTTGGTAATGTCCAGTAATTGCCACTTTTGGGAAGAGGTTATAATACAGATAAACCTTGCAGTGGAACAATCTTTAATATTTCTAATTCATACATCCTCTTATATCCATTCCTTGCTTCCTGAAAGTCAATGTAAACAGTTTCTCTCTGTCCTTTTGATAGCTAAAAGACAGATACTGCAACCCTGGAAGGATACATACTTATCCTACAATGCAGCGCATTGTGGATCGAACAGTGCTTTCAACATTTGGACAGGTGGTATAGAGATGCCACTTGTGAATGGACACCCGGATGGATTGTTGCTCAACTTCTGTTGATGTGTGTGCATGCTTTTAGAAAGTCGCATTTTCTTATACGAACACACATACTTCATATGTATTAACTGAAATTGATATATCAACAAATATGTGGCTATATGTGTTCTTCTGGATGGACTTTTATTGTTTCATTGAAATTTACAACATAAATAATAATAATAATAAAAACAAAAAGCAACCACTAAAGTATATTACAACTGAACAGGGAAGTGCCGTTTAGTTATCTAGGCTAATGGCCATTGGTGGACGTCTCATCCATAAACTTGTCAAGAGCCTGCTAGACCACTGATTCTCACCACGTTTTGCTGGGACTTTGTCGAGCTGTTTCATATAGACCCTAAAATTTTTACAAAATATAATGGCGTATCAGAAACAGATATTAGACAAATGCTGTTTCAAGAGCATCCCTGAACTTGACACTCCACCCCAACTCACTCCAATAGATTCTGGTGCAACAAAAGCGAAGCTACTTGCACGTCACGCTTTTGTTCACTAAAGAAAACCTGCAAAGGAAACACCTTTCTTCTTCAATGCAAACGCCACTTGCATTTTGCAGAAAAGATCTGTGAAGAATCTGGCCTGACTGTGGAGGCTTCCTTGAATGAATGGATGAATGAATCCGCAGGTTCTTTCATTCCCACCGAAATGGTATCATTCCTCCCTGAATTTCCTTCAAGGTGGGGGGAAAGGCACTGTCCTAGAATTGTCCCTTCAAGCCACTGCTCACAGATCTCTTCACACATCTGCATTTGTTTCTATGTTCAGACGCTGCAGGAATAGAAGGAAAGCACTCTCTGGATCAGAAATCCATTGGACATGCCATTTCTCACTAAGTCATGGCCATGGATGAGTTACTACTGACCCCTAGTGTAAAATCAGTTCGCTGCAGTTGTAAACTACCCCCGTGCCCACCCAGGAACTGTCCTAAGACTACTGTTCTTTACATCAGTGGCTTACAGAGATGAGGAATGCAATCTTCCACCTACCACCCACCAGAATTAAAGCAAGGCCATTGAAAGCAATGCTTAGAAGTTCCGTGCAGCAGGCAAACTGAATATATTTCTACAAGTATAATATATTACCAAGGCAGGACTCATCCCTGAGTCACAGGGAGCTTCTTCCATTGCCAGTAAAATGGCTGTGATGAAACACCGTTTCTTAAAAGAGTTATTAGCTGGAGCATTGACCAAAAAAACCTAAATCATCATTCTGAGCTATTACTCTACATAAATGAGGAAAGATTGTATTACTCAACAACACAATTTCTAAAATGCCAAATTCTGAAAAGCAGCCTGAACAGTGTCACCTCAAGATACTGCTAGCAGTTACACAGCAAACGACGTGTTACCTTAAAGGAGCAAAATAAATACCTAGCTGGTAATTTGTACTCAATAGTCCTGTTTCTGCCTCTCCTGGAAGAAAGTTTCACACCCTTAGTAATCTGAGCAACACTAAGCTGATCAGCTAAAGTGACAACATAAACTTTTCTATAGAGGAGTACATCTATTTCTGTAGATCCAACAAGTATTTCAATTGACAATTAGTACGTATCTTTTTAAAGTCAGAGAACGTCTTAAAATATATTATTTCTTCAAAGAACAAATGATATTCAGGAGTCATGAGAATACAGATCATGTGCAACAAAATATACGAAAGTATAACAGCAACAAGCAAATAAATACATAAAGAAATCCCTTGGTAAGCATTTAAAAATCTGTTCCCCAGATATTTCTGAGATACTGCAAAAGAAGAGAGATGTCAACATGAGTTCCCTTCCTGACCCAAGAGTGAAAAAGGTTTGGATGAAGGAACCTTCATGCTATTTCAATTTTCACAATGTTTATACTTTAAAATATCATTAGCTTGGATAAAATACTAGCTAGGAAAAATATTTATTAGAGTTCTATCTCACTTTTTTCCAATGAACTCAAAGCAGCTTACACCATTCTGCTCCTGCTGCTCTAAGTCTTATCCCCACAACAACCACCCTGTGAAGTAGGCTGGGCTGAGAGTCTGTGACTGGCCCAAAAGTCACCTAGTTGGCTCCATGGCTGAGTGGGGAATAGAATCCACTCAGAAATACACTACACCACACTGGCTCTCGGTATGTGCAATAGTTGCTCTCACCATCTCAGTGTCACCTCAAGAAGCCATAAAAACGAGAGAGCATTTGCACACTCACAGAATAACCTCCAGGATATAGAAACCACAATGCCTCTGGTTCTGACTCCCAAGCAGGGGACTATCTGAAGTTCAACCTATAACTTTAAAAAATAAAAACATTCCAAAGAATCCATTTTCTGCTAAGTTTTAAACCAAAATACATGAATGTAGGTCACATGTGAAGATACTTTCTTTGACTTTCCAATATAACTGCTCTATTTATGACCAAACAACTAGCTAATGACCCTGCCCAATCCTAGATCACCTCATTATTTTTTAAATTTTAGAGAAAAGACATGTTAAATCTCAAAATCAGGGCAAGGAAAAGCTTCACAGGAGCACTACATGTTCTGCTTAGGATATTAAATGTTGTGAGAATAGCTTAACCAAGTTAAACTTCAGCTAAGTTCTTTTCAAAGCCTTTGTTTACCCTTGCAGAGATATGAATCTAACAGGTACATGGAGAGGTGAACAGAAAGCTCTAATCGTATTTACAAGAACTGATTAGCAGAGTTTGAGTTAAGATAAAACAAGTACCCAAAGATGTGTGGGGGGGGGGACAATTATATTAAAATATGCTTGATATGCAAATGAACCTAACTCATAGTTTCATCCTCTTTCTTACATTTTGTGAAATGACAGAAATAAATGAATTCAGTCATGAGGCAAACATTATTGAGCAGGCTGTTTTGCCACTACCGTTTAATTTTACCGTTTTTTATTTTAAGCAAATCCCTTAAACCAGAATTGCAAATGCTTCAGGGAATGGGGTGGGGGTGTCCAGGTATGGGGGAACATGGGTGGAAGGGCACTTTCACACACCCTTCCTGCTTGTGCCTTCCCTTCAGGATACCTGGTTGGCTGCTGTGTGACCAAAATGCTAGGCCAGACAGCCTTTTGGCCTGATCCTGCACAGCTCTTCTTATGTTTTCTGTCTTAATCATGGCAACATTACTCTGACCAAGGACCTTGGGGTGGATTCCTATTACCATGTGTTTAAAACTGAAATGGAAGCTATCACTTGGGAGGTTATGTTTTAAATAAGCCAAGCTGAGTACAGTAATTCTTGTCATCCACAGTGTTCAGTACACCGATGAAGAAGGAAGCTCGCACATACCAGAAACATACACTGTGGTAAACCGTGTTATTCACCCATTTTAAGCAAGCAAACTGCAATCAGAATGAACTTTTTGCCACCTTACCGGTATGATTTTTTAATATCATCGGAGGTGGCATTCTTGTCCAGTCCTAGAACATGGTACAATGATTCCCCAGATGTAGACAAGGACCTCTGCCTCTGGTCGCCCATTTTGCATCAACCTGGGAAGAAGAAAAGAACATTTAGGTTATGGAGTGAAGTCAGCATGCAGCACTGTGCAATGGGGAGGGAGTTAACCTTGGAGTAAGTACATTCCCCAGTCTGACCAACCTCACAAAAGCACTGGGAGGATCGGGCGGGGGGGGGTGCCCCCATGGGTGCTGCTCCGAGCAACCCAAGAGAAGGGCACGCTTGGTTTCTGTGCTTGCTGCAGAGGAGGCACCGCGTCCCTCCACCGCCAGCCTGCCCCCTCACCTGCGTGGACTTTCCTCTACTTGTCTGCTCTTAGGGCTCCCAGCGCTGATTTATTCAAGGCTGATCTGCCCATTACTGCTAACGAGCATCATCCCACCCGATGGCACTGGTCACCGCTGATGCATTACATATTCCATGAAGAATTGCTTTAGCCCTGCTTCTTATCCGTTTCAATGGCTGTATTGACCCCAGCGCCTGAGTTCTGAGAATCCGTGTCCGTCTGTATTACTCACAGTCTTATCTTCTTCCCTCTGAGCCTAAAAGACTGAAGTCAGTTTTCTGGAAATAATGCTGTCCCCCTTCCTGATCACATCAGCTGCTCCTTTTCCATACCTCTTCCATCTCTACATTTAACACCGTCACCATGAGGGGAAGCCAAAAATGTGTACCGCACTCTAAATATGGACCCTGTCAAAATACTGTAAAATGGCAAAGAATTTTATAGTTGTGCTAGGGTCTATATTGAAGAAGTTGGCTTTTTAAACACCTCTGGGAGTTTGACTTAGTTTGCCACACTAGGCACTTCACCACGATCCACTTGTCCACCCTCTGGTGCCTATATAACTAAGACACAGTAATCAGTTCAATCGTCATTCACAGAGTATGTGGGAACATGAAGGTAATTCTGAGCTCAGGAAGCAGGTATAGGCACAATTAGTAGAAAACCTACAATAAATCTATATTTTTTAACTTTAGAGTAAGGCAAATCCCTACTGAGATGCTGTGAGAAACAGGTGAAGCTTCATTGCCATATGTGAGTCAGTTCTTAGCATATATTGTAAGCACCACTTTCAGAGGCCTGTATTATTCGACAGCCTAAGTGTATCCATTTAAGCACACAGGAATGACATACCGTATTTTTTGCTCTATAAGACTCACTTTTTTCCCCCTCAAAAGTAAGGGGAAATGTCTGTGCGTCTTATAGAGCGAATATGTGTGTGCAGTACATCTGTCAGATGTGCAGCCCATGAGGAAGTGATGGGGAATGTGCCTGTGATTATGTGCCCATTTGATTCAGAATATTTTTTTTCTTGTTTTCCTCCTCTAAAAACTAGGTGCGTCTTATGGTCAGGTGCGTCTTATAGAGCGAAAAATACGGTACTTCGGGGACAGCAAAACGTTCAAGCATTATTCATGATGTCAGGTCAGAGAAGCTGCATCAGCTGGCTGAAGACTGCAGAAACTCAGAGCAGACACAACGTCTGTCTGGCATATTAATTCAGCCTGAAAAGCAAGTGCAGAGTTTGCGGAAGAAATCTGCCAGTTCTCATTGTTCCGGGCTGCTGGGAAGCATTCCACGCATCTTGTGTGATACAGGCCCTTCCCTCTGCGTCTACACAACATGATCATGACTCATGGAGGAACGCCTCTCCGCCCTCAAGCCCAACAGATGACTAGCTCATCCTTCCAACAACACAGCATCCCTATCTGATCTGCCATGAAATGACAGCCGGCAGCATAAAATATAAACATTTTCTATTTCTACAATGCTTTAACTAGGTTCCAACTGAAATGTGGGAATAGATTAAAATGGGCAACGCTACCAAAACCTAATACTGGGAACAATGCTGCCATTGTTTCCGAGTAATGGAACAGAGAAAAACAAACACTGCCATTTCATTTATCCATAGGACTGTCTTTTCCCACAGGAACCTGCCCACCAATTTTGTTCAGTATCAGACCCCTTCCTCGCAATCACCACCTTCAGAAAAAGCATTTTCTTGGCAAAGTCAATTACGCACAAGTTAATGAATTCTCCACAACCCTTTTGGGGAGGGTCATTTTGAGGTCACACAAGTTTGCTGTTCTTTAATAGTTTAAGGACATATAATTGATAACCCGTCTATCTATGTTGAAAGAGCATCTCTCTCCACACCTCCCCCATATGAAAGGGTACATTTACCAACCTACAACGATGACAGACAATGAAACACACAATAAGGGGGTTGAGGAAAGAAAATAAAACTAACTCCCTGGAGATGGTGTGGCTGCCTTGACCTCGCCTTCCCTCATGAATGCACAGGAGTCGCTTTATTATTTGTCAGCAATTAAAATGGTGGGTAACCAGATGCAAGGAAAGGGCAATTCCTTCAAACTAACACAGTGAAAGAAAAACATCGTCTCATGCACAGTTGTGGTTGGGTTGGGAGACATGTTCACACATTACGAAGGGCAGTCACAAGATGGATATCCTGGAAAGCAGAACCACAACAGGTTGAAGAGATGACAAAACTGAAGCTGCACCCTCCACACAGAAAGTCTGAATTACACATCCTTTCCTGTCCGAACCACAGGGCTGGTTATTACAGCGTTTCTAACCGACTTTCTGTTAGAGATGTGCAGCACAAAATTTGAGAACAACACCTCATGAAGTGTCAACAATGCTAACCACAAGGAAACTGTAGGACAACAATTTGGGGAGCAGAACCACAGGTGGCTGCCACAAAAGGCTCTGAGATGTGCAGTTAGGCACATCTGCAGCAAATTTCAACAAAGGTTTAATTAAGTATTACCATTTTGTATATATTTGTGACATTATGTGTTTCAGATATGCCACCTAGTTGTTTCAATTTTTGCTGTCTGTTACTTGCCTCTCTGTCTTTTAATTCATTTTAAATTGTTATTTTAATTGGGGCAATGGAATAACATTGTTTAATCTGTTATGCTGGCCCACATTGGCTTTTGCTGGTCTATGACCATAACAAACAAACAAACATTTATTTTAATGCTATTCGCCCTCAGTTTGCTCTTCCCTGTTGAGGCCATACAATCCTGCTTCCCAGGAAGCCCCAGGCTGAGCTTCCATCACCACCTTTGCATCTGGCCCATTAAGTGGAGATGTCTGGTTAGTGATTCAAGCATTAGCAAACCAAAGCAGTATCTCCCCAGGAAATGGTCTTTCCTTGGGTGAAGACAAGTTCAAGGCTAATATGCCTGCCTGCCTGCCTGCCTGCCTTTCTCTTCTCTTCTCTTCTCTTCTCTTCTCTTCTCTTCTCTTCTCTTCTCTTCTCTTCTCTTCTCTTCTCTTCTCTTCTCTTCTCTTCTCTTTCTTTCCTTCCGTCCTTCCTTCCTTCCTTCCTGCCTTCCTTCCTTCCTTCCTGCCTTCCTTCCTGCCTGCCTGCCTGCCTGCCTGCCTGCCTGCCTTCCTTTCATGATACTGGCAAGTGCATATAATTCAGCTTCTGCAGACATTTATGGTAAAAAGAAATAATTTTGGCACAAAGTTCATCTGAAAAAGCAAGCACCACCTAAATTTGATTTTCTCCTGTCCAAATTTTAACCCAGTAAGGCCTTTCATAAAGCCAGGAGATTATCATCTGCCATTCTTCAGCAGCAAACACTCCAAGACAAGACGGCCTGCCAGCTATTTTTGGATTAGGTCACTTCAAGTAGCCCACACTAGATTAAATGGGCCTTTGCAAAAGGTATTTTTAAAGCACTCTTTTCTCAGGCAGCTTAACTCTTTCCCTTCAGTTGCACTGGCCACGACTCTCAAGAAAATATGTTTAGAAAACAAAACAAGACATGCTTCCATTACCTGATTCAGCACTTCAATGAGAAACACTGCATTCCACAGCAAATGCAAATACTCTGATGCTCACACCAAGGAGGCATGTGACATCCACCCCAGAAATAAAGCATAACAGGAAAAGGAAATATGACTTGAGGCAGCATGAGACAAAAAGCAGCAGGCTTCTGCCTTGAAAATCCTGCTCTCGGCTCAGATGTGAAGAGCTTGTAAAACACAGAGAACGCTCCTCAAAAACAAACTTCCACGTACACCTTGCCAACACCGCACTAATAGTTCCTGAGAGCTTTGTGGTGTGATGGTGTTGCTCAGATAAAGCAGTCGAGCCTTCAGCAGGCATGCAGGACTTCACCCGCGTAACATTTCCTGCATATTCGCCTGAAATTAACTGAAGCCCAGAAATGCATTTCTTCATTTCACTCAACCACAAACTGGGCAGCAGTCACCATCCTTTTTATTTAATATATTTATATCCTGCCTTTTCCCCTTCCGATAAACTCAACACAGCTCGTACAATTCTCTTCCATCTCTCAATCTTATCCCTACAACAACAGCCCTGTGAGGTAGGTTAGGCTGAGAGTCTCCAACTGGCCTAGTGTCACCCAGTAAGGTCCATGGCTGAGAGGGGACTAGAATTCAGATCTCCTGAGTCCCAGTCCTCCACTCTTATCCACTATGCCACATTGTTAGTTTTTAACGCGCTCCCTGTTGGTTTATTTTATTTAAAGTTTTTTATAGACTGTCCCTCTACTAGCATCTCGGGACGGTTTACAACATGCGACAAGTAAAACAGAAATTAAAATGGCACAGCATGCAGTAATACAATAATATAAAACACATTAAAACCAACTGAACATTAAAATAACAGGAAAATAAAAAGGGTTTTGCCTGGTGCCAAAAAGAAAAAAGCGTTGGTGCCAGGCGAACCTCTCTGGGGAGAATATTCCATAACTGGGGTGCCACCACAGAGAAGGCCCTCCTCTGGGTAACCACCTTCCTAATCTCCTTCAGGGAGGGCTCCCAGAGCAGGACTTGCGCCTCAGATCTCAAGGGGCAGGAAGGCATAAAGGGAAGGAGACGCTCCTTCAGGTATCCAGGACCCAAGCCATTTAGGGCTTTATAGGTCATCACCAGCACCTTAAATTGGGCCTGGACTGCCACTGGCAGCCAGTGTAAGAGATAAAGGACCAGCATTATATGCAAATACCTGCTAGCCCTGTAATATCCTGGCAGCTCTTATTCTGGACCTACTGAAGTCTCTGGACTGTCTTCAAGGTCCCTATTGCATAAATAGGGTGGCTACTTATGTATATACAAAAGCACAGCAGCTGGCACAAATTTGGCATTCTGAAGATATCACTATGAATTCTAAAAAACAATTCTCCAAATTTTACGGCAGCAGAGAACTTATCCAGGAAATGACTTCAGAAGTCTATTACCAAAGAATTAAATGGCTGAAATGGCTTGCATTGGGTTGCCTGTAAAAGAAAAGGCTGGGAGTTACATTATTTAGTGGGCTAGAAGTTACATCAGAAGGCCCAACCTAGGAAAGGGGTTGGCGACATAAAAACAGGAGTGAGCGCAAGGACGAGACTGCAACCAAGAACTGCCGGTCATTTTTGCCTACTTAACTTTGATTCCACAATAAAACCATCTTTCACCATCACGGTGTCCAGTATCTTGTGTACATTCAGTGGTAACGTTTCCAAATCATTCCCATTCCAGGCTGCAAGGAACCAAAATGTGCAGTCACCCTCCAAGTGGGTGGGGACTTCTGCAAGGCACTGAGGAGGGACTTGGAGAGGCAGCCCGCCAGAAGGGAGAAACTGCTCTAAGCCACAAAGTGGTAAGACAGAAGAGGAAGTTTAAGCCCTAAGTAGAAGAGAGTAGTGAAGGCAGACAGGTTTCTTGCCTAAAAGAACAGGCTGAAGGCAAGGAGATGAAAGAATATTATCCAAGTTAAAGATTTTTGTATTATGCCAATTTTTCATGTTTTTATAGTAGGTTGGCCCTGTTTATGAGATACTGTAAACTGCCTAAAAGCTTCAGCTGGTTGGGATCACAGTAAAATATAAAATAAAATACAAGAAAATAAAATAAATTGAAAGAAGCATGGGATCACAGTCATTGGTATAGTCTGGGCAGAAGAGAGCTCACAGTGACCCAAGAAGACTGTGCAGTGGGACGCAGAAGGAAGGAAAGATGGTCAGAGGGCGTAGTGGTTAGCACAATGCAGTGATCGAAAGAAGTGACCAAGAGAACTTAAGAACATAAGAAAAGCAATGCTGGATTTGACCAAAGATCCATCTAGTCCAGTTCTTTGTACATATGGCGGCAAACCAGGTGCCCACAGGATCCCTCCAGCAGGATGGGGGCAAGACCTCCGCCTGCCCAGCTCCTCAGCAGCTGGTGTGTGCAGGCAAGCCGCCTCTGGTGAGGGAGGGAGCACATGGCCAGTGAGACCAGTAGCCTCGGATCGTCTCCTCCCGCAATCCCCTTCGAAAGCCATCCAGATTGGTGGCCATCACCACTTGCTGTTGCAGCAGCTTCCATATGTGCTGTGTGAAGACGTCCTTCTTTTGGTCAGTCCTAAGCCATCAGCTTCATAGGATGACCCCGGGTTCAAGTGTTAAGGGAGAGAGAGAAATGTCTCCCTTTTCTGCACACCATGCATCATTTAAAACACCATTACCATATCTCCACTTACTCACCGTTTTTCTAAGTTAAACAGTCCCCGTTGTTGAGCCATGGCTTATAGGGGAGCTGCTCCCGCCCCCGATCATTTTCTTTGTACTTTTCCCACCTCAGTGATGTCCTTTTCAGGGTAAGGTGAGCAGAACAGAACACGGCAGAGAAATGAGAGCATCAACATATTACAGTCCCCAAGGATGGAGCAGGTGGCTGAGAGGCAGGGAGGAGTGAAAAGCAAGAGTCAGAGAGATGCGAAGTACGAGTGAGCACCATGGAGGGAGTGGACTTTAAAGAGCAACAAGGAAAAGGGAGAGGAAAGGCAAGGTCTTTCCTCCACAATGCCAAGTATGAGACACAGAAGGCCAGCAGGCAAGGGGGCCGCTATAGAAATACTGAGCAACGCATGTCTCAGCCAAGCGCAAGAAAGTGGAAGACACATGTGGAGTATTGCAGGAAGCTCAGAGCCTGTGCTACAGACAAAATGACCAAGGAGAGAAAACATGAAAGCAGTGAGGGAGTAGGGAGAAGAAACAGGAAGCTGGGCAGAACAGAATGAGCCCAAACTCCACCATGGACAAGAGTGTGACAAGAGTTTTGACATGTGGCAGCAGGTGCTTCGAATTAGAATCCATTCCGAATACACCATTTCCCTTTACTTGGAAACACACAGGGGTTCCAGAGGTGCGGAATGCAGACAGTCCACCTGGCCCTGTTCCTGAATGGCAAAATTCCAACTCTGGCCCAGGGAACAAGGTGCCTGCAGACCTAAACTACACACCCAGAGCAAATCTGAGTGCTAAAAGTTATAGAAGGCCCTAGGAGGAAACGCAAAAGAAGGCTTCCTAACAAGGTTAAAAGAGAAAGAAACATACGTTAGCCATGTTCAGCTATATTGGCGGTGGGGTGGGGGGCGGGGGAGATGAAACTGTTATGCAGTCCACTTACTGATGACAACAGCAAAATAGTGGGTTTAAAATACATGAAAGCAGGCCTGTGCTGCACATTATGAAAAAGAAACCTCTATAAGGACAGTACAATGGCCTACCTAAGGATGCTGAAATCTCCTTTGGCAGTTTAATGTAAAGATTACTTGCATTGTTGCATATTTATTTATTTATTAACAGATTTATATGCCGCCCCTTGCCACAAGCCTCTGCCAAATGGCTCTGCATTTAGTCAACATGGTACAAACATGCTCTCAATTCGACTCAACTTATAAATGTTTACAGTCTGTCTGAACACCTTTTGCTTTGGACAGAGGATGACCTGCATACACGGAGTCCCTCTCCTAATAGCATAGATTAATGCTGGTATTATTCACAGAGGATTTTATCTCCCAGGTGACCTACCTTTTCACCTGAATAGTGCAACCTGAAGAGGGAAGCTCACAGATCTCAGCACAGTTGCTTTTGTGATTCTAAATGTAAAACAGCCAAACTCTGTGAATTTCTGTCACCAGGTATGTGAGCAGACAAAGGGTGAATAAAGTGGCTGTCACTACCCCTGCGCCCAAATGATTTCCACCAAGTACGCTCTAGTGACTCCCAGAAGGAACTGCCACCAACTAATTCAACCTGCAGCAAAATTTCTTCTTTACTTCCAAATATGAATTGAATATAGAAGTGAATATTGGCTAAATGTAGTATAACTTGTAAACAGCACAGACAACATGCAAGCAAAACCTGCCAGGCTCCCTTCCTTTCCCAACAGAGGGGGAAAGAAATTTCATAACCTAGGAACAAGGTTTCCTTGTTAATGACTTTGAAACAGATCAAAGAGAATCTTGCAGAACTGCATGGGCCTAGAGCATCCCTAATATACCTCGAGAATGAATCGAAGGACACAGGGAGCTTGCTGAAATGCATGAAATACACATGCGTGCCCCGTGCAATGGATTCCACAGCATTAGCATTGATCATGGGCGCGGGCTCTTATACGGCATGTTCCGTGATGTACGCTTGTATTTTCTTTCAGAACCTGGGAGAATACATTATATTTAAGACTGCACAAAGACATAAAGAATTATTAATTGGTTGGTACTTAATACCAAATGCTGCCTAAATGAACCAGATTTGAACCACTGCTGAAACACAGCAAGCAATTCCAGGGCAGAAAGGAGGGTTCTTCACCAAGAATTCTGCATCGTAGTGCATTGGGCACATCAGGCATGTATGGATCAAGCTAGAAGGCCGTGCTTGGTGTCAATCCACACCTGGGAACCTGAGCTTCTACCAAGCCACTGCAAAGCAGGGGTGCGAGGGTCAGTTCCAGCTGAGAAAGTGCAGGCAGGAAAGAGGGGGAAAGTTTGGTCATCTTGCACTCACAGCTTTCCCACAACAGGTCCGGTCTCCCCAGTGCCGAATAAGCTTCGAGAACCCCCAGTCCTGCTCCCAAATATGCAGCCCTGGCCTCATTCCGCTTGCAAACCTGCCAGCCTTGAACTCAAAATAAGGTTAGATGGATGGAAGCAGCTTTACATTAAATAGCAGAGGATAGCACTGCCATACACACAAAATAGGAATGGAAAGCCAAAAAGAAACATAGAAACAGAGCGAGTCAGAAGGGGCCTGCCAGGCCATCTAGTCTGACCTCCAGCCGGTTCTGCTCACGACATGCCCACCATGTGCATGTCCAGACTATCTTTGAACACCTTCACCGATGGGGCCTCTACCACCTCTTGTGGAAGCCCATTCCACACCCTCGGGGTCCTGACTGTCAGGAAGTGCTTCCTGGCATCCAAACGGAACCTGGGTCCCCTGAGCTTTGCTCCATTGGAGCACATCCTGCCTTCCTCTGCAGGGGAGAACAGGTCTCTACCCACCTCCGTGTGACACCCCCTCACATACCTGTATGTCACCAGCAGATCCCCTCTGAGTCTCCTCTTCTCCAGGCTGAAGAGACTCAGTTCCCTCAGTCTCTCCTCATATCCCATCCCCTGCAAACCGGCCACCAGCCTCGTGGCCCTATGCTGCCACAGAAGTTTGCTTTTCCCAAGCAGTGGGTTATCTGGTGGGTATCTAGTGAACAATCACAGCATCACCTCTCCCGCAGCCCTTTCAGGTAGTTCCACTTCATGGGGCTCCCGCATGTCCTGTACCTTTAAGGAGAATGGCTTGCTACACATTCACCAGCCATCTGTTATGCATGCGAGGAGTCGGGGAGGATTCCCTTGCAGTGGTTTCTCTCTACCAGCTATGAAGAAAGGTAATCCCTTGGATTAAACAGCATCCACTCTTAACCATTCCCACACCAAGCACAAAGAACATCCGGTTAGTCAGCACTACTGAAAAGACAAGGGAAAAAAATCCATGCACTGAACTCCTCCTGCCCATTTTTTTTCATTACACGCCTTGTCTTCAGCAGTTTATCCAATGTTTATGCATATTATGTCAGATTTAATTTAAATTAACAAACATTGCTGCTCTTGGAGTCACTACGATAATTCAGATTCCCTGCTTTATCCGCAAATTAATGCATGTCTGCTCTCTCATTTTATAGCTTCATGGTGGAATTACACTAACTGGTCTGATTGCGGAAGGAGATGGAAAAAACACTAACTGGTCTGATTGTGGAAGGAGAAGGAAAAACCCAAACCTGACTACTGCAGTTTCCATATATTATTTCTCCCCAAATTATCCAGGGCAACAATCCAACACTCTCAAATTCAATGCTGAGAATAACTGATTAGCATCTCTTTGGTAGGACACCAACACCAGCATATACGAGCTGCTTTGTGAAGAGACTGCAAGAGAGCGAGAGAGAGTTTGCTTGGCACTTACAACACCTCTGTTTCTGCAGTTCATTGAACTGTGAACTGCAAGCTGTCTTAAAGTTATCGAGATGCTTAAAATTCACCCTCTCACAATAAAGCAACTGAAGTGGGATAACAACCCCTGATCCCAAGATGCCTACTCAGGCTTAGTAATGAAATTCCGTCTCTGAAGCCATCATACCAGCCCAGGCAGATCCACTGATGTAGTCCATCTCGGACAGTGACCAACGGACTGCCCATAGGAAACCCACAAGCAGGACCGAAGGCCCTGTTCAAGCTTTCCAACAACTGGTATTTATAGGCATAGGGCTTCTGATACTGGAGGAGGCATAGAGCCACCAGGACTTGTACCCCCGGAAGCCTTCTCCATGAATCTCCTTCTAAAGCCATCTGCACTGGTGGCCATCACTACATCATGTGGAGATGAACTCCGCGGTTGACGTCTGTCTGTGTGAAGAACCCCTTCCTTTGATCTGCCAGGAATCTCCCACCAACCAGCTTCCTGAGAGAACTTCACAAGGTTCTACTGTTCTGAAAAAGAGAAAAATGTTCCTCTTCTGTCATCCTTATTTGCCTTAGTTCATCAGATGCCCTTCCTAAAAGCATCAGTTCAGATGCAAGGATCCGCCTCGTATTTTCCACAGTTAAGAATGATGGAAAGAATTTATTCAATTTCTTTGCCATCTCCTTCTCCTCCTTCAGTACTCCTTTAATTCCATTTTCATCCACTCCTCAAACTGAATCTCGAGCTGGTTTCTGGCTTCTCATATATTTACAGAATGCTTTATTGTCGGCTGTGATGTATGTTTGTTTGGCTCTGCTCATCCAAATAGGTACGGAGCTGGAAAATCAGGCTAAGCTGATAGAAGGTGGCCACCGTGGGCACTTGAGAAGCAAGTGAGAGCTCAGGGTCCAGGAGTATCCCTAAGCTGCGACCCTTATCCTTTAGGGGAGGCACAACCGCGGCCGGGATTGGTTGAAAATTTCCCAGTTGGACAAATGGACTGCCCATCAACAGAATCTCCGTCTTGTCTGCACTGAGCTTCAGCTGATTGGCTCTCATCTAGTCCATCACTGAACCAAGGCACTGATTCAGGACAGTCACTGCCTCACCTGGACCCCACCAGCAGTTTTAGGTAGATGTTAAAGAGCATGGACGCCATGGCACACAGCAGCAATCCCCCAGCTCCACCAACTGGAGGTGGTCAGCCAGGTAGGAGTAGAAACATCACAAAGTGGTCCCTCCAACTCCCAATCCAGCCAGTCTCTCCAGAAGGAAACCATGGGCAATGGTATCGAAAGCCGCTGAGAGATCCAGGAGAATCAATAGGGTGACGTTCTCTGTCTCTCTCCCAGCATTGGTCATCCCAATCCCACAGGGTGACCAAGGCAGTTTCTGTTCTGAACCCAGGCCTAAAGCCCTTGAAATGGTCTAGATAATCTGTTTCCTTCAAGAGTGCTTGGAGTTGCCCAGCCACAGTCCACTCAAGTACCTTCCCCAGGAAGGGAATACGGGCTATAGGATGATAATTAGGGTTTTTACGGAGTAGTATAACCACCACCATCTTTAAAGGAGGAAACACCTCTTTCTCTCTCTCTCTCCCCCCCCCCCCACCACCTACCTACCTCTCTCTCTCTCTCTCTCTCTCTCTCGGAGGCATTCATCACCTCCTTAGTCCAGGGACGAGTTCCCTGATGATACCCTAGTGATATGCTCATCAAAATGCCTTTTTGCATCTTATTGTCTGCTTGCATCTCCTCTGTGCAAGCTTTGGGTCACTTTTGTATTCCTCACTTGGGCAATACTTCCAGTTTCTGAAGGATTACTTTTTCTTTCCAATTGCTTGACACTTCTCATCAGCCATACCTCTGGTACTTGGTGCTACCTTTCCTAACCCAAGGCACACCTGCACTCTGAGCTTCTACTGTGGAGCAATCTCAATGCATTTTGAAGTAACTTAGGCCTCTTGGCTCTCCCTTTCAAAGTTTTTTTTACCATTTCCTTCACTTTAGAGAAGTTTCCTCTTTTGAAGTCATAAAATCATGTTGTTGTTGTTAGTCGTGAAGTCGTGTCCAACCTATCGCGACCCCATGCACAACATCCCTCCAGGCCTTCCTGTCCTCCACCATCCCCCGGAGTCCACTCAAGCTCACACCAACTGCCTCTGTGACTCCATCCAGCCACCTCATCCTCTGCTGCCCCCTTCTTCTTTTGCCATCTATTGTTCCCAGCATTAGGCTCTTCTCCAGTGAGTCCTTCCTTTTCATTAGGTGGCCAAAGTATTTGAGCTTCATCTTCAGTATCTGGCCTTCTAAAGAGCAGTCAGGGTTGATCTCCTCTAGAACTGACTAGTTTGATCTCCTTGCAGTTCAAGGGATGCACAGGAGTCTCCTCCAGCACCACAATTCAAAGGCCTCAGTTCTTCAGCGCTCAGCCTTCCTTGTGGTCCAGCTTTCACAGCCACACATTGCAAATGGGAAAACCATAGCCTTGACTATACATACTTTTGTTGGCAGGGTGATGTCTCTGCTTTTTAGTATGCTGTCTAGATTTGCCATAGCTTTCCTCCCCAGGAGCAAGCATCTTTTAATTTCTTGGCTGCAGTCTCCATCTGCGGTGATCTTGGAGCCCAGGAAAATAAAATCTGTCACCACCTCCATTTCTTCCCCATCTATTTGCCAGGAAGTGAGAGGACTAGATGCCATGATTTATTTATTAATTATTTATTTTTATTAACAGATTTATATGCCGTCCCTTGCCACAAGCCTCGGGGCGGCTCACAACCTCAAAAAACATTAAAAGCATACACAATATTAAAAACTGGCCCATCTCAAGGTCTGAATTAAAACATACAAATACAATATAAAATCCAAACAACTAATTTAAAATAATTTAACATTTAAAATATTGCTTAAATAAAAAGGTCTTCGCCTGGCACCGAAAAGCAAATAAAGACGGCGCCAGGCGAGCCTCTCTGGGGAGCGCATTCCATAGATGGGGCGCCACCGCAGAGAAAGCCCTCCTCCGGGTGCTCACCCTCCTTATATCTCTCACGGAGGGTTCCCGGAGGAGAGCATCAGCTGCAGATCGTAAGGGGCAGGAGGGCGTATATGGTCGCAGGCGCTCCTTTAGGTAACCAGGACCCAAGCCATTAAGGGCTTTATAGGTAAGAACCAACACCTTGAATTGGGCCCGGACTTCAATGGGAAGCCAGTGAAGCTGACGGAGAACTGGGGTGATATGAGAACCACGCCCAGTCCCCGTCAGCACCCTGGCAGCTCTGTTTTGCACCAATTGAAGTATCCGGACCGTCTTCAAGGGTAGCCCCATGTAGAGCGTGTTACAGTAATCTAGCCGGGAAGTCACCAACGCATGAGTCACTGTCGCCAGGCAGTCGAACTCCAGGAAGGGACGCAGCTGATGGATCAGCCGAAGCTGTTGGAAAGCACTCCTCGCCACTGCTGACACTTGGGTTACCAAGGTCAACTCCGGGTCGAGGAGTACTCCCAAGCTGCGGACCCTGTCTTTCAGAGGGAGTGCAACCCCATTCAAGACTAGGGTCAGGTCCCCCACTCCGAAGCCTGAACCACCCACCAACAGGACCTCCGTCTTGTCTGGATTGAGCCTCAGTTTGTTGGCCCTCATCCAGCCCATTACCTCGGCCAGGCACCGGTTCAGCACAGCCACTGCCTCACCTGGATCGGTGGAAAATGAGAGGTAGAGCTGGGTATCATCAGCGTACTGATGATTCCGCAGCCCACACCTCCTGATGACCTCTCCCAGCGGTTTCACGTAGATGTTAAAAAGCAAAGGGGACAAAATGGAACCCTGCGGAACTCCATGGCATAGCTGCCATGGTACAGAGCCATAGTCCCCCAGCACCACCTTCTGGAATCGGCCATTGAGATAGGAGTGGAACCACTGCAAAGCAGTGCCTCCAACCCCCAGTCCCGCCAGCCTCTCCAGAAGGATACCATGGTCGATGGTATTGAAAGCCGCTGAGAGGTCCAGGAGAACCAACAGGGACGCACTCCCGCTGTCCCTCTCCCTGCACAGGTCATCATACAGGGCGACCAAGGCAGATTCAGTGCCAAAACCGGGTCTGAAACCGGACTGAAATGGGTCCAGATAATCAGTTCCATCCAAGAGTGCTTGGAGTTGTCCCGCCACCACCCGCTCCAGCACCTTACCCAAAAACGGGATGTTGGCCACCGGTCTATAATTGGCGACCACCTCTGGATCCAGGGAAGCCTTCTTGAGGACTGGCCGGACTACCGCCTCCTTTAAAGGGGCAGGCACCCGGCCGTCTCTCAAGGAGGCGTTTACCACCTCCAAGATCCAGGGCACAATCCTGACCTTGGCGCTCTTTAATAGCCAGGATGGGCGCGGGTCCAGTAAACAGGTGGTTGAGCGTACCGATCCAAGCACCTTGTCCACATCATCAGGCCGCAAAAACTGAAATTCACCCATTAATGAGGGACAAGCACGCACGGTTGGTCCCTCCCCAAAAGAATCTGTATCAAGAGTGGAGTCCAGCTCGTGACGAATCAGAGCAACTTTCTCCCTAAAATGCATGGCAAAATCGTCACAGCAGGCTTTCGAGGGTGGCACTAGATCTTTATCAGGGCCAGGTTTTATCAGCCCCTGAACCACCTGAAAAATCTCCGCTGGACGGCATTGCGAGGAGGCAACGGACGCGGAGAAGAATCGCTTCTTCGCTGCCCTCACCACCACAGCATAGGCTCGATAGTGTGCTCTAAGATGTGTTCGATTGGACTCGTCCCGTGATTTCCTCCACCTACGCTCTAGCCGTCTCCCAACCCGCTTCATCACCCGTAATTCTGGTGTATACCAGGGAGACGAACGGGCTCTGCCCGGTTGGAGAGGGCGCTTAGGAGCAATCGTGTCGATAGCCCTGGTCATCTCCCCATTCCATATATCGACCAGGGCCTCAACAGGAGCACCAGCCTTGTCAGTTGGAAAATCCCCCAGAGCCCTCAGGAATCCATCCGGATCCATCCGACTCCGGGGACGGACCATCACAATCTGGTCCGCACCCTTGCAGAGGGAGAAGCCACTCTCGAGCTCAAACCTCACGAGAAAGTGGTCTGACCATGACAAGGGCGTCAAACATAAATTCTTCACCCTCAGATCACCCTCTTCCTGCCCCGTCGAGAAAACCAGGTCCAGAGTGTGTCCACGTTCATGGGTTGGGCCGATGACATGTTGAGACAGCCCCATGGCTGTCATGGAAGCCATGAAGTCCTGAGCTGCCCCGGACAGGTCCGCCTCGGCATGGAGATTGAAGTCCCCCAGGACCAACATCCTGGGGGTCCTCAACACCAGGTCCGAGACGACCTCCGTCAGCTCAGGCAGGGAGTCTGTTGGGCAGAAGGGTGCTCAGTAAATTAATGATCTTAGTTTTCTCAATGTTGAGTTTCAAGCCAACTTTTGCACTCTCCTCCTTCACCCGCATCAAGAGGCTCTTTAGTTCCTCTTCACTTTCTGCCATTAGAGTGGTATCATCTGCATATCTGAGGTTGTTGATATTTCTCCCAGCAATCTTAATTCCAACTGGTGATTTATCTAGCCCCTCCTTTCTCATGATGTGCTTTGCATATAAGTTAAATAGGCAGGACCACAGTATACAGCCTTGCTGAACTCCTTTCTCAATTCTGAACCAATCAGTGGTTCCGTGCCCAGTTCTCCCTGTTGCTTCTTGACCCACATATAGGTTTCTCAAGAGACAAATAAGATGGTCTGGTACTCCCATCTCTTTAAGAACTTGCCACAATTTGTTGTAATACACACAACCAAAGGCTTTAGCATAGTTAATGAAGCAGAAGTAGATGTTTTTCTGGAACTCCCTAGCTTTCTCCATGATGCAGCGTATGTTGGCAATTTGATCTCTAGTTCCTCTCCCTCTTCAAAATCCTGCCTGTACTTCTGGTAGTTCTCGGTCCACATACTGCTGGAGCCTAGCTTGTAGGATTTCGAGCATCACTTTGCTAGCATGTGAAACGAGTGCAATGGTGCGGTAGTTTGAACATTCTTTGGCATTGCCCTTCTTTGGGATGGGAATGTAAACTGCCCTTTTCCAATCCTGTGGCCACTGTTGAGTTTTCCAAGTTTGCTGGCATTTTGAGCGTAGCACTTTTACTGCATCGTCGTTTAAGATTTTGAATGGCTCAGCTGGAATACTGTCGCCTCCATTAGCTTTGTTGTTGCTCAGACTTCCTAAGGCCCATTTGACTTCACATTCCAGGATGTCTGGCTCGAGGTCAGTGACCACCCCATCGTGGTTATCAGGGACGTTAAGCTCTTTCTTGTATAGTTTTCATAGAACAGTCAAATTGGAAGGTGACCAGGAAGGTCATCTGGTCCAACCCCCTGCTGTTGCAGCTCACCAATTTACACCATCTCACTCAGATGACTGCCCAGTTTCTTTTTTTAATGTCTCCAGTGGGGGAGAGCCCATGACCTCTCTAGGCAACTGGTTCCACTACTGTATTGCTCTGACAGTAAGGAAACTTTTCCTGATACCTAGCCTGAATCTGAGCTGTCGCTACTTGAATTGATTATTCTGTGTCCTGTGCTCTGGTATCAGTGGGAAGAGATCTTGACCTTCTTCTTTGTGACAACCTTTGAGGTACTTATAGAGGGATATCATGTCCTTCCTCAGTTTCCTATTCTCAGGGATGAACATGCCCAGTTCTCTCAGTCTCTCCTCACAGGGCAGTGTTTCCAAACCCTGGATCATTTTTGTTGCCCTCCTCTGGACCTGTTCTAATTTAACTGCATCTTTCTTAAATCTTGGTGCCCAGAACTAGACACAGTATTCCAGCTGAGGTCTGACTAGGGAAGCATATAAGGGAACTATTACATCTTGTGATTCGGAAACAATACTTCCATTAATGCATCCCAAAATAGCACGTGTCCGTGTTATGGCTACATTGTATTGTTGGCTCATATTCAGCATGTTATGTTGTCCACAATAAGTCCAAGGTCTTTTTCATTTTCAGTTCTGTTGAGCCACGTATGCCCCAACCTGTATCAATGCATTTGGTTTCTTTTTTCTAGATGCAGGACTTGGCATGTGTCCCCACTGAATCTCATACTGTTGCTTTCCGTCCAGCATTCAAGTTTATCAGGATTGCCCTGGGTCTTCATTCTGTCTTCTAGGGTATTCACTATTCCACCCAGTTTTGTATCATCTGCCAATCTGATTATCGTTCCTTGTTCCACCTCCTCTAAATCACTAATAAAGATGTTGAGATGTTGAAGTGAGTGTATTAGATCTCTTTAGCCATCTTTCACTTTATTATACATTAAACCTGATAGTGCTGTGGCCATTGTTTTCAATTGGTTCAGCAGCATTTACATTTCATTTTGGGTCCTGGTCAACCCCCACCTAGGATTAAAATCCAGGATTGCTTCCCCCTTGGGTTAGTTCCATGACAAACGGCTTTACGGCACTGTCATGTTGTTGTTGTTGTTGTTGTTGTTAGTCACGAAGTTGTGTCCGACCCATCGCGACCCCATGGACAACATTTCTCCAGGCCTTCCTGTCCTCCACCATCCCCAGACTCCACTCAAGCTCACACCAACCGCCTCAGTGACTCCATCCGGCCACCTCATCCTCTGCCGTCCCCTCCTTCTTTTGCCATCTATTGTTCCCAGCATCAGGCTCTTCTCCAGGGAGTCCTTCCTTCTTATCAGGTGGCCAAAGTGCTTGAGTTTCATCTTCAGGATCTGGCCTTCTAAAGAGCAGTCAGGGTTGATCTCCTCTGAGACTGACTAGTTTGATCTCCTTGCAGTTCAAGGGACTCGCAGGAGTCTCCTCCAGCACCACAATTCAAAGGCCTCAATCCTTCGGCGCTCAGCCTTCCTTATGGTCCAGCTTCCACAGCCATACATTGCAACTGGGAAGGACACCACAAATGTTAACCTCCATCAGAAGTGCATGTATCCAATCAATGTGGGGGTAGTTGAAGTAGTCCCTTATACAGCAACGCCTTTGTTTGAGGCCTCCTTGACTTCATTTTCCATCTCAAGGTTGCCCTGAGCGTTCTGTTTCGGAGAACTGCAGTATGCTCCTGAGAATAAATTATTCTTGGAGCCTGGTATTGTCTTCCACACAGTGGAAGAGCCTGCAGGTTGTATGTTTTCCGGTCTGCTGGGCTCTTTAACATACAGAGCAAGAGCTCTTCCAGCCTGCCCCTTCCAGCCCTTCCTATAGCGTTTGCACGCAGAGACGACTGTACCCATCGTTCTTTCCATTCTGCCAAACTATTCTAACGCCCACTATATCTACGTTCGCCTCTAAAACCACATGCTCCAACTCTTCCGCCGTGCTTTGGAGGCACCAAAGAGCTTTCACGGAAGCCCCTAGACATGGTGTTCCTCTCCAGACTTCTGGGGAGCAACTTTTGCTTTGGCTCTTAGTCCTGTTTAACTGCCATCATGCTTCACCATGTCTTATTTCTTCCCTTTGCACATCTGGGCAATCAGACACATTGTCATCTGCCCCCTCAGGAGGATGCTTCCCAGCTCCTGTCAGCCTTCCCTCAGGATTCATTTTAAAAGTTGTCCTGTCACCTTGTGTAGGTTTGGTTCCAGCAGCTGGGTTCCATTTTGGTTCAGGTGGAGCCCATCCCTCCTCCCAAAATGCTTCTAACAAATTGGAACCCCTCCTCCCTAGGACACGGTCTAATATCTTAAAACCCCTCAAATGTACCTTTTTAGCTGGCCCTGTGGGAAGAACAGGTGGCATTTCAGACACAGATAATTATGTCGGTGCCCCTGGATTTTATCTAGCATCCTGAATTTGGCCTCCAGGACCTCTTGAGTACATTATCCCCCATCACTAGGGCCAGCATGGACTTTGCCCCTGACTCCATCTGAGTTATCTAGACAGCATGTAATATCTGCACCCTTCATACCAGTCTACAAGTTGACCACAAATCCACCTATCTATGTGTCTAATGGCAGAGTCTCACTGACATGCATTAGTATTGTAAAGTGCTGAGACAAAAGAATTTCAAATGTGCCTGAAATGTCCATCCACAATATTAAATCAGCTCAGACTACCATGCCCCATTTCTACATCACACGATGTGGAAACTTTAGATTAGGGTTGCGATGATCCACCTGTTAGGAATGCTTTAACTTGGAGTGCCAGCATCCTCCTTCCTCCCATCCTCCCTGGTACCTGGCCCCTCTCCGTAGAAGTCCTGTCAGTCCCTGCAGTATCTCTAAAGCCCTGCTCCCAGAGCCCCGATCCTCCCCGCACACTTGTCCAGTGCAGACACGTTACTGGGGGGGCTGAACACCCCCCCCCGGCTCAGTTTAAAGTCTTCCGGATGAAGCTCGCTAGAGCATCTCCAAAGGACCTTTTCCCCATCCTCGTGAGGTGTAACCCGTCCCTTGCCAGAAGTCCATTGGCAAGAAAACGAGTGCCGTGGTCGAGGAACCTGAAGCGTTCCTTCTGGCACCACACCCTAAGCCAGTCGTTCACCTTGGAGGCCCTCCTGTCCCAAATCCCTGGACAGGTAAGATTGACGAAAAGGCCACTTGGGCCTTTAGCTCCCTGAGTTTCTTCCCCAAGGCCTCAAAGTCCCTGGTGATCCCAACCACACCCTGCCTGGAGCGGCTGGTGACCCCCGGAGCGAACAAGACGCTCCACTCTGTCCTTCACATGCCGGATGCGTGCGCCCAGCAGGCAGCAAACCTCCCTTGTCTCCAGGCTGAGGCGGCACACCGCCGCCTCAGTGCCCCTCAGCAGGGAGTACCCAACAACAACCACCCTCCGCCATACCTTCCCGGTGCTGGTGGGCAGCCGTGCCCTGGCCCTCGCCTCTCCTGCAGTGGCCCCCTTGCCGCCTGATGTCCCAGGCTGGGGGTCCTGCTGGTCCCCTGAGGCCTCATCAGCCCCAGCCTCCCCAAGCAGAGAGAACCTGTTTCTCAGCTCCAGATTGGTGCCAGGCCTCCTCCTCCTGTGGGTGACATACCTCCATGTCTCCACAGCTGCTCCTGCTGTGGTCTCTCCCTCAACCCTCTGTCCAGAGGAGGGCTGCTCCGGGGGGGCCTGGAGAGCTCTCTCGGCCCTCAGGCACCTCACCTCTTCTTCTAGCAGGGTCACCATCTTGCACCGAGGGCAAGTGTATCCCTACCTCTCCTGGGGGAGAAGGGCGAACATGTCGCAGCTCTCGCAGCGGACAGCAACACCCGTGACTCCCGCCAAGGCCATCTCCTGGTCTGCCATTGGGATCCCTTCCAAGACCTTACCTTGATCCCCTGCCTTGTCTGTCCTGCAGTTCCTCTCACTCTCCCAGTTCTCCCAGACAAAAACCCACTCGCACACACACACAAAGATAAAGTAAACTTAAATTTAAATTGGAAGAAAAGCAAAGCAAAGCACAGCACAGCAAAGCACAAACAAAACAAACAAACAAACAAACCTCTGTGTCTCAGGGAAGGGAGTCTCTGTACAGCCCGGACCGCAGCTAAGGGACGCAGACAAGGGACGATGCTTTATCAGTCCCTCAGGCCGGTGGCCCCGCCTGCCTGCTCCCTCCTGGCCCCTCTGGCCCCATCCCCTTCCTCTCTGCTGCTCCTGGCCCTCTGCTCCCCAGCCCAGCCCCTACCTTGCCTTCTCCAGTCCCCTGGCCATGCAGCCCTCTCTCCCAGCCTGTGCCTCTGCTGCTCTGCTGCTCTGCCAAGAGGCCAGAGCCAAAAGCTTAATAAAGCCAGAGCCAGAGGCCAGAGCCAAAAGCTTTTTAAATGCTTAATAACTCGGATAGGGCCCAATTTCAAAGTTGCCCTGTTCTGCAGTCCAATCTTCAAGTTAACTTGACTTTCATTAAGAATTATCAAGAGTTGGCACAACACCCCAACCTGATATGACGCATCTCCAGCACACTGTGTGCTAGGCTGATCCACTTTCACTAATCAGTCCAGACACTCCAAAAGGGTTATGGTGTTGCAGGTTTGGCACCCAAACCAAACCAGAGACCACAGAAGAAGGCTAAACCTTCTGAGTTCATGGCTAATAAAGGTTTTGGTCTGGAAAAATCTTTTGAGACTACTTGCTTTTTTGCAAGGCCACCTAAGACTTGGGAGGCAGCCTGAAGCAACTGCCTGTTCTAACAGCCCAGTTTACTTCCTCCAGCTAGCAGGATATAGGATTGATGGGCAGTGACGGGGGAGAAAAAGCAAAAGGAATGTATTGGAAAGGCAATCGTACAGGAATAGACGGAAGCACACAGGAAGACAAGTCCCTGAAAAATATCTGAAGCTGCACCTCCCCCATGCAAAGGTCCTCCGAAGGTCCTCCGAAGGCCATCCATGGGGAAAACGCCGTGTGCCGCTGTCACCCTGGCTTCAGCATGCGCTCCCAAGCAAGGTCTCACCAGTGGCTTGCAGGAAATCCACAGGCAGAACGTGACGGCGATCTCCATCTCCCCTCGCATTTCCCCAGAAACAGGTAAATGCTGATGATGGCACATAACTATCAGGACGAGCAGCCACTGACACCGTCCTCCTCCATGCATCTGTCAACTCCTCTGGCAAAGCTATTTAAGCGAGTGGCCCATGGCACATACTTAGCAAGGGAATTCCAGGACTGAGCTACGCGCTGTGTGAAGACGTTGGGTGGTTCCTGCAACACGAACTAACGATCAGTGCAGCGCAGCACAATGCCTCCGAAAGGAGCGTGCTCCGAATCTGTTGCATGCAGGGCGCACGCCTGTCCCGCAAAGCCTTTGCAGTTCCCATGGAAAAACGTATCCGCAACAGATGCACGTTCGTTTGGCACGGAATAAACCGCCGAACTTACAAACCTATGTGGAAGCAAAACGCCATTTGGTTTCAGGGGCTGTCCCCTGCTGTGAGGTTTGTGCGGTGAAGCGGCTCTCATTTCTGATGGGCCTCCTCTTGCTTTCTCCCGCATGGCACGATGACTACTTAATGGCAATTATGATCGTGCAGTGAGCTTGCTGACATCACAAAATGGAGTAAGAAGGAGAAGAGGGGCGGAGGAAGCCAGAAGCATCATTAGTGCAACGGCAGCACACATCACTGGCTGCAAAGAGAGGCCCCGGGCAGCTGATTCAGGCCCCAGGAAGACTGCAGGGGGAAAGGGCAGGGCCGCAGAAGCAAAGGGGAGGCTTCTCCTGAAGGCAGGTAGGCAGGCCAAGCACAGGCCACCTAGGACAGGGGAAGGCTTACGCAGGGGACAACTTGATGTGGGAGAGTGAGCGCCAAGCAGACGGCGCGGGACAACTGGGAACAGAAGGAGAACCAAAGATGCTGGGGGGACGAACTGGCAGGACGAGGTGTGGACTAGCAAGGAGGGAGTGTGATGCCCACCGCAGGCAGCAGCTCAACAAAACCATCTACCTCCACTTAACCTTTCAAAGGAAACTCTTCCAGACAACAACAGAGTAACTTAAAGCAGGTTTTATTTGGTGCAAGAGCTCAACAGTTTCTTCCCTTCAGACAAACTGTTAGAAAACATCCTCTTATGTAAGAACCACAGTTCAAACAGCCCTCAGGCAGAAATCCAGGGGCACTGTGCAGCACCGGTGTGGGGGAGCTTGCCAAGGGACACACACCCAGGATGGACACTCAGTCTCCGTGTAGCACCCCAGGTGATGGAGAGGACAGCCCTGTGTTACTATTGACCTGAACTTTCTCACTTGTTCCCCAGCCCCTCCACTCCAATATTCTAGTAACTGGTGAAATTTAAAATGCCTATTTTACTTTTATTTACTAAAGAACACAGTGCTCCAGTGTAATGCTTCAGCCCAAGTATCTGACCTGCAATATTTGAAGAGAGGAATTAAAATGCACTTCGTCTAATTTGTTACATAGAATGTTTTTATTAAACTACTTATAAAGATGTAAAGGCAACAGCATGTATTCCCTTCAAGTTGTTTAATTTTAAGGGGGGAAGGGACTGAAAGCTATTGATATAATAATAAATTGTAGGAATCCAAACAACTCTGCATGATATGAGGGCAGCCACAGATCAGTCTCAAGAATTCAACTCTTTTCCACTGAAGTTTGGGCACCGTCACTATCACAAGTTAATAATTCCATTTCACTCTGAGACACAGATGCATTTCCATAACCTGTAAGTATTCTCACACATACTTCCTGGGGATAATCACCTGAAAAATACTGATCACAACTCTGAAAACTTGCTTCACATTGTATATGTACCTGACATCCATTCATGGTTATACATGAACTTGCAAAACAGATAATTTGGTATAAAAAAATTAAAAAATGGAAATATTCCGTTTGTAAAAAAATCCACCTCACATTGCTGCCTGTAAATTCAATGACTGGATCTATACCAAATGTTAAGCCAGGGTGGTTTATAAGCCACAACAGTTTAGCATATTGTCCAAACCCAACACTCCTCCTGTGGGATGCCCTAGTTGGGTTAGTTTATAGACTAACCCAACTAGCTATGGATTATTGCAGGGTTTAATAATCCTACCATGGCTTCCTGTGTTGTCTGAACCCAGACAAAAAAAAAACAAAAAACCCCTGATTAAACAAACACAACACAACAGAACCCTGAGCAAGAGAGGCAGGAAGGTTTGCTGCACCCCAAAGTCCCAACGCAGCACTTGGGACTTGGAAAAGGCTCCCCCCCCCCCACAACGAAAACCAAGCCAGCTTTTGGGACATCTGGGAGGTGCCCTCCCCCCGCCAAGATGCAGTGATTCCTTGGGACAGCTGCCCATAATCTCCCATTACCTTAAATGAAAGCATCCCCCATTCAAGTGGCCTCTGTCCACCTGTGGCTGGTCAGATCCTTGCCAGCCTTCAGGAGAAGAGGGGCCATCTCCCCTTTTTGAAGGCTGGCCCTCAAATTTATCTAGGGAAGTACCACTGCCCCAGCCATCCCCAAGTGTTGCCTGTGTGGGGAGGCGGGCTTGTTCCTTTCCTTTATGCCCACTCACTCCCTGTGGGGTTTCCCCCCACTACATGAGGTACTGTGAGTCGGGATGAACTGCAAGACTGAGAGGGGATCTGGAACTTCCTAGCACCTCCTGAAACCCCAAGGATTCGTCACAGAATGGGGGAACTGAGGGGCTGTCCCCTAAAGCACTCTTCTTTTGCTGCTCCTTGGGCATTTGGAAAAGGGCTCTTGTGCCTCTACGTTATCGGTTGCTTGGCAAGTGACAGCAGCCCTGAGCCAATTGAGCAACCCCCCGCCAAAAAAATCCCTGAGGATTCTGTTGCAAACAGGGCTTTCCACCCCCCATAAAATAATCTGAAAAACAGAGCTAGCAGTGGGCTACAAAGGAGCCATGGGGCAGATCCCCCAAAACAAGATTGGGAAAGGAACGGGGACCTTGGGGGGTTGCATTCACAAACTTTAAAATGCTTTGGTTTTGTTTTTAAGCCAAGCAGCAGCCATCATAAGTGGTGGCTTGCCGCAGCCTAGGAGGCGTCCCGGTGCTTCTGAAGTGCCCCCTGGGATACCACAGGCAGAAGGGGGAGGAGGAGACACACAAGCCCTGCGCTGCCTGATAATCTATCATGACGCAGAAGAGCCGCCCTCACAGTCAAGGAGGTGAGCATACGAGCACAGTTGTGGGCTCCCTCCCTAAGTCTATTGTTTCAGTAACCCCTGAGCTCAGGCCAACCTGGGTCTTGGGTTTTTCCTTCACTTTTAAAATGATGCATCTTAATTTTGTAACAGTTCAGAATTCAGTAATTTCTCGCTGCTCCTTTGTGGACAAGGAGCTCTTCAGAAACAGGAACGGGCCTCTTGCAGATTCTTCGGTGTTTGAAACAGGGCAGGTTATAGACCTAAATAAATAACCTCCGTGGGAGAAATACCCCTTTCAGTTGGTCGTTTGAAACCAAAAAACATAATGACACACTTGGAACTACATTTTCAGCAACATGATTCAATAACAGGGTTGATTCCTCTCTACGGACTGGTACCAAACTGTGATTCCAGTACAGGATTATGGATCCCATCCATCTGCTTCATGCTAATTAAGAATCATACTTACAATCTGGCACATTTCAAGAATAATGTTGTCCCTGTGTAGCTTCTGGAGAGCTAACCTTACATACCCAAGGTGCACACCTGACAGCCTGTAACTAGAAAGAGCTGCCCCCTTCCAACAATGGGGGCTACCAATATCGGGGACCCTCTGAAGAACAAATTGCATTCTGCTTCTGCCATATCATCTGCCACAGAGATTTTCAGACTCTGAAAAGAGGTTAAGAGGCTTCACTTGCCTTAACAAATCCGTCCTTATGAAACAGCCAGACTAGATCCTAGATGTGGGATCCTAAGAATTCAGCCTTCACAAAATCCAGAACACGATTCTCCTAAGGACAGAACACAGGCAAACCACAAAATATTAAACCACAGGTCTCAAATTGTGTATTGCGTGGGGGAAGAGTATTTTTAACCATTCCAAATCTTTATAATAACATTAACCTAATTCTTCTGCATTAAACGATACAGCATGTCTCAGTGCTTCAGAAGACGAATTTTAAGATGGACTCTTGGACCAAAGAATACAGGTTGGGTTCAAAGAGTGGCCAGCACCACAATTCTAGATGGTCAGGGGTAACATACAAAAATTGGAAGCAGACACCTGAGGGTTTGTGCTGAAACTGGTACTGCTTGCTGAGGTTCCATGGGCAAGTTTCATTTGGCTGTCAGGGAGACTGACAGCTCTGTCTGTTTTCACAGTTAACATGTGATTAAAGGGATTTATTTAGCTACCACCACCACCACCACAGCGTTCACTAATCATCTATAGATGATGACTCCCCAGATCACCAACATAAATGTTCAGCCTATAAGGACCTTATAGGTCAGCCTATAACCTATAAGGTTAATGCAAAGAATGAATCTAGAGAAAGACTCAAATCCTGATCAAGGGCATTTAAAGCAGAGGACTATAAGGTGGTGGGCAGAAAACCAGGATGCAACAGCCGGCCCAGCAATAGCTGTTCAATATGCAAGACAGAGGTTTGGAATGAAATAAAGCTGAACAGAGCTGACGGCGTAATCTTTTTGTTTGTTTCCAATCTGGCAGCTCCATAAATACAGCATTTTCATAACCTGCATTTTGCAGAGCGAATGGCTTTCATGCTTAGAATTCTTTAATCACACCCAGTTAAAAAGCCATTTCAGTATCAACACTCTGGTATTAGCCCATCTTTTGGATTTTTGTCCAGAGCTTCGTGCAGCTCTAAAATGAAAAGCACTACAATAACCCATTTCCTCTAAAAGTATCTTTTGAAGTTCTTTTTACTTGTTTTGCAACTCAGGAAAACTTATCCTATGCCACGGGAACAATGAGAAATAAGAAAATTGTCATCTCAGGTTGATAATAACAATAATAATAATAAATATTATTATTTATTATTATTTTATTTCTATACCCTCCCATAGCTGAAGCTCTCCAGGTAGTTTACGACAATGTATATAAACAATAATAGCGATACTTGATTGTATGACACCTTGTCTGAAAGAGAAATCCACAATGCTATTACAGAAATTTCAGACACAGGTCTCAACTTGATGATTGCTGGAAGGTTATGGCTCAGGTGCATGCACCACCCTTCAGTTTGAGGGCCCATTCAGTTTTGGAGAAGGTCACGGGGGCCACATTCCAGTACTGAAGGCAGACTTGAAGGCAAAAGAGGCAGACCCAAAATACAAGAAAAGCCAGCACACTGTAACCCAAAGTTCTTCCTGCCAGTCAGCTGAGCTCTAAGAATGCAGGGAAAGCATCGCAAATGCTGTGAAGCGCAAAACCACCAGCGGTTAGTGCCCAGAGCACTAACAGCTCTCCAGGGAGCCTCATAGGCTGGGCTGCGCCTCCAGGAGGGCCAGGCAGGGCACCCAGGCGCGAGGTTCCCCACTTGTGGGCTACAGGCTATGGTGCCCTGCCCATGCGGCCCTCACGTGAGAAATGCCAATGAAACCACAGAGGCGTGTGTGCACTACAGGTGTGGAAGAAGGGAGCCAAGCCCCGATCCCTTGGGCTTAGCCCCGGACACCAGCCATTTTGCGGCAACACAGAGTCTCACGTCCTGGCGGGTACACCCAGCGCACACAGGGCATCCACTCCTTCATTCATTAGGCCCCATGCGCTGCACAAGTTGTGCCTCGCTTTTGTACCACCTGCAACAGCCATTCGGTAGATAGTTTGGGACACCCTCTGCCCAGCTTTAGGGCACACAAGGGGAAGCTCTGATTATGGGAAGCTTTGGAGAAAGAGAACTTCCTGTACAACAGGAGCATTTATTGCCAAGGCAACCGAAACACACAAGAGACCACCTGTCTCATTCTGAACCTGCCCAGCTATTAAAAGGTGCAGGAAAGGGGCTTTTGAGGGCTTCCCAAACTGCAGAACATGCTCCCTCAAGAACTAAAAGCGGCTTCCACACTTGGCCCTCAGAAAAGGTATGAAGATGCATCTTGTTACCTAGCATTATAATTTACGAAGTTTTAATATTTGCATATTTTACTGTTGTAAAATGTTTCTACTCTTATTGATTTAAGGGTTTGTTTTAAACTAAGGCCTTCCTTGGTCACAATTTTTATTGCTCTTCTGTTTTAAGAAAGAGCTATTTTCTCTTTTTAGTGTGTTTTAATAAATTGCTATATACCATCTTGCTGGCAATTTCAGCCAATAAGGCAGCATATAGATCAGGAATGTCCAACCTTTTGGCTTCTCTGGGCCGCACTGGAAGAAAAAAAATGTCTTGGGCCGCATATTACATACACAAACACTAACAAAAGCTGATAAGCAAAAAACAAGTCTGTGCATAATTTTCATGATACCTGCCACCACAGATAAGCAAGTCCTCACATAATCCTAATTATGTGGCGCCCCATTCGGAGAGTCTTTTAAAATCGTTGAGCAAGTCCCAAGTTTGTGATCACTAATAGAGAAAATGAACATATCTAAGTAAGAAAGCTTCATTGATATTTGATTTTTTTATTATAAAAGTAAAAGAGGGCAACATAAAACTAGTGGGATATGTGACAATGCATTTGAGAAACTAATGGAGCAATATTTGGTTCGATCGAAGTAGCCGCAATTCTCAGTGAGTTCTCAAGGTGCTCATCAGAAATTCTGGTTCTAATTTTACTCTTAGATGGGCAGTGTGCTCCATTCTTGAAAATAGTTGCTCACAAATGTTGATGCTTCCAAAAAGCAAAGACATGAATAAGGCATGATTATGAAGCAAGGGATAAGTCTCTGGGACGATAAGACCTATGAAAGCCCATGATCAAATTTTCCTTTAAGTTGAATGTCAGGTTGCAGCTCTATATCTTCCATTTGAAAATTGTCAGGTAACATTATTTATGTCGACTGAAAATAAGAGTCGTAAATATACCAAAATAGTGCTTATTTTCCCAGAAAATCCTGAAATCTGTTGCACATGTAATGTCTGATGGTGTCCGTTTGACTGTCTGCGCTTGGAAAATAACACACTGGAAGCCACACAAGGCTGTAAAACTGAAGCCACGCATGCGAACAAATACTGAGCATAGGTATGTTTATTTTACGTGACACTGCAACATGACAGTGTCGTCTACAAAGTACACACTGGAGAACTGCATGATCAAGTTACAAAAAAATTGCAAAGTATCTCATAATGTTTTAAGTACCGTATTTTTCGCTCTATAAGATGTGCCTGACCATGAGACGCACCTAGTTTTTAGAGGAGGAAAACAAGGAAAAAAATACTCTGAATCCAATGGGCACATAATCACAGGCACATTCCCCATCACTTCCCCATGGGCTGCACATCTGACAGACTTCCTGTACACACATATTCACTCTATAAGACGCACAGACATTTCCCCTTACTTTTGAGGGGGGAAAAAGTGAGTCTTATAGAGCAAAAAATACGGTAAGTTTACGATTTTGTGTTGGGCCGCATTCATAGTCATCCTGGGCCACATGCAACCCCTGGGCCATGGTTTGGACACCCCTGATATAGATGTTAACAGTAAATAAATAATAAATGGCTGTGGCTTGCTGGATTTTTCTTTGTAACCAAAGAAAGTAGTGGCATCCATTTGTTACAGAACTCAACAAGGACAACTTTATTCACATATAATTGTTGCTCTTTCAATGAATTTTTTTGGGAATCTATTCCAAGGACGTGCATCAGTCAGCTGAAAGACTTAAAAACCAAATTCAGCATGCCAAGGTTTAAATTCCATTTACTAACGAAAAAGCCGGTGCACTTTCACTTGGTGGTTAAGACCCATTGGCTGGAAACCAAACCATGGTGTAGCTAGTTTGGTATGTTGGATGATAGACTGAATATGTCCTTCTCAAACTGTAGCTTCCCAAACTCTACAGAAAGCTACCTTTGAAAATTTTCCAAAGCCATTTGCAATAGCATATAAAAGAGTTCAAAAGGTCAGGAGACAGCCCCTGGATGTGCACAGAGTAGCTCTTTCGATGCCAGCCATTCCGTCAATATTCTGTGGTTCTCAGGGTTGCGGCAGCCATTCCCAGAGTTCATTGCTTCTGGGCATGCTCATTAGCCAATGCTGGCATTGTCGCTTTAACCAATCTCTCTCAGAATTCATCCCCAAGAGAGTATTTTCTACCCTTTAAGTTTTTCTTAAAATCTAGAGGCTTTGAGCTTTATATCAGGTTTAAAGGAGCTGCATTCATTCAGATGAAGAATAAAATCGATCATATGCTGGGAAGAAACAGGAGACATGCACAATGCAAACAGACCAGGACGCAACCCATGGGTGCTGTTCCTTCACTCTTGGTTCCAATTCCACATGCTAATGTGGAACTGATGAAACGAGAAAACCACATCCAATTTTCCCCGTTGCTTCTGGGCATGCTCATTAGCCAATGCTGACATTGTAGCATTAATCCAACTTTCCCCAGATTTTATCCAGTAACTTCTCTTCAATGTTCCTTCTGAATTCAATACTCCGCTGTGTCAATCAGACAAGTGGGAATTGGATAATCTGAGTGCTTTAGGACAACCAAGGGTAATGTAACTCCGTATGAGGCAAAAGACTAGTTTTTCAACCCACAGGGTTATTTTACTGGAGTAAACTGAGCAGCATACCCTCATGCCCTTTTTAAAAAAGCAAATGAACTTATCCAGCTTATTTAGCTCATCTGCCAAGTTCACACAAACAAATATTTTTTAAAAAAGCTATAATTAGCCCTGTTTCACAGGTTACACCAACTCCTGTGACAAGTTTAACTACAGCAGCCCAAACGCTGTTGCTGTAATAAGCTTAGCGGATTAAAATTTAGCCATTTAAGTCTAATTGACCAACTTCTTGCAAAGACGCATGACCTTTACTTGAAACAAGAATGAAGGAGATACTGGGCACAAAGCACAGGCCAACTGCGAGAATCCTTACAAAGCATGTGGGGGGGGGGCAGGGGGAGACCCGGGCTCCTAGGAGCGAAGCTCCTTCCCCAGCTGTGCTTTACCTGCTGCCAGGGGTCACTCCCGGTCACCAAGTCCCATCCTGTGCAAAATCTTGCCAGAAACGGAGTCAGGAGAAGGTTGGCACCCGCTTCTCATGATGTGCTCTACAGGCCCCCTCCCCAGGTGCACATTGTAGGGATCCAGACCCAACCCCGTCCTGTCATGCCAATATACCCCAGCACTGCCCACTGGCCTCGGAAAAGAGCGAAGCTCACAAACACCTCCTCTTATATGGCTATGCAAAACCTCAAGAAGCCAATTAAAGAACAGACCACTGAAACGCCCACAGTCTTCCATTTCAGAGAACAAACTGCCACAAAGTTCTCAAAACCAGTTTTAAAACCCAGTGCTTCACATTAGTTAGGCATCACCTGCTGTCAGACCCTAACTAGGATTGAACCAGGGGCGTTTGCTAGGCAAAGCAGATGCCCCACTGCGGAGGCTGGCCTTCCCCAGAAGCTGGCCTTGGAGAAGGAAGGTAGCATTTGCTTCCAGACAAGAGCAAAAACCAAAACAAAAACAGAGACAGAGAAATTACACAGGAAGGAGCAAACGTTCCGCTACATTTGCGGACACGTGACATTTCTAAATGCGTAAGAAAATGCGGCGGATACGATCAACAGAGGCAGGCCAGAGTCTGCCACTGTCAGCACCCTCTTGAAGCCCTCCCACTCACTTAAACAGCCTAATGCTCTTCTCTGCCCTGGGATCACCAGATTACGAATGCGAGACGAGAGCAAGCACTAAGAGCGGAGCTTGGAAATCGTGACGTCAGCAGCACCAGCCACCGGAGTGACTTCATGAGGCTGCTGCCTCCAGGGATTAGCAGGCAGTAGGGCAGTGGGATCAGCCGCCTCGCACACTGTGCCTTCTGCACAGGTAAGCAATGCGAACAATGCCGCCTGAGAAAATGTGGCAGCCAGGCTTCTGCCGGCAACACACCTTGCAGATCATCTCACACTGAACATCCATGGATTCCAGTTTGCTTCCAGGTACCATGCAAAGTGTTGTGTGTGACCCAGAAAAGCGATAACCAGTTTGGGAGCAGAATGCATGGGTCCATCTCATGGATACAGAATGAGTCTCATCCTACACAAACCTGCCCATACCTTACCAGCGTCTTCAACGGCTCCGTCGTATGCCTCCTGCACTGGGAAACCCTCTCCAGGAAGTCAGGGGGGCACCTAGAAGGCTTCCGGCAGGCACTCCTGTGAGGCTTTTTCCTCACAAGAGAGTTGCTCCAGCTCCTTTAAATCTGGGTTGCCCCCTTTTTTTTTTTTTGGCACACGTTTCAATTCTACAGTGATCTTTTTGAGGTGCAGCAGCAACAGGGGAAACAAGCATTTTTGCTTTAAACTTTGGTGCGCATGCTGCTTGGAAGCCAGATTTATTTATTTAATTGGCTAGTTTCCGTCAAAGCTTGCTGGGCAGTTCCAGGCGCCATGCTCATGGGAAGGTGCTGCTGCTGCAAATTTGAACGAGGCTGCGGTGGCGGCCAAAAAGACAATTGGGGGGCGGGGGCTGTAGCTGCACGTAATCCAAGTGATCTGTGTCCACCATACCTGGCGCTGAATACAGGGGCAAGCGAGACATTTCTTTCCCTCGACTCCCCCTCTCCCTTTTCCATGCAAGTTACCAAACATTTCAGATTTGTACATCTCTACAAGATTATCAGATGGGAGGATCCAGTCCCAAACAGGGCTGAGAAGTTCTTTCCATTTAGGAGGCCAACCTGGCACTTAAGACTTTTTCCAGCCTCGCCTAAGCTATTTGTTTATCCAGTGATCATTGCCACTGACCAAGGAAGAATGCTTGAGTCCTCGCCAGGTAAATACCTGGCTATGGTAAGGAAAAGTGCTGGCTATGGTAAGCTTACTGGAGTACAATTGTCTCTATCTGCCATAAACAAACACTGTCTTAAGACACTTAAACTGGCCAAGCATGCACCTTTCTACCTCTGGGAGCCCCAAAGCGCGGCAGTCCCAGGATTTAGCAAGCAAGCTGCAACCTCCCTCTTCACTTGACTGCAAGGTCAATTCCGCAGATATCCTATAGCTGCAGTTTGCAAGCTCCCACATGGGAAGCAAGCCCCACATTTCCCTCCTCAGATTCATTTGCCCCCAAATTCTCAATTCAGCAGGCTGCCAGATCTATGGGCAGCCGGTGATTCATGGGCCATTTTTAGCATTTCAGCAGCCTGTGCAAGCAAGCAACTAGCCTAGCAACTCTGCCGGATAATTTGGGGGGGGGGGGGTTTCAAATTCAGTATTGTCTTACATAAAAGGGGCAATGTATTGCTGTTTTTGGAGGCCCAAAAGCATGCAGAGCAGGAAGGGAACATTCTAACAACAGGATTTTCGTGTGAAACTAATAGCTCCATACTGAGATGGAGTATTCTTCGATGTTGGACAAATAACAGTCAGCCTCCATCCTCCACAGTTTCCTCTCAACTAAAGATTACATAGGCTAACCAAGACTTGGATATTACCTGCACAATAATGCATCCAAGGAATACATTTTATCTGCCAATTCTGAACAAACGTCAAACAGCATTGCTTTCATGCAGATGGCAAAGAAAACTGAGCACATCACAACTCCATGATATTCTTACATCTTAAATGTATAGAATTTGAAATCAGCACTCGGCAAAAAAGAAAGAAAAAAGACACAAAGAGAGATGATGGGGATTTTAAAAGGGGGACGTCAAGATTTTTTGACTAGTCAGGACCTTTTTTTCACCACATCTGCACATTTGTCATCATGTGCTCAAACTCCTCTCTACAGTCATGAGATCTTTTTCTCCTGTAGCAGAAGCTGGCATCCTCAGTCCGGCACTGACAATGCTAAACACACCGTTAAAAAAAATGAAACAAGCAATCAGCCCCTCCCTCCCAAGCCTGTTTCCAGGCATAACCACCCTGTGTTAGCACGCAGGCTAAGAAGAGAAAAATGCCACTCACCCCAAAGTTGCTGTGTGAACTGTTGCCTTTCGTAATATTTGCCACGAGCATATCCCATGCACATTTTTTCTGCCCGGGTTCCAAAAGAAAATTCTAGGGCAGGACAAAATGTGTCAGACAATTTTTTACATATCATCCCCAGTGGCCTTCCCCTTCACCAAAAAAAGCAGGCAGGCAGGCAAGGGGCTCTTTTTCTGCATATTTCTTTGCAGCTCTGACTTCGCCACTACCCCCACTGCAGGCCCTCCATGGGGCTCCAAAGACCCATCACGCATCTGCGTGGCAGTGGGGCAGAGGGTGAGCTAGAGCAGGAAGGCAGACCAGTGTGCCGAGGAGCCTCTCCTTATCCCTCACACTTCTCTGCGTTGTGTCGCCCACTCCCAAAGCCCTTTCTTCAGCTGGAAGGGTGTACTGAATTCATCCACAGGTTGGAGGATGCCTGTTGGAAGCGAGGAGGATGGTGGGCTTGGGCAATCATTCCCACAGGCTGCTGGCTGCACTACAGAGGACGATTCAGGATCAGAAAGTGAAACCCATTTCAGTGGGTTGGGTCATGAAACTGAGATGGGGCAGGGCAGATGCTGTGCTGAGTGAGGCAGCGCCTGGGGATGACTGAGCTGTACCCTGAGTGGGTGGGGGGAGTCTCCGAGGACAAGGGATTTTCAGATGCAGACCAGGGACCCGCTGCTCTTGACTCCGGGGCGAGCATCAGCAGAGTCCCGAGGCCAGAATGAATGAGCCACGTGCAAAGAAGAGGTGTGCTCAACTTCAGAGAGCTCCTCCTGAGGAGACGGGGCCCAGGCATGTTCATAAGGAGAATTCCTGGAGGCAAACCCTCGATGGGTTTCAACAAATCACTCTGTGCATGCTCAAGATCCATTCTGGATTATTTGTACTTGGGAGCAATAAAGAAAGTTTGCAAGGAAAATGGTGTGTGGCAGGTGAATGTTCGAAAACAGAATCTCAGCTCATGACAATGCCCTAGTAAAGCCACTTTGGAGGGGAAACCAAGCTCAGTCTTTCTTCCTTCCATGCTGGACAGCTCCAACAGGAACAAAGCCTTCCACAGCGAAGCACCCTCCTTTTCTGGTTTCAGACAACACTCTTCAGCTCAAGTCTTTATGTATCACCAAGATCGATAAAGAAGGAAGACACCCCGCATTTAAGACTTCAGCACATCATGGATATAAGTTAAGAAAATTAATGTACTGCGTCTGTTAGTTTAGTATCCTAAATGTTTGTCCTAGTTATTAAGCAAATAAAACTTTAATGTGAATAAGCACTATGCACATAGCCAAACAGAACGCAGCCAGCATGTCCACGGCCTCCTCATCCTGCCAATCCATTTAACATTTAATTAATTTGACATTAAGCTACTAGTGAGCATGCTACATAACTTTAACTAGCCCAAAACACTAACCCTGTTTACCACATATACAGTAATAGCTCAAGCACACATACAAACAGTTCACTCCTTTCATTTTATCTCCTTTGCTACTTCCTTGAAAGCTTCCCAACAAGGAAACAAACTTCTTTTGCATGTTTTGCATTATATACATTTTACTCCATGTTATAATACCTTTTAAGATGTGTCAATGTTTGGCCCTAATGTACCAGGAACACAGAGTCCCGAGGTCAAAAGTTAAACCATTCTGTCAGGATGGTAAACACATTAAATGAGATTGTACAGAATGCAAGAATTTCATCATTATTCAATTATCCAAACAACTAGGTTCTAAACATACCAAGAACATATTTGCATTTAAACACTGGAGCAAAAGAATGAGCCCAGCAGAGATTAACAAGCAAAATCATCTCAAGTTCAAAAACTTAAATTTTGACTTGTTTCCTTTTTTCCCACTAACCAAACCCAACAAGCAGCCAACAGTTCCCTGGCCGGCTGGGGCATGCTGGGAGTTGTGGGTCTTTTTTCTGTCCAAGCGTGAGAGGACTACACTTTTAGAAATGTACTTTACTCAGTAAGTTGGGACTTCATAGGGAACTACATCTGCTGGCGAAGGTTAATGGCGGCTATGTAAGATTCCAGTCAGAGAACTGATGTCACAGCCCCTTCCATGCTCAACTGCACATTATGTAAGGTGGTTCTGCACCTCAAAATGAAAACAGCCAAAATAAGGGCAGCATACAGGTGCTAAAAGCAGCAAGATGCCGCATCTGCTCGGAGAGGAACGGCACATGACGGCACAGGTGCTCTCCATGTCAATCCTTGCCTGTAAGCATGTAGTTATGACAACACCTAACAGGCGTGTGGCGAAACACAACATGGGGTTGCTATCTTCAGGTCACTGGTGCCCCACGCTGTGCAGATTCAACCTTTGCTACCTGTATTATTCACATGTCTGTGACAGGTAAAAAACCTTCATATTCAACACAATCATCATCTCTCAGTGGATGACCTTGAGGTACGCTTGTTTCGGGAACATAGCAATGAAGTGTTAAATCTTTTTCAATTTTATGTAATGCAGTGTGACTCTACGTTGCACAGGTAGCTGCATGTGCATGAGGTGGGAGGGAAGAAGCAGCTGGTTTAAATTACTAATAGCAATGATGCATAATTATAAAAATTATCAGAAAATAAATCTGCTGTAGCTCTTACCTGAGCATTAGTTTGCTTTGTGCACGGGAATTAGCTAAGAGGTAGATGCTGCTATCAATGTGGGGGGGGGGGCTGTAATTCATAACACAGGTGCAAGATGCTCAACAAATAAAGCTAATTTACTATGACCCTTTACAAAGACAGGACACTGATACTAATGCGGATCATCTCGAGAACCATTTCAAAAAATCAATTCCAGCAGTGGGTGCCATGTCACAAAAGCCGTCTGTCATCACAGCTTCCATTTATGGGTATGTCACAGGTGCTCAAGCCAGGAAATAGGTGACCTTTCTACCTAGACTTCTCTGAGATGACTTTTGCTTTGGGCTCCATTTTTCATGAAGGACCATGAAAAAACCTGGAAACCATTTCAAGAAAAGCTGCAGGCATTGTAAAACCACTATAAGCCATACAAGAAAGTCTGGAGGAACTGCATTATTTTTAGCCCAGGGGAAAAAAGCGTGGGAGGGAACATATCGATAGCTTTCAAATATTTAACATTAGAAGAAAGAAAGCTAGAACATGTAACAACAAGCTTAAATCAAAGGAAGTTGTTTAGCTGAACTTTAGCAACCATCTTTACTCTTTTCTTTCCCCCTCATTCTATTCTCCCCTGGGCAGTTTTTCCTTTTCCTGGACATTTCCTTCCAGTATGTATCCAGCTCGGTAAAACATGAATCCCCACCCTTAGGGAGTGAGAATCAGGGAGCAGAAAGATGCCCCTACTGACCTCCTCCGCAAACGCCCAGCTCCAACTTGAGGGAGTCCGGAGCCCCAAAGTTCAGAGCCTCTTGCTCTGTTCTAACCAGAAGGGAAAAGGCAGAATGAGCATCCAGCAGAAGATACTTCCGGGGCTGATGCGCACACTCAGGCTGTGTGTGGTGGCGGAAGGAGATGTGCGCACCTGCACCCTTCGTATAGAGGAGGTGACATCAGATGGGCAGCACCCACAGCACATTCATGTTGCCAAGGGCAACGTGGCAATGTTCGGGTGACCCTCGAAGTTGCACGGAGCGTAGCTGGAAGGACCTGCAGCCTTGCACCAGCCGCAGCATTCCCTGAAGAAGCTTGGGCTTCAAGTCAACCTTCGCCATCAGCATTATCAGAACTCTGCCACCTGAGGAGCGGAGCTGGAAGAGCAGAATTCACACACGCCATCCCAGAAGGTCAAGACCTGAACTTCTCATCTTCCAGCAGTAGTGTGACATTCCGCTATGGGGCAGTATACAAACAACAGCAATAGAAGTACCGTATTTTTCGCGCTATAAGACGCGCCTGACCATAAGACGCACCTAGTTTTTAGAGGAGAAAAACAAGAAAGAAAATATTCTAAATCAAATGGGCACATAATCACAGGCACATTCTCCTTTCCTTCCCCATGGGCTGCACATCTGACAGACTTACTGCACACACATATTCGCTCTATAAGACGCACAGACATTTCCCCTTACTTGAGGGGGGGAAAAGTGCGTCTTATAGAGCAAAAATACGGTAATTCCCAGAGACCCAGCCCTAGTCCACACTCATGGGGGCCTGCTACGCAGTTTGAGGTCACAATCAGCCACAGATACATGAATTAATCTGCTGATACAGTGAGTGTTCTGAATGGGTAAGATCCTGCCAGATCATCAAATGCAAAGTCTCAAAGGCAAAGTCCCGCCAGGCAATGGCTGCGTTATCTGAAGTTCTGTGGTGCTTACTGTGGGACACCTCCGTGCTTCATCTCTTCCCCACTTATTTATTACTATTATTAATTTCGTTTCTATGCCATCCTGTAGCCAAAGCTTTCTGAGTCTGCACTCTGGTTAACAGCAACGTATAAAAACAGTACAATAAATACAAATGCCATAAAATCAAAGCCACATTAAAATTAATTTAAAATGGCTAAAATATATAGTAAAAACGAGCCTGTAAAAGGAAAAATGAAAACCACCTGGGATGGGTAGTCCCAGCAAGTCCCTGGGTAGCTAAGTAAACCTTTAGCAGCTTTAGCATAAATGGCCACCGTAACCTGGCACCAAAAAGATGGTAAGTTTGATGCCAGACTGGCTGCAGTAGAGAGATTCTTCCAAAGGTAAGAGGGGCTCCACAGAGAAATCCCTCTTCCGCATGTCCCCTGTCCACGCCTCCCCCAGTGTTGGCACTCGGAAGGAGGCCCTGGAAGTATGTTCTGTTTTATATCAAGTGATCATCTTGTCTGGCAATAATGACCAAGATCCTTCCTAGGCTTGAACTGTTCAATTACAAGGTACTAAAGGCCCCAACATTTCACCTCATTCAGTTTCCTGTTCTGCTCAATGTGCATTCTATATATAACAGAATACCAATGGGTGGAGGAAAGAGAGTACAAGACAGCCAGAGTTTATCGCTGCATTTCCAAAGAACGAGAGGGTTGCATCAGTGGTGTTTGATTACTGGGCGGTAATAACAGCCAGTTCACCTGGCACCAGCAGCTGTGCCACACGGAAGATTCTGTCCATAGGAGTAGCGAGCCTCAATCAGAGACAAATGCTCGAACTGTTCTGCAATCCTTCCACTGTCAACATTTCTTTAGAGTTGCATCCAGTTTTTTAACAATAAAAAGCTGCCTACAATGGCTGTGTAGATGCTCTTGCCAAACTTGTCCAGTACTATGATGTTTGTGTGTGTGCAGTGTGGGTGTGGCAGCGGGGAACACAGTTCACAGAACACTTGAGTGTTTGCCCATCAGGGGAACATTATCTTAGCTATGCTTCCAGTTTATTAAAATATGTGTGTATCCAATATTGAAGCAAACTTAAAAGAGCTGGATAGTGAGGAACACAATTTGAACTCACAGTAGGGAAGCCAACTGGGAGAGGAGAGGCAAGATCTAATAAAAGCAAAGCAAAAACGCCAGCTTCCCTTAAAGCAATGGATGAGGATGAAGTCTTCTACATGGTCTACCAGCACATACCCAGCCCTACAATATAAGGGAATGGGCGTGATAGACTATGAAGAGAGAAGGCAAGCATGGAAAAGCAGCAGCAGCTGGGAGCAGAATAGGCTGAGGTTGCCCCAACTGGGGGAAAGAGCGTGAACGCTGAAAGTGAAATCTGAAAGACAGTGAATGCTCCAAAGCACAAAGAGGCAAACTTATCTTCTCAGTTTTCTGCTGGACAAGATCTCCAACCACCACCTTTGCCAGGAAGCCTTCCCCTCTCTCCTACCAAAACTATCAGGAGGTCATTAAAAGCCCTGGAATCCTTAATATGAGCTCTAGGAACCCAAAACTGACACTTTCACATCCCACCCTGCTATCTTCTCCAACGTATCTCCCTTTTCCGTAGGAACCAAGCAGGTCAACGGTGTATGGACTCAGAAAAAGTCCATGTTAGCCATTTTTCTGCCTAATTAAAGGAAGGGTTGATTGGTGTAGAACACACCTCACAGAACTAAATGCATGTAACTGAATGCACATCGCATTATTTAGCTCTAATCAGATCTATTGCATGACAACACGGGCCTTTAGCTAGAAGGTTGTGAACCACAACTGGAGCACACCCTGGTCGATGGGGTGCCTCGTCCCCCTCCCCATTAAATAACAGAAAAAAGATACATGTATTTAGCAAGCATTTAAGGATAGGTCCTATGTTCAAGATGGGTGTTAATGGCAGATCCCATACCTTAAATGGTTGAAAATGATGGCTCCACAGGACCCTTCATATAAATAATACAACTGCTAGGTTGTTTCTAATCTTCAGCTCAGAGTCTAATTTCTTTAATGAGAGCACAAAAAGAATGCCCCAGCTTGTCACTAGATGACCAATCCACTTTCTGCCTTAAAAGCTTTGCTTTAGTGACCAACTGTGATCACGGTGTTATGACTGAAAAGCATCCGTGCGTTTTTGGTGCCCAAGGAGAAAATTACCGCAATAAAACAGCTGGAACAGATAAGAAGGATTTCATCTCATGCTGATTTAAAATGATGGACTAACTTTGTCCATTACCCTTGAAAACACATTGTATTACAGAGTTTCCAGCCAAAGGCCCAGAATAAAATGTGGAGACCAACAGAAAACATTAACAGAACACATTAACTGCAAACCGATACTTCACTGGATAGAACACAAGCAAGATGTAAAAACGACTAAATCCCTCCTGTGTCACACAGCGCCAGCATCTGGCATGGATGGCTCATGCCTCATCCACAGTGGAAGTACTAGCTCCAGAAATTTAATATGCTTCAGTAATAAGTTGACTGCATTGTGCCACCTTGCCTATAATTGCCAAGATATCGATAAATGCACAAGAGAGAATGAAGAGTATCTCTGACACGTCATCCTTCGCTTGTTTCATCCAGTGCAATTCACAGGCAGTCTCTGTGGGGCCTCAAAAAAGATGGTGTCCACCATTCAGCACCAGACAGGGAAGAGCACAAACCAAACTTACTACATTTTGCAAATGCAGTTCAGGGATCACATGATAAAATTCAAGGGTACACCCTAATTTGGAGGAACCATTAGGAAATGAAGCCTCTTGATTTCCTCTTCCCTGCCCCATTACTGTGAATAATGATAAATGCAAATGAAAGCGAAGCAATGAATGAATGCAAATAAAATGAAAGCAAAAGCATTCTGAATATGAGTGCATTATTTACATAACCTGGAAAGGTTTAAAAAAACAGAGCAGTTCGCTTGAACTAAAAGGGAGAAGAACAAAAGCACCTACACAGAACAGATTCCGTTTGGCAAGAAGTACATGCGTGTCAGCAAAGGGATGAGGAATCCCTCACCCAACCTAGGATGAAGGAGATTCCCAAGAACGCCACCCTCGTCCCCCCAGCAATTACAGGGCTAGCGACCGCGGACCGGAGGCAGGGCAGCCACACGCGAATCCGCAGCGGGGTCCCGGGGCCCTTCTTCTCCCC
>JAIXND010000771.1:4519507-4556902 GCA_023646645.1 Varanus salvator macromaculatus | reverse complement strand
AGGGCCGGGCCGAGCCGGGCCGGGCCGGGCCTCGCGCGGCTGCCACGGCTTCTGGCGACGCGCCACCCGGGAGCCCGAAGGCAACGCGGGCCGAGAGAGCCGGCGGGCGGGCGGGCGAGCGGCGAGACGACGCCGGCCGGCCGGCGACACCACCGAGGGAGCACAGCGGGCGCGCGGGCGGAGACCCGACACCACCGGGCTGCGTGCGCGCTCCCGCGGAGGGGCGCGCTCCCGCCAGCGGCGCTCCGAAGGCTGGGCGCGCGCGCTCGCGATGCGGAGCTTGCGCGAGGGGGGCGGGCGCGGGGCGCGCGAGTGCGCAGGCGCGGCGCGCCTGGGCGGGAGGGGCCGGGAAGAGATGCGGCAAACCCGGCGCGGGGGGCGAGGGGGGGCGGCGGTCCCGCGCGGCGCTGCCGGAGCCTCCCTCGTGCCGTCGCGCGGCGGCGCCGCCTTCGTGGGCGCGGGTCCCCCCGGCCAGTGCGAGGCGGTCATCCCCCTGTCGCCGGCCCGGGCCCGGCCGAGGGGCCGGCGCGAGAGGCCGGCTCGCCGCGGAAGCCCTTCCCGGCCGCGCCAGGTGCGGCAGCCGCACGGAGGGGCTTCCCGGGGGGGGGGGTCGGACTCGGCTCGCACCGGCGCCGCACTCGCCGGGCCCCGTCGCAGCCGCACGGCGCACACAGGCGGGCCCGGCAGGCCGCCCCTCTGCTGGCCGATGCGCGCCTCCAGCTAGTCGGAGCACGCGGAAGAAACGCCCCGCTCGGCCTGGGCAGCAGCAAAAGCCCCCCAGGCGCTCCGGAGCGCTTTAGAAAAGAACGGGGTAATTCTCGGGGCCCCTTGCAAAATTCATGTTCCCTGACCGGGAATCGAACCCGGGCCGCGGCGGTGAGAGCGCCGAATCCTAACCACTAGACCACCAGGGACGGCGCTGTACCTGTGTAGCTACATTGCTTATCAGCAGGCTCTGCTTGCGGTTCGGCTAAGGAATTATTCCTCCATAATTGCAACATCTGTGAAGAATTATTCTGCTCCTGCATTTCCCCTTCTCGGCAAAGCCGCTGAAAATAAAGCGGTACTGCTCTGCACGTCAAGAGTTGTGTGGGAAGCGCACAGTCCACTCTGAAAAGACACAACGGAATGCGTGCGAGTCGTGTTGGGGCATCCGTGCGTTTTGGGCATGCATCTGAATGAGGCGCGTTTGTCAATACCCAGGTCTCTGTCAATGCTGCCCGGAAAGGAAGGTCCAAGCCGTTGCAATGCAGACTTAAAAAGTAGACAAGTTTGTTTAACCTCGATTGTACTTGCCTTCAGAGTGAAAAGGACACCAGAGACTTGTTGGAAGGGCACTGTAGGAGTACCCAAGATTGGCTGAATGGTCAAGAGAGATGCATTGGCCTGATATTTAAAAAGGCAGAAAAGTTGAGGGTCCTCTTTTTTTCCATTAGTCCAGGAATTTCACATATGTGCTCTTTACAACAGCCTTGTAAGGGAGGCTGTAGCATGGAATGCCAGTGCAGCCTAGCTGTTCCCACTGTCCAAAGCAACTGAAGCTATCAATCTGAGCACTCTTACTCAGGAGTAAGCCCTGCTGAGTTCAGGGAGATGTTTTTCTAAGCAAGCATGTTCCTCACCCCGACTGTTGCTCCAGGCTGGTCCGCCACTGTGGCGAAGTATTAGACTGGAAATTCAAAGGATGCAGGTTTATTCCCCAGTCAGGCACAAATTAACTGCATGACTTTAGGCCAGGGGGCTCTCAGTTTAACCTACCTCACAGGGTTGCTGTGATCATAGAATAGAGAATATGATTATTTTATTTCATTTCTATACCTCCCCACAGTCAAGGTTTTGTGGGCAGTTTGCAACAACCTATTAAACAGGTATTAAAGTACAACAGAAATACATAACATTAAAAATGCATTAAAAGTTTAAAGCCATTAAAACCATACAGGTTGGGATCATTGCAAGAGGAAATGAGGCAGGATATAAATATATCAATTACAATAGTTGGAAGGGGCGAGCAAGACCGTTGGGTCCAATCCCCGCTCAATGCAGTTCCCAAGTTTGACCATCTTCAGACTGCAGGTGGAGCTACAAGTTTAAATATGAGAAAGGAGCGGGGGTTAGCTAATACTCCCTGGTCACAGGCTTTCTACATTTCTTTTCTCTTGCAAGGGGGATATTCCTTTGGTCCGGCACATTCCAGGAAACATTTTCCTTCTGTCTTCTGACCTAGTAGCTCTCTTCCGTTGGAAATATCTTTTTAATTAGAATCTGAGTCACTTTTCCACAAAAAGGTCCCTAAAGTGACATAATAGCAAGGAAAAATCTTCCTATATGACTACCCACCCTGAAATAAGCACTTTCCAGACCTTTTTAGCTTCTGGTAGCAAATGCCGCTCTTGGGGGACCTTTGAAACCTGAACAAATTTAGGGCGCAGCGACAGTCATGTTTAGCTGGTGCCCTTCTTGTGCCACACCCTTTCGTGGACCTTAGTCGTTTTTTTCTTTCATTCACCTTTTTCTTTCATTTCAACACTCACAGAGTTGTTTTTCTTCTGCCTAGACTTGTGGACACCCCACACACAGGAGGCAGCGTGCCTCTTCATAGCAAGTCCCATACCGGAAGGATAGTGAAGCGGTCGTGTCCTGCTTGGGGCCTTCCTGAGGTGGCCACTTGCATACCACTTCGACTTCTGGAATCAGATTTATGTATCCCGTTTGTCTTGTTTCATCATTTCTCCTCACGGCATCTCTGAGAATTCGGATTATGCCAAGGCTCTGCGACTTGGATCACCCCTCTCCATTCCAACAGCCTCCCTCCCACTGCTCAGTCACAGCACCTCTTGCTGAGCACATGAGAACGGTCCTGCTGCATCAGATCAAAGGCCTACCTAGCCTGGTGGAGAACCTCCAGGTGAAGAACACGGGGCTTGATGGGGAGGGTTGTTCTCAGCAGCTGGCAGGATCTCAGCAAAAGAGCAGATGCTTTGCATGGCAGAGATGCCTGAAACAATTCCCAGGTAGGGCTAGAAAAGGCCCCCATCTGGATTTCCAGAGCAGGGGAGGGCAGCCTGTGTCCTTCCAAGTATTCTGGCATCAGACCCAGTCAGAAAAGTCAATGGTAAAGGGAAGATGGGAGCTGCAGGCCAAAACATCTAGGGGGACACAAGCTGCCCAACCCTGCCCTGGACAGACCCTGCCACATAGGCAGCATCGAGCTAGACGGACTGATGCTCGCCCTTTGAGGTCCCTGTGCTGCTTCATATGTAATTTTATAGGGCATTCTGCCAAATTCATATGTAACGGGGACAGATCGTGGGCACCTTCCAGAGCCATTTTGTGTGTTCAGCCCCCGAGTGAGCTAGTTGAGGGTAGCTCCGTAATATCCGTACCCGGACACTACAGGTTAATCATGAGTTAGACAGTCCACACTTAAACTACAACTGGTACTTAGGTAAGCCATGGGTTGTTCAACCACAATTAACCTAGTGTCTGGGTTTGGATGTCATGTAGCACCCCAACAGGAACTGAATATTCCAAAAGGGTACAGACTGTGCTTCAGGAAATAATGGGTTAACACGAGTTGCTGCTATTATATATAAACAGCCCTTCTGTTCACAATCATTCTGGACAGACATTACTAGATCCATCCTGAACTGCCCAGTTTTAGCTCTTGGGTGGTACAGAAACGTAATTTAAAAATACCTAAAATAAGTTTGTCCAAGCATGTTTAAAGGTCATCTAGGTTGGCGACCGTCACCCTAGTTCACTGCGATTAGTTAATAGTGCCATGTGCAAAGTTGTCTTTCACCAGACAAAGTGGTTGTGACGCCCTGAGTTCCAACACGGGGAGGTCACTCACAGGTGCTCCTTGCTTATCAATTCAGGACAGACCAATGGGCCGTCCCAAGTTAAGAAATGGCATCTGGTTTACACGGCCTTCCTCGTGCTAAGATCTCCGTCATGGGGAAGACTGGAACACTGGGCCAGCTGTGTTCAGCGGGTGCAAAACCAAAACTGGAACTGGCAGCACAGGAACCAAGCCCAGCCAGGCATCAAAGAGGATCACGCACGCACCCTTGCACACACAAACGCGAGGCGGGCTGTAGAAGCTCAAGTACGAAGCCACACGCTTTGCTTTTCAAAAATGAATCATTTTATTGACAAAGTCTTCCCCAAATGGTCACCTGTACAGGAGAAACAGCCCCATCTCTTCCAACAGCTCCCTGTCCCAAGGACCCTAGCCCTGCTCCGAACTCCAGCAAATGACACACTCACACCCTGCAGGTCCTCTACTTCTACTGCACCAGGTTCAGAGTATGGCAGTCAATCATCAGCAAAACAGGACATGGGGAGAGTCGTACACATGGCATGTGTCAAAACTTGCTTCTCAAGAGGGCTGGCAAGTGGAGGCCAAGCAATATAGCCTGAAGGCTTCTGGGGTGCCGATGTCATGAAGCACTTGGTTTTCTCGATATGTGTTTGGGGTGCTTATGTCCCCCTGAGCCGTTAAGGCACAGAAAAGTTTTGATAAGTGAGGAGGCACCTCTGCCTGGGAGCGAAAAGGCTGAGGACCGTTTCTCAGCTCCCCAAGTACAAAGTCGGAACTGAGAGAAACCTGGAAGACACAACACAGACTAACGGCTAAAGAAGCACAGAAGGCGGGCGTCTTGTCACCACCTTCAGTGCACAGAAGGAAGAGCCAGTCCAAGCAGAAAAGAGAGGCACGCCTCCAGGACGAGGGCTGTCCCTGATAAGCAAGTTCTTCCCAGAACGGATGCAGTGGCCAGCTACTGCCAGAAGCTCCTAGCGGCTGACACCTGCGGGCAGAGAAGCAAGTTCTACACAACTGAGAAAGAGAGCTCACAAGCAAACATGTGCAGTCACGTGCCACTGAAAGGAACACAAGACTCGGCACATCCGCATGCAGTCACTGACGTCGTATGCTGAACCCCAGTGCTTTGACCACTCATGACCCCCAGCCCCCTCCCCAAAATCGTCCACACTTTTGAGATATAAAAAGGCTATAAACGAGTAAAGCAGGTGGGGATGTAAGGCCTGTGTTTCAGCTTCCGCATCCAAAAGGTAGATTGCCTCTAAATGACGATGCTAAAAGCTAGTTATGTCGTGAAGTCCACTGCATTCCAAAAAAATAAAGATTCTGAGATTCATTAAAGCTAGAGAATCAGGGTAGCAAGCTAGGCAGTTGCTAAATACGAGGTTCCTCGCTGGGAGCCCTGAAGAACGGGAGGAAGCATCTCTAACCCCTCCGTGCACATGTGGTTATGTATCTTGATGGAGACAGGAAATTAAGAACATTCTCCTGGCTGCTCCAATCGCACAGGGAGCCGTGGCAGCTGGAGAGCCAGCAGGCGGCATAGGATGCGAGGGGGAGCCCCAAATTGGCACTTGGGGTCCCATGTGCAGCCAGTGCATCCTGTAACTTACTTCCCATATTCCATAAAGACATGAAGTGTTGGCTGCATGTGGACGGGGAGGGGAGGGGAGGGGAGGGGATAGGAGGACAGGCTAAGGAGAGGAGTGATGCCAAAAAGGGCAGCTGAGGCCAACATTGCAGGATCCCCATTGCCGGTGCGTCTCCCAAAACGGAAGCACACCAATGTGTTCCATCTAGAAACCTTTAGTGTAAAATATAGAAGTATACCAAAAAACGGTGCGTTGACTTTATTGGACCTGAAGAATCCAGCAGCAAAAAAATGTCTACGTTATGATGGATGGATCTCTCTCTTCAGAGCGGGGGCGAGGCCCCCCGTCCTTGTCTTCTGTCTCGCGTGTTGGGAAGGACAGGGGCAGGGCTCTGCAAGCCGAGTGCTGCGCTGCCGCAGACCTAGAAGGGCGCGCCGTCCTGCGGGGGCTTGTCGCCGGACGCCGACGGGGAATGCAGCTCACCGGTGCCGTTATCCCTGCCGCCCACCACTTTGGACTGGGCAGAAAGGCAAAGGGGGAGGGGTGAACAGGGTAGAGCAGAAACCATCATTTCTTGGTTAAGTGGGCAAGTGGGCCGCATCAGCGCTGGACGGACATCGTCCTTCACCTGCCCACACGGCCTGGCAGGACTCCGCTCCGAATGGGCAATGTCCTTTTCCTGCCACAGGCTGCTGCTCAGAGCAGGAGGGGGCTGGGGCAGACCTTGAACTCGGATGTAAGAAAGCGGCTGACTGAGCCGCAAGGAGAAACGCCCCTCTCAGCAGCCTGGAGAGCTGCAGAAACCTCACAAGAGGAGATGCCTATGCAAAGACAGACTAGAGAAGGCTGCCAAACAGAAACAGTCCCGCCAAAACTAACGCATTTCAGGAGAGCACATGCATGCATGTAGGAAACGTGTGGCTGGCAGAGCACAGACTGTGGTACACAAGCAACGCAGCAAAGCGCTGGGCTTTAGGAGGAGTCAAGGGAGAGCTGCTGAAATAGGGGAGACCCCCCTCCCTTCTTCTAGAGGTCTGCCAGGTCAGAGCAAGGCTACCATGGGCAAAGCAATTTTGCTCCACAGGCCCAGGTTCCACATAACATATCCTTTTAATCGCCACTCACTGGCATTGCAACATGGGGCTTCTGCAGTTTAATTCTGCATCGGTGACCCTTCTTTGCTGTGTCCCATATCAGTGTCTGGTGTTCCACATCCCTTGAGTGTCTCCCCCGGATCTTGTAATAAGTAAATGATACTCCCAACCTCTTATAAAGATGGGCAACTCTCTCATTTATCTAATTGAAAATTCATTTCTCCTATACATTGGAGAGAGGAAAATTACCTTTATGGTTCCAACCCGATCTTCAAAAGACTTGAAGGTTGCAGAGTTTCTTTAAAAAAAACAAAACAAAAGAAAGGACTAGTTAGGTCAAATAATAAGTTATGACAGATGGTTAGAGATTTTAATTCAGTTTTCGGATAGGCAACCGCGAGACACTCAGTCTTCAATGAACAGCTTTCGTAGCCTCTGAAAAGCCCAGGTCAATTGTGACTACAACAAATTTTTGGTTCTACTATACGCATTTGGAGAAATAAAAACATGTTTTGATTCATTTCAGAGAAATAACGATGAGCACAAAAGCTGCCGGGTTGCATATCCAACTCATGGCCGGTTAAGAGCTTTCATTCCAGCAGGAAAAAATTCAAAAGTGGGACACGCTGCCCCCAAAATGCAGCCATGAGGCAAGTGCCCAGAGACCCAGCAACACACAAAACGCACCAGTGGCACCTGCTCAAAAGTGGCTCCTTGCACCATCTGCCTCAATTAGGCGAACAGGGACTTCGCTCACCACTGAGCTGCTGCTCCCGAAGAACCACTTCAGTTGGCGGAACGAGCCTAGTCTTGCCTTACTTCTATGTTCCGACACCTGACGCACAGGTGCTGCTGGCACTTTTTGTGGGTCAGCCTTACAAGCCTGGGAGGTGACCGTAACTGCGGCTTGCAGGCCTCTTCACGATGCCATCTGCGGGCGCGGCGCATGACCTTCAGTCAAGCCTGGGACGGGGAGCCTGCTCTTATGGAAGGACAGGTCCAGCAGGGATTGCGACTGGCGGGGGGGGGGGGGGATGAACCCACTTCACATTGTGGGTGGAGCCACAAAGCTGGGCGGAGCTTGCAGGCTGCATAGCTTTCTTGATCGCCTCATCCCCTGCCACTCTGTGCCACATTCGAAGAGGACATACTGAACTATCCGGACGAGCGAGAAGTGCCCGTGGCAACAGAGGCCAAGGATGCGTGTGGCCACCGATGCCCACTGCTGAGACCACCAGACCTGGCAACGGCACTGTGTGTTACCGTTTTTACTCAACCTGGTATCCTCCAAGTATTTTGGACTTGCAGTTCCCATCATGGGCAATGGTCAGGAATGCTGGAAATTGTAGTCCAAAGCAGTGACGGGCACCAGGTGAGGGAAGACCACCCACCCACCCACCCAATATCCAGAGCTCATTACTGCAACATAATCCAAACAGGACTACCTTTGAAGAGGGTGAGGCAAGGTCCATCAGTCCAGAAGGCAGCTGCCAGGACCCTAGCATCATAACCCACCATCCCTAAGAGAGCTGCGTGTGTTGCCAGTCCGTTTCCAAGCACAAGCCCAGAGCTGCAGCAATAAATGGCTTGGGTCCAGGGCACCTCAGCAACCCCCTCCTTTCATGTATCCGGACCTGCTCTACCAAGTCGGAAGAGGCCCCCTGTCAAGTCCCACCAAGGACCTAAGTGGAACAAGAGGGACCTTCTGCCTCTGCAGAAGTTCTGTGTAGCTGCCCCCACTCCTGTTACCATGATAAAATATTGAAAAGTATTTTGTCATGGCAAGCTTATGGCTGGATGCTCCAAATCAAGTTTTGGTCTCACTGCCAGTCCTTTCTTCTTGGTTTGTGTTTTATGTTGTGCCAAATTGTAATTCCCAAATACTGAGTCATTTTGAGTGCTGCTTTTCTAGCAGTAAGGAGGAATATCAATGTTTCAACAAATGATATATTCAAGTTTATATTTTTAATTATCCTTGGTTGCTAGGTGCCCCAAATAGCCATGCTGCAAGGTAGTATATACATTCAATACTATTCATACAACCCAACTTCACCTTAAAAATGCAGATTTCTAACACTGCACCTAACAACTCCATTCTACCCATTGTGACTCTGGCAGAAACTAAGGCACCCTTAGAAAAAGAAGAACAAAGGCCATGCAGAAGAGATGGGACTTTTGCTACGTTACCTCATTGCTGGCATACTTATCGAGTGACGAATGGAGTAGCTGCTACTCGGAAGCGTTAAAGGGGAAATGAGGAAATATTAGACGCCATTAAAATCCAGGAGGCCTTTAATGATACCCAGTCATTCTTACCACCCCATTCACGTGATTCATGTACAAGTTGCAAAACTCTGAGAAGTGTCCTGAGTACAGGATTGGGTTATTGGGTGAGGTATACCAGTTATACAGAAACACTTGCTGCTTTATTCCTTTGCTGCTTCTCCTATCTAACACGCGAGACTATGCATTTTAAAGAATGGAGCTCATACTAGAAGGGTCTCTGCAGGCTTAGCTGCTAGATCCTCCTCTCTAAAAAATCTTCCCCAGGAGATAACAGAAAAGGGTTTAGAATTAAAAGCCAAGGATCTTACTGCTCTACACAAGCAGGCTCCTTGCTGATTGGAAAGAAAACGGATGCCAAATGTCACTACTTCTCTTGGCAGATTAGGAAAAGGCACACTTAAAACAATCCTCATGCAGTCTACCACATCTGAAGGTTGGGGGAACTAGACTACAGCTTCAGTTCCCCATTATTTCAAAACATGCTCAGCAGTTTATAGGGTAACATAAGCAAGGAAGGGCACCCCCACACCCAAGGCGTTCCCAATCTAAATACGCCAATGAGAAGACGTTCAAGATAGCATTTTAGCTGGACTGCCCATTACACTTGCAAGAGGGAAAAGCTACATGAGGCAGAGGGAGCAGCATGGCGCTTGCCTCAGAACCAAGCTCTTGCAAAACACCACTTATATTAGCGGAAACCCTTTCCATACTACGCTCTGCCCAAGAGACCTGGGAGAGCTACGTCTGGCCCATGGTCAAGGCCAGAAGTTGGGCCTACATAACGAAAGAGGCACCACTGTCCGCACCGCAAAGCAGCTGCGGCAGCACCGACCTCAACGGGAGGGAGCAGCCCCCGGCCGTCAGTGGTGCTCTTCGCTGTCATCAATTTCAGGAGGGGAACAGATTTGAGTCGGCACTTATTTTGGCACCACCTTATGCGTGCATCAGACGCCACAACATCTCCTTGCTTAATTAAATTGGCCAATTGTTGCAAGTGCAATACAGCTAATGTCCCTTATTCATCTGTTGGGCAATGCCCAGTGGCTGTTTCCTCTGGGGAAGAGGTAGTGACTCAGATAAATTCTGCGATGGAAAGTTCTTTAATATTCAGCGGCCCACGTGTCCTTTTGACCGATCTACCTATCTGCTGGAATTCAACACACAATCAATGCAAATAGATCATCTGCACCCTTTTGACAGCTGAAAGATCACTACTGCGACACTGGAAGGATAACCGGCCACTTGGAATAGCTCAATGGCTGGAAGATTTAGTGGAACTTCTGATTTTTGAAGGGGTGGCTATTAGGTATGATTTATGAAAGGACACATGTATGGCTACTCGGGCAGCCTTTGCTGAAGTTTATGCATTATCACCTTTACCAATAGCTCACTACCTATAAAGTATGTGGGGATATATATGTAGTGTTATACATAATACTGAATTTTATGTTACATTTTTATCTCGGAAAACTAACATCTTATTTGTTTTTGTTCATCTTTATCTCATCTTCACTGCTGTGGTTTAGGTTTTGTTTGGAAACACCTAGCAAAAACCTAAATTAAAAAAGAGCGGCCTTGCTACACCGGAATTCCCCAGCAGTCATTCACTTGAAACCATCTGGGAGAAGCTCCAGGCAAGCGTGCAGTGAATCCCTTCTACGTGGTGATGCTTCCAGTGTGGGTGAGAGCATAAAAACCGCCTCCCTTGGGGGGGCACAGTGGCCCCCACAGCCCAGCCCAGCTGCTTCTCAGAGCCCTGGATTTTCTCTGACTTCACCGGGGCAAAACACGGGGGAAAAAAGTCAAGGCAAAGCAGCGCTTTGTGTCTGAACTGCTAGGCATGTGTAAGCATGGATGCCTAGATGGGCAATGAGGCAGCCGCGGGCTGCTGAGAATCTCTCTTTTGGGAGAAAGATGCTTTGAGCATTTGGAGCCAGGCAGAAAGGTGCAGGCAGTATCCACAGATGGCTCCAGAGGGGTGAGGAGGAGGAAGCTGTTCCGCCCTTCATGACTCCCTTCTGCCTCTTTCAGCTGAGAGTCACTCTCACATTTTGGAGCCTGTGTCCACGTCTGAAAAGCACCTTGTGTGACCAGATTCCCTGGGTATGTTGGGCTACACAAAGACTTACCTAAAAGAATGAGAGAAAGGATGGGCCCTAGACGAATCCAATGGCAGCAGAAAGTGAAAGTAGTGAAAAAGACCATTAGGAATACATTTCAAACCCACCAGAAGTGCACACAACACCAGGCGCACACAATTGAAACTCCAGGCGCACACACAAAGGGGTAGGGGACAAGGAAAGATGTCGGGAGAGGCTAAGCCACCAGCTGGACCTTCCCTATGTGGGCATTCAGGCTGTAGAGCCAAACAAAATTACCCCTTCATTTATCTCTGTGCATTCATGGCAAACCTTCTAGAAACCCCCAGGGAAAAGTCGGTAATGTCCCGCCTTTCCATGAGTCAGAAGCATGGCTGGCAGGGGCGGACTATGGCAAGCCTGCTCTGTTTGCCACCTCACGCGCAGGACAGCTTCACCTGAGCCGCCCACTGCAGGGCGTGGGGTTCCCTCCAAACTCAGTGCTCAGGGGCAGGATGCATGGAAAAAGCAGGATTCGAGAGGTGGCAGTAGCCTAGCCATTCCCTTCAGGAAACCGCAACGCTGTGGAGGGAAGCAAGGAGATCCGGCTTGCAGAGGTGGGGGAGGAGCGTCCAGCTGGGGGAAAAGGGGGAACACGAAGGCAGGAGCCGGCATCTCAGGAGAGGCGGCTCACAGGGAGCGTGTTCGGGAACCTTTGACAAGACGGACGCCACACCGTCAGGAGCACGGGGGGTATCGCAACACTCTCGGAACTGGGGTGCTAGCTAGCACTCGCTTCCAAAGATGGTTCGAGGACGATCGTCGCCAATGCTCCACGTGTGATAAATGTCAGAGCTCAGGTCCAATTCACACAAAGTATAAAAGACGCAGCTGCCATGTTGTTATGGCGGGCATTTGCGCCACAGTCTGCGGTGTGAGGGTGTGCGTCTGACCATGAAATCGGCCAGTTCAGCAGGCCATGACTCCAATGCGGAAAGGAAAGGGAAAACAAGCTGCCTGTTTCAACAATTACCGTATTTTTTGCTCGATAAGACGCACTTTTCCCCCCCTCAGAAGTAAGGGGAAATGTCTGTGCGTCTTATAGCGCGAATATGTGTGTGCAGTGAGTCTGTCAGATGTGCAGCCCGTGGGGAAGTGATGGGGAATGTGCCTGTGATTATGTGCCCATTTGATTCAGAATATTTTTTTTCTTGTTTTCCTCCTCTAAAAACTAGGTGCGTCTTATGGTTAGGAGTGTCTTATAGAGCGAAAAATACGGTAACTACCTGTGATGAGAGGAACCAATGCTTTAGCCCCATTGAAATCAGTGGGACTAGATTATGACTAACCTCCTCTAGATCAAGGTCAATGAATAGGAACAGTTTAATGCGAGAGGAAACATCTAGGCCAGCCATCCCCAATAAGGTGCCTTCCGAACGTGTTGGACTACAATTCCCAGCCAGTGCTGGATGTGGCAGCTGGGAATCCTGGTGTCATGAGCTGCACTGCCTCCCTCCACCAAACGCAGGCACACAAGCCTCGAGCGGCTTTTTGCATAATGCCCTTTATCGTTTGACGCAGGAATCATCCAGCCAAGTCCCGGGGCTTGCCCAAAGCCGTTCGCTGGCCCCAGTCTGGCGATTATTACCCAACACTTCCCATACAAACCCGTCTGTGTGCCTTTAACTGGGCTTCCCCCTGGTGATTCTGAGCCTCAGCAACAAAACTGGCACAGCACACATCCTGTAGGAACACTAGCCGGGGGGTCCGCCATTACACTTACAACTCAAGGGAACCATAGCCCAGTGTCTCTGCCAGGCACCAGATTGTGGAAGGCGGGTCTGCATCAGGAGAGGTCAACTTGTGGTGCATCATATATTTTGACTACAATTCTCACCATGCCTCACCATACGCCGGCTAGACATGGCGGGAGTTGTGGGCCAAAGCCTCTGAAGGGCCGGGCCCTCGTCAGCGTATCAGGTTAGAGGCTTCTCCAGTGTGTGAATGCAAACTGAAGGATGCTTCTCTTGCCTGGATTTGACCAAGATCAGATGCCATCCTTTGACCTCCACTTGTATCTTCTTCACTAACCTTTTCCCCCAGTTAAAGCATTTTAAAACAGTTAAAGTTAAAACAGTGGATTCTGTTCTGAGCTGTCCAGAGACACAGAGTGATTGGACGGGCTAGAAAGATCCCAAATAAATAAATAAATACAGCAGCTAAACTAGAAAGCCCCTCCTACGATCACACTTCAAAGCACACCATCAAACAGAGAAAACATTTTGGTCCCCAGGAGAGAGAAGAGAGACACAGCACAATCCTGGAGATGCGACATTAGAAAGAAGAGCAATGAGGCTGAATAGAGAGCATCTCTCTTCCGCTCAGAAGAAAGGGGTGCATTACAAAAATTAGTCTCTGATCACATAAATTGGACCTGGCAGCACGTGGAATGTCCTTGCACCTGCAGGAGTTTCTGCAGGGCCAGGGACCGGCAGCAGCCCTTGTTCTCTCACGGAGAGCGGAGGGGGAGCGTGTGGAGACCATGAGGGTGCCGCAGAAAGGAGCACCTTCCTTTTCCATGGGCTGCAGCTTACAGGGATTGTGGCGGGGGGAGGGGGGGAAATCAACATAGTGTCACTCCTTGAAATTCACCTAGAGAAGGGAAGGCGTGAGGGGATGGAAGCTCGCGCGACCACACAGTCTCATTCTGAAGACCTTTGCTTATCGCTAGCCATCATCTTTTAAAAGGTATTCCAGCTTTAGGATGAGGCTTGGGTGCACGCTCCCGTCAAGGATAAGCGATTCCAAATGCATCACAACCCAAGGATATTACAGAAGGTGGCACAAAACTGGAGAGCCAGTGTGGTGCAGTGGTTAAGAGCCTGGGACCGGGACTCAGGCGATCTGGGTTCGAGTCCCCGCTTGGCCATGGAGCCAACTGGGTGACTTTGGGCCAGTCACAGACTCTCAGCCGAACCTACCTCACAGGGTTGATGTTGTGGGGATAAGATGGAGGAGAATGATGTAAGCTGCCTTGAGCCCTTTGTAGGAAAAAGGCAGGATATAAATTCATAAATAAATAAATAAATAAAACCATTCCACCTCAGGCATATCTTGCTTATTAGTACAACTTATCGTTTTAATCCTGCTTTCCTTTCATATGTTGTCTGATAAGGTCACATGGGCTCCACAGTATGGTAAAATTTAAAAAAAGACCACTTCTTTGCAGTTGAAAGGTTTACTGATCTAGGGTATGAGCCTGTGCAAGTTTAAACAGAAAAAAAGGCCAACTCTCGGCAAGTCTTTTTTCTGTCTAAATTTATACAGAATGGCACCAGTAGTTTCTTATTAATATTAAGTAGAAATCATTATATTAAGATTTAAAATGTAAACTGCAACTGATAAAACAGAAACAACATACATTTTGTATATGAGTTACTTCAGTGGTCAGGGAAATGGTGAGAAATGAAAGCTACTAAGTGTGTGAGAAACGAAAGCTATTAAGCTATTCAGGCAAATTTGTTGCTTTTAGAAAGAAAAATGTGCCCAAAACAAGCTAATCCACAAGGATACAAAAAGGACCATTGGCCAGAAATCCACATTGACCTTGATGCGCTATTATGTGATCAGAGTTTGTCACACGCTTACCACCCAGATATTCCCAGCAGGAGGGGGAAGGAAGAGTTCCTGGAAGAACGAAGGGTGGAGTGAGTCAAGGACTGAATTCTACTTGGTCCAATTGAAGTGTTCCCACACCTTAAGCCATCTCATGCCACACGATGCTCTACAGGTCAACCGTTTATATTTAGAAGAACTGTTTAAGTGCAGCAAAGGGGAAGAATCATTTGCTCTTGATGAGGCAGATGTGAAATATCGCCCTCAGTTTTCCGAGGGCAGCCCACCTAATCTGGCACCCTCCAGGCACGCAGGAATGTGATTTTCAGGATCCCCCAACCAGCAAGTCGTAGTTTGAGGCACCTGGAGGCACCGATTAGGGGAAGGCTGCCTAGTGACCCACGCGCTGGTGACTTCCCGACTGGATTTCTGCAACGCGCTCCACGTGGGGCTACCCTTGGAAGATGGTCCGGTTACTGCAATTGGTGCAGAATAGAGCTGCCAGGGTGCTGATGGGGACTGGGCGTGGTTCTCATATCACCCCAGTTCTCCGCCAGCTACACTGGCTTCCCATTGAAGTCCGGGCCCAATTCAAGGTGTTGGTTCTTACCTATAAAGCCCTGAACGGCTTGGGTCCTGGCTACCTAAAGGAGCGTCTGCAACCGTATCTGCCCTCCTGCCCCCTACGATCGGCAGGAGAGGCCCTTCTCCAGGAGCCCTCTGTTAGGGAAATAAGGGGGGTAAGCACCCGGAGGAGGGCTTTCTCTGTGGTGGTGCCCCACTTATGGAACGTGCTCCCCAGAGAGGTTCGCCTGGCGCCGTTGCTATTTGTTTTTCGGCGCCAGGCAAAGACCTTTTTATTTAAAAGTTATTTTACTTGTTAATTTGTATTTGTTTATTTATCTTATTTATTGTATTTTTATCTTTACTTCAAGATGGGCCAGTATTTTAATGTTAGTTTTTAATGTTTTGGATATTGTTCAGATCAATGTTTTATTTGTGGTTGTGAGCCGCCCCGAGGCTTGTTGCAAGGGGCGGCATACAAATTTTTTAAATAGATAGATAGATAGATAGATAGATAGATAGATAGGAAGCTTACTTCCATCCTCCATCTGACCAAGCAGTAATTTTCTATTTTTACAAGCCAGCACTCCCTTAAAATGCAGCTCCCTGGGAATAAAAGCTTCCCGGATTTTCACAGAGACCCCAGGGTCATTTAGCCTTGTCCTTGGGCCAGCGCTGCGAGGTGATGCAGTCCAAGATGCGGACTGGTTGTGTTTGCAGATCAACAGCTGCATCTACCGAGCAATGTATCCTCAATAAACTGCATCTGACTACAGGGTACCACACTGAGAGGTTCCCCGGGAGTTTGGAAGGTGCCTGCCCGATGGGACATCCTGAACACATTTCCATTGCAGCGAGTTCTTGCGTGCATAGCCTGTTTCTTATTTAACGTAAACAAACATGGATCATCAGGCTGATTAAACATGTTTTGTCAACCAACTAATAAATAGTGATCGAGCATTGTTATTAGTCAAGTATAGCGAGCTGGGAAATATATGCAAAAAAGTCTTAGGAAGTGACGGAAGTAAATTCTGAGCCACTCCAATACCCAAGTCTTGATAACTTAATCAAAGCATCAGTACATGCAGACAATATGGAAGAGCGCAAGCTTTTTCTGGGCTTTCATCCTGGAACACCAGGAGCAGGTGGAATGACAACATGCATTTCAAATGAAGTTGAATTATCAACATACACAGGAGGACTACAGTGGTAAGAATCCAGGTGCACATGCAGCCAAGCTGGATAGCCTGTACCTGAGATTGCCTCCTGCCCGGGGTTTTCGGCTATCGAGTGCTGCTGCTGTCCTGCTGGATACACGCAAGCGCTTTCACGTGAAGCAGATGAGCACTACACCTCTGACTGACTTACCTCATATCTCCAAGCTTCCGGCTGATCACAGATCCCACATTGGAAAGGGCAGCTGAGGTCTTCTGGCCTGCCTGCGACAGCGTTTCCTGTGTCTTCTTGTAGCTAAGCGAGAGAAATGAGGGCCGTTAGCAGCTGAAGGCAGTAATTAGGAGGAGGACCCAGCCGGAAAAGGAAACACAGCTGCTGCTTGGAAAACAGGGCTGTGGGTAGGGAGGGAGGAGGGCGTGCGTTTTGAACCAGGGTCTCCGCAAGGGCGATGCCCACCTGAAGGTCACAGATGCCTCTGTTTCACCCCAAAGGATTCGCGAGGGCTGCCGGCATGCACCATTTCTGCAGTGAAAGGCTAAGTGACGCCAGCACCACTCTGAAGACTTCTTTATTACAGCTTGTGAAGCCCAAGAGACAAGTTGGCACGTTTAAGTGGCCATAAATGGCTCCGCTGGTTCATAATGCAGTCGTAAGTTAAAGCCTTGCTCTTCATGTTTGTTCATTTGCCTTCAGTACCAAATGTTGATTTTTCCCACTCAGAAAATGGGACCAGGGCAGCTTAGCACTGCCGGTCTGCTAAATTCAATTACGACTTTCCACTTCTTACAACTCCACACTCCTCCTCTGCACCATATCGAAGCAGATCTTACTGTCTATCAGAAAATTGCCAAGGGGGGAGAGGAAGGGGGGAGGGAAGGAGAGAGAGAGTGCGCACATGCGAGAGAGAGAAAGCGCAAGCGCTTTAAGAACTAAGAGTTTGGGACAGAATTAGGAGTTGAGAACACTGACAAGTTAATCCAGAAAAGAATCAGCATTATTTCTGCTCTATAAGGAAAATATTTCCTATCAGTTACCATTAAACAGTACTATTTTTAAACAGGGACAGTAGCAATACTTTTAAGGACCAAATTAACAGCTACTAGGGGTTTTCTATCACCAATCCAAAGCCTCAAATCTACTTTTAGTCCCAAACGGCACTTTTAGAATGTGTTGAGGAATTCACCTGCATGCCTCCAAGATCACTGCAGATAAAGAACCAAAAGAACAGATGATTATAGACAAGCATCTCAGAACTTCTTTTCTGTTTCAATACTGATCAGCTGATCAACATCCCTGAACATTAAAGCTGGAATCCTTCACACTTCACTAGGAACAAGCACCACCGAACTCTTCTGGGTAGACAGGCATAAAAATGCACTATTAACGTAGGAACAGCAATGCTGGAGCGCGTATCCTAAATTACGACAACATAAGAAGCTGGCCATGATCCCCCCGCAGCCCCACACCGAGCTCACTAGCCCTCCTGCCGTTCTCATGGCCAGAGTCAGGCTGGGAAAATGGGGAGAAGTGAGCTTGGATTCAGATTTCTGAGAGACAAACCACAACCAGGTGGTTGCTGCTCAACCAGGAACCACTCTTGCCCTTCAGGTGAGCCTCTCTGTTGCTCGCCTCGCAACTGCATACGGCAGAGCTGGGCTTAATCGAACTGGGGCGGCACTGCCCCATCTTGTCTGACCCTTGCGCCCACGGCTCACGCCGAGGCTGGAACCCTGGGTCTGAGCTGAGCTGAACCCATCCAGACTGATCCAGGCTTCTGCAGGAATGCATCCCCTGGAAAAACCAAATGTCCGAACAGAGACAAGGCAGAGCCTTCTCCCTCATGTAATGGTTCTCTACGAAAAGGGAATGGAGAGTGTTGGGGGTATGATCCACACATGTGGCTTCAAGCAGTCCAGGCCTCGGCCCCAACAAGAGTTCTCCTTCAGACAGTTAACCTCTGCATGCCTCAATATTTATTCCACAATGAGAATCTCTCATTGGGGGAAACCCTGCTTGCTATGCTGACAAACCTGTTGGCACAGCCTGCATCTACCAGGGCTATAGACGTGAGCAAGCAAGATGATCACAGGGTTGTCACATAAGCAGGATGTACGTGCAACATGCACATTTCGTTAACAGGATGCAACTTACTTTGGATTAAAACTGGCAGTCAGTTAATGAGGCAGTGGGCGCTCAGAACAAGGGCAGGTCTCTTAAGCGTGACCGGGAAAAGACCCTCCATCTGACCTGGGAAAGTCCTGACACAGCTCTCAACACTGACGACATAGATCTAATGCCCACAGCTTTTTAATGTGTCATTTCTGGCCACATCAAACATCCATGCACTTGTGTTTAATGGGCATCCTCAGGTATGGAAGAAAAAGGTATTCCCATGAGCTTGTTCACCACAGTCTTAAAAATATAAGGAGTCCTGCAAGATCTGGCTGAGGCTCTGCCCACACAATGGCCAACCAGAGCCCACAGGAAGCCCCCAAGCAGGACAGGAGTGCAACGACACCCATGTTCCCCAGCACGTGCTGCACACAGGCATACTGCCCCCGATAGTACAGGCAGAAACAGCCGTCAGGACTAGGGGCCAGGCACAGCCCCTCCTCCATGAATTTGTTCAACCCCCTTTTAACCCTGCCCAAACTGATGGGCCTCATTACATCTCAGGGAAAAGAATGCTATGGGTCGGCTGTGTGCTCTGCAACAAAAGCCTTTTGGGTTCTCATATTATGCGGCAGAGAAAAAGCATAGCCCCTTCTCCATACAATGCATAATTCTGCACACCGCTGTCACGTATCCCCGTGCTGTTAAACTACTGCAAGGAACAGACAGGGGCGGTTATGAAGGGAAGTTTTCAAGCAGATGCAACTAATCTGTTTGCTCCTACATAAGCTGAACATCCCAAACCGGCTTTCCCCAAGCTGCTGATCTTCAGCTCTGTTGGATTTCAATTCCCATCATCCCAGCCAGAGGAGCCAAGAGTGAGCAATGATGGGAGCTGCACTCTGAACATCCAAAAGAAAACCATTTTGTCCTCCAGAAGCTGCACACAAAGGCCCGAAGCAGTCTGCCAGCAGCGCTGACCTTTGGGCTTTTCCTTCTACAATGTTTTTGCAAGATAACACTAAGCCCCACCCCATCTCAAACACACAAACATGCTTTGTGCCATCTCAAACACGTCTGATGCTGGATCAGACTCCAGAAATAACGGAAACGTCTAAGCCCTGCACAAAATCTATTTCTACCAGTGGTGAGTGTGCCAGATGCTCATTCTTATTTCCCGCTCTGACAGAAGGCTCATAAACGTGCTTGTACTGCTACAGAATACGGCTTATTCATCAGAAGGCTGCCAGAAGTAGCTAAAAGATACGTGCACAGCCCTGCATCCGACCCTGACTTCCCCTTCGGCCTCAGCTGTTTAATGGGGGCGGGCAGAGAAGAGGTGCTGGCCCCTCCACACGCCCTGACGATCTCAGAGGACCTCGTTAACCAGCGGGCCATTTATCACGGAACGCAGTGAAGCATTTGCCCTTGCGACAGACCCAAGAAGAGCATCTTAAGAGGTCTGGCCGGATGTGTTTATAACAAATCCACTGTAGAAACTTTCCACTGAAGCCCGAGTTCCTGTTATGGTTCTCCAAAGTGAGTGTGGCTTGCAGAATTTCCTGCTCGACCAGCACAAGCTCAGATCAAGCCCTATCCAAGGAGCAGCCCAGACAAAAGAGGTCACCGCTCAGGAAGAGAGCAGTGGCACCAGCACACAATGCCTATGTGGGAGCAAGCAAGCACGACTGAATCTCAGCTTGACAGTGCCCCATTCCACCCGACGGCCAGAGGAGCAGAGTGACCGGAAGGGACACCAGCAGAGCACCGAGCGGTCAAGAGCAAAACCTGCAAAGCCCCGGCCTGCAGGGCGTACCCTGGCAAAAGAATCCTAGCGCCACATCCAAAAGAGCACCAAAGGCGCTTGCCAAGGTAGGGCAAATCGTGCTCCCTTAAGAGGAGCCCTGCGTGCAGTTTGGCAGCTGTAACCTTTGCCTGCCTGCATTAGCTGCTGGTGACAAGAAGGGGCAGAGCCACTCTGGCCCTGCCACCTGCCTCCGCTGGCATACGATTCAGAAGGCATCAGCCACACGTGCATCTGCATGGCTCCATGGGCCAGGAAACAGCAACAAGAGCATCCGAGATGATCGAACGGCTGGATGTTGCACCCGCTGCTACACAACTGCAGCATGCAGAGAATCTGACCACAACGCGTCAAAGCCGCTGTACCGCGTGCAGCAGAAGCCCGTCTGTTCCAAGCGGCACTATGCAGGCGCCGCTACTCCATTTGCGACTGTCCCAGAGACCTCCCTGGCCCCTAGCCAGCCAGCCAGCCTTCTCCCACCATTCCTGGCTCTTCAGCAGACAAGCAGCATTTGCAGAACAGAGATCAGGCAGATAGACAGTTAGTGTGGGGAAGGAACTGTTAGTTACAGCAGGCTATGGGATACAGGGAGCTAAAGGTTAAGACACTCACGCTTCTGATTGGGTTAATTTCTCATTCCAGTCCTCCAGTGTGCTGCTGGCCGAAACATATCTATAAATACAACGGAGGTTAGAGAAGGAGCTAATACCGGGCTCATGTACTGATGCAATTATGTATGGGCCACTATTTAGGACATGGTTCTTCCAGGGCACTCCACATCACAATGGCCCTGCGGCACAAATAAACGCGGCTCCAGTCATAAGCTGCTTGAGTCCCGTTTTTAAACTGGTTCTTTCTGGCTGGTGTTCTTTCAAGCTCCAGTTCACTAGGCACACAGCCATTCTGGGGGAGCTGGAGGCGGGGGAGAACTCCTGCTTGGGGGTAACGAAAGCAAATTATCCCTCGTCCTCTTTACTTTCCAATGATGTCAGCATTCCCTTCAATCTAAGTGGAAGGGACTGGAGAGAAACCACCCTCCAGGACTTAACAGTTCATAATTCACTGTATTTAGACAAGAGAGATAGATTCAATACACAGAGGTGCAACAGAACACCACCTATTCTGGTTTTTCTCTCCCGGCAGGTGAACCTGCCTCACTCCCACCTTTTGCCACGACAGATATTCTTGTGTTGCATCTCTTCGACTGTGAAGTTTGTAAGCCACTCCAGGAGGCTTCTCGGGCTCAGGAACGGGATAAAAATACTTCAAATAAAATAAATACTTGCCAGGAATCCAAAGCCTACTTTTATCATCAGCCTTGGCACCCTCGCCATGCTTGGGTTTGGGCAACCGCTCAAGAAAAACGTGCTGCACACCTTTATTCGTTTTAACGTACTAGGCACCATATTTGTTTGAAAGCACAACCCAAAGTCGGAAATGTTGCAGGGAAGGCAGCAGCCGAAAATGGGCTCTCCGCTGCCATGCGCTGCCACCTACCGAACATGCCTTCCTGAAGCGCAAACCTGAAAACAAAGAAGTGCCTCTGGCCAGAACATGCTTCTAGCCTAGAGCACAGCGAGTGCCGTTTTGGGGGTTTTTAATCCCTACGTGCCTCCTCCATGGAAAACCATAGACTGGGAAGGGAATGTGGCAGCGGCATGTGTCTCACGGCTGCTTTTGGCCTGCCCACCACCTGCAAGCAGCTGCGCTGCAGACCGGGTGAGGATGGAGACTGAAAAGCGTTTATCCTTAAAAACCGACGAGGCCGTGCTAAGATGGCAGATCCGAGTGCCGAGCACCGCCGACAACCAGAGCATCAACACGTAGACGCACATGTGGCCTTTCGATTTCTGGCTAGCGTTTGGAGGTGGCCTCTCCTCTAGCTTTCGTATGAAGAGATCTTCCGCTTGAAGCTGATTCTACTGAGCTTGTCCATCAACCCAGGACTTGTTCATCTACTTCCTGCTCTTGAGAGAGGCTGCCAGAAGAGGGGTGGAGCAGCCTGAGCCTTCCGCACCACCGGCACCCAGCAGAGAAACCAGACTGCTCAGCAGAAGGGATGCAGATGCTCAGCCCCTTCAGCCAGCCTCCTCGCTTGTCAGGCCGCAACTGCTGGCTGCCAGTGAAGACCAGGCCAGGAGCTAAATGCCAAGCTGGAATACCGCAGGGATCCATCCGTACACTCACTCAGGTTCTTACACTCACAGCAAGTGCCAGGCTTGCAAATGGCCAGCCCTACTCAGACACACCTACACCTCCCTCCACCCCCACAGCCAACAGAAGTAGTGCCAAAACACACACGTCCTGCGCAGCTCCAAGCCCAGAAAGAAAACGGTGATGCAACTGGGCCCATGGAGTTCCACACTCACCTTAAAAGCAAACATACCCTCAGATGGCTGCAACTCCATGCATACCTACTCAGCAAGGTCCCACTGCAATCGGCCGGGATGCACAGCCTAGCACATTTGACAGCCACCTCACATGTGCAATTGCAGCTGCCACATCTCCTTCAGAAAGTGGCACCAAGAATCAACTGGCAGTGAAGAGGACAGAAAGCTTGCCCTAGGTCAGGGCTCCCAGGAAGCGCCTGCAGGGGGAAAGCAGTGGGCAGGCGGAAGCACCCCTGCCCAGCACTTCTGTGGGGCAGATCGTCTCCTCCAGACAGCGCTTGGCGAGGCAGAAGTGGCAGCCAGAGCTTCTGCACATGAGGGCTGTGAAACTTGGTTTCAGTCTATGAGGCAGCACGGCTCATACCCAGCCCTTCCTAACCTTGCCTCTCCCACCCTTCTGCCTGCCTCTCACAAGAAACAGAATTTAAATTATGTCCTGCTTTGCTTATGCGACGCAATCAAATTCCATGCGCCAGTAGTGCTACATTTGCAAATCAGACAGATATTCAGAGGATCCGATGCAGCACAAGAGCTATCCCTGTTGAATTCCCGCCATCCTCCAGTGTCATCTGGTAACTGATTGGAATTTTCCTTCTGCTACACAAGGAAACATACAGAAAAGTCAATGAGAGGTCTTTAATCCTGAATGTGGCCAGGAGATGCTTAGGGGCAAGGAGTAAGGCTCGACACAAGTACGCAAGAGGCCTGAATACAGCCACCCCACACCCCAAGCACGCAGCCAGTCTCCTCTGGAGCCAAGAGGAAAGAGTGCAGAAAGCTGGAGGGCAGAACAAGGAGGAACAAGGTGGCGCTTTTAAGACAGGAGAGAAACTCACAACTCCGACTGCGTCACTTTCTCGTTCCACTCCCCAAGTTTCTCAGAGGTTTTCACATAACTAGAAACAAAAACCCAAGGGTCAATCACGCTCTTGAGAAAAGCGAAGTTGTGCTTCAGGAGAAGAAAAGGAAGCCCAACATCCCGGTGACCGGTGATGAGATATGGACCACCTGGACCAGAGATGCAGAAGATGCAGCCCACGGACCTTGACAGCCAGTGGAGGCCCCACCTCTGGCCTACCAAGCCTCCTGAGGGGCCTGAGGGGGCAGGCTCAGCCTCCAGGCCCCAGCCCTGAAGAAAGTCCCTTGTTATGTCTGCCTGGGAATGCCTGAACACCGTGCCCCACAAGCAGAGATAACGGTGCGGGCAGAGATCACAGGGGACTCTGCCGAAAGCGAGAGAAGCAGCCGTTCTTCCCAGGCACAACCAAGCCCCTCTCTCCAAGATGCCTAGCACGGAGTTCCACGTTCCTCTCAGCATGGGAAAAGGCGACATGGGAGCGGTGAGGGTGGCCTGGCGAGGGGCTATTTGGCCTGTCCTTCCTCTGGCGCTGACTCCAAATTTAAGCTGTATCCCCACAGGAGACAATGAAGCAGTGCCTAAATGCACAGCACCCTTATGCAAACCATATTTGGCCCTCTGAAGCTGGCAGAGCGCCTGAGCTGCCTTTAGGATTGTCAGTGCAAAACCAGACCATTGACTGGAATGCATGGAGTGGCAAGCAGAAGACACAGGGAATGCTGGCTGTTTCCAGCGCCACTCAGTGGATTCCACTGCAGTGGATACCAATGCAGTTAATGCCACAGACCACGACTTAAGGACCTGTCCCCGTTACACACAGGTAGGGCTGCCCCATTCAGCAAAGGGCCCCACAGCCTAATGGAGAGCTGGTGGCCCGTGATCAGAAAAAGAAGCCTCGTGCAGGAGTTCTTCAAGCCACCTCCTGGGAAGAGCAGCGAACTGCTTCGGGGTCAGAGAGGGGCCTCACAGCTAAGACGTGTGTGCGGCAGAGGGTGCTCTTCCGTCTGGACAATGCCTGTTTTGCTTTTCCTGTGTTCCCTGAAGCCTCAACTCGACCACCACTCCTCTTTATGCAGCCACACCTGAGAGAGAAGAGCATCCAAGAGAACACCTACGCATTGGAAACCTGGACGTCGTGCCAGCTTTTGGAGAGGTTTTGCTTCAGGCCGTCCAAGGGGGTCAGCCCCAATTTCCTCTTCAGTTCTCCGCAGTGTCTCTCTTTAGCAGCCAACACCTGTCGCAGCGTGCCAATCTCGTCCTCCACCTGCAAAAAGAGGCAACTTAAGACCGCATGTGTAAGATCAGAATCTCCAAGTACTGGCGGGAGAACACTGGGAGGTGTAGGGCTTCCTTCTGCCCAACAACCGGCCCTTCGATCTATCAACAGAGGTTCTCCCGTGACACGGTGGAAGCGGCAAGCTGTGTTCGGCTCTGGGGGCCTGGGACCACAGAAAGGATGCAGCTGCACCTCAGGCGGGTAGCGGCAGTGGCTCCACCAAGATGTGAACGCCTGCTCCACGACCGTCTCCTCTCTCACACACACACAGAGCGGGTCCCATGCAAAGCCAGTGGGTCAGAGAGACATCCCAGGTCTGAAAAGGCTGAACAGAACTGGCCTAACAGAACAGCGGCACACCCGGCAGTTGCTAGGATGCCTGCTGGGAACGCTGGGCTACAGAGGGCTTGTTCCTAAGCACCAGCAGGCACCCGAGGTCACTCATGGGTCATCTACCCCTCAGTGGCCACGAGATTCTGGGCCTCTGCTGCTGTGGCGTGAATACATGGCGGAGGGAGTGTGCACGCCCCAGAGGTCAAGCGCACAGAGCTGAGGCTAGCCCAATGGTAAGAATGCAACAGCTCAGCAGAACATCAGCAAGGCAAGCGCCTGTCAGAATACAAGCGTCCTCACCCGTGACAAGACACGGACAGGGAGGGGGCCTCCTGCACTTCCCAGGGCCAGGCACTTCGGAGTACTGCCGCAGCCACTACAGGAGCTGCACCTCAAGCACCTGATGCTCACTGGCTGCTCCTGGGCCACCGCAGAGGCCGACAGCCTCCAGCCGTCCAGATGTTTTGGCCGACAATTCCCAAGATCCCTCATCACTCGCCATGCTGAGAGCTGGGGCCTTGCAATCTCTTGGCCGACACGTTGTCCACCCTGAGCCAGCCCTCTTGCCCCAACTCACCCAGTTTGTTGAAAGGACAGACCAGGGCAAGGGGAGATTGAATTACAAGGCGAAAGCGCAATGAACGCCAGCATTTCCCCAAGGAACTGCGGTTCGTGCTGTGCAATATTTTGCAAGGCTGTCTAAGAACAGAAGGACCTCCAGCCACAAAAGAGGAAGTACAGAGCTCAGATTTGGATGGGAGGTCTTAATGCTCTCCAGATTCTTCAGAGAGAGGAGGCAGAATAAGCCAGCCTCCCTTGAAGAAAGAAGAGCATAAAGATCTCTCCAAAGGTCGCTCCCCTTTACCTTGGCCAGCTCAGACCTTAGTTCCTCTTCCTCAGCTTCAGTGAGCCCATTGTAGGCCGAGGTCCTTGGAGCGGGGGCAGAAGCAGCAGCACTCGCGTTGTCCACAGGCACATCGGTCATCGTATCAGACAGCAGACCTTTGTTGGGAGAGTTAAGGTTGATATCTGTCATGGACAAGAAGCACAGTGGGGGAAAGGATGAGCAGCCAAGGCGAAGCACGTTAGTCGGGCAGAGGCGCTCTGCAGAGAAGATGTTAGAGGAAGGAGGAACAGAACATTCCCAGTGAAGTCCGACCAGGAGCCTTGCCAAAGCAAGAGGGCATATCAAGAGCTACGGGCCAGTTAGCAGCCCACAAGTCGGCGGCTCAGAGGACAATTGTGCACTATCTGCTGCCTCCGAGAGTCAAGGAGCTTCCGCTGCTCCTCCAACAAACTAATCTGGTGAGGGCAGCCTAGTGAACCCGCCAGCCTCTCCGCAAAAACAGTAGCCGACCCAGGGCTAGCTCAAGCAGCAGTAGCCCCAGGTTAGCTGGGGCATCTCTTGGACAGGAAGCTATTGCCAGTGCCAGCACACTGAAGACTGTAATGCGAGGACATGCCACAGAGAGACTATTTGCGTTTTCAGGTGCACGTGTAGAAAATGTAACAGGATAGGCATCCTGCAGTACACAGGCGTAACAGCACGTGTGCATCCCCTTCCCTCCAAAGAACTCCCTCTCAATGAAAGAATGATGCTGCTGCTTTACCAAATCTATATTAGAAATACACAAGGACTGGCTGGTAGCACCGCTTTCTCAGGCCTCATGGTCCAGGGGCCTGAAGCAAACAGCCGCAGATTAAGCTGCAGAATATCCCTCTACATGGGAGGGGGAGGCACAGAGGTCCTGCTTGTCGGACTTAGGAAATGAGAGCCAGGAGGGCTAGGAAGGCAGCCTATGAAGAGGTCCAGAGGTGGCATGCAAGTTCACACAGAGTGGCTACCTCTCTGCTTAGCCTCCCTCACAATGTTGCTGTGAAACTATACATCACTTTGCCACTTGCCTGAAGGGCAGGCGGGACAATGCCAAGCATAATGCATGAATAAATTAACCAAGCATGGCCTCACTGAGATAGCATAAGGTGTATTCAAACAATACTGAACGATATGCAAGACCGAACCTGGTTTTCCTAGGTATGCCTTGAAAAATGGAACAGTTAAGTTGTTAGGGGATTTCTATTGTGCTGCAGGCCAACAGCCAAGTAAGGCCAACAGGTTTACTCATCAGAAGACCTGCAGCAACAGTTTCAAGGCATTGCAAGTTGCCCACTTGACACCAGGAAGAGCTCACAGGGCTTTGTCCACCTTCTGTGAACCGTAGGACTCTATGTGCAGTGCCTTCCAGATGGGAAAGCAGCTGCGTGACAAACAAGCTGCCGCCACACCCTTGACAGCTGGGTGCCACTTTCAGTAGCACACAAGGCTCAAGAGAATACGGGAGGCTTAGATATTGAAGTGACTACTTAAGAAACAGAGAAGTGTCACACATGCAAAGCATCAAAGCTTCCTGGAAAAACCAAATGAAAGCAGAGGATCCAGAGTGGCACAAAGCTAGAGCACTTTGATCTCAGCCTAGCTGAACTGCGATTACAGGCTGCTCAGAGAAGCAAACTATCCAGCCCTCTAGAATTCCATCGCAGCCCCTTCGACTCTGAGCCTCTTGCTGTGGGGTCTCTGGGGTCATCAGTTAAGGGGTAGCATATGAACGAAGACTTGATCCAATGACCCTGGGGTTTTCCACATGCAATGCTTCACCCTGTTGATCAGCAGTGTCAGAAGTCCCCATGCTAAAAAACCCGTTCTTGCTCTCCTTTCTCCCCGCCCCCTTTACAATGTAACACCAAAGCTCCTTATGAAGCCCAGTTGCCCTTGCTCTCCCTGCCCTCCATCACCAGCCCTTATAGGTCCCAAAACACACACTCAACACACACACACACACAGAGTAACTCCATCTAGTCCAATCTCTTTCAATGCTTTTATTTTAGCTATAGCTTTATAGTGCAGAAAACCACCTCGACGTTTTGTTAAACAACAGAAATGAAAACATGCCCACGACAACATGTTTGTCAAGCCCCAGCAGCTACACAGCCACGTTCCGCCACAGCTGCAGCCCCTCCCCTCCGTGCCAGCTGCTCCTGCGTGACAACATCCCACAAGCCCCTGCTCCCCACACCCTACCTCCACCCAGAAGCAAGCACACCCTATTTCGGCCTTGCCCTCGCCCAGCATCTCAAGCCATAAACAGCAGTCTCCCCATTTCTTCAAATGGAAAACAACACTCTCACGCATAAAAACAGGACCTGAGTTTTCTTACTCCCAACATGCATATGCCACGCTGGCCTCTCGCGAACGACCCAGGGCAGCCCGCCTCCATTTTAACCTCATCACCAACTGAGGGAGGTCAGTCGGGACTAGGCCACAGTCGCCCAGCGAGCTTTCTGGTGCAGGTGGCACCTCGAACCCGGGCCGCCCGGGCCCCAGGCCGACGCCACAACCACCCCGCCGCACCGCTATGGAAAGGCGCGGGCACGGAGCCTTCGCCCTGGCCCGCTGGCTTTCTGCGTGCAAGGCGCTGCTCGCTGAGGGTTCGGGCGCAGCGGCCCCCGCGCCGCAGGCCGAAAAGGCGCAGCCGGGCGCCCGGCGAGGGCAGGGCAGGGCAGGGCAGGCCCGGCGAGCCCGCCTCCGGGCCCGCCCGCCCGCCGAGGCCGAGCGAGGCGCCGCTGCCCGCCCCCTCGCCCCCTACCCTGGCTGGCGCTCTCCATGTCGCCCAGGCCCGACACCGTCGTGCGGCTGCAGAGGCGGCGGCGGCGGCGGCAACTCCTCGCCCGACGGCGCGACGTCAGACCCCCCTCACTTCCTGCCTGCGGACGGGCGGCGCGTCATCGCTCCGCGCCGGGACACGCACCCCAAAGAGGCATGGAAGGTGGCGCGCCCGCACCGCAGCACTTCCGGTTCCCGACGGGCGCTCTCTCAGTGCGGGCGGCGTCCGGTTCAGCGGGAAATAGTCCGGGGACCGCGCGGCCGTTCCTCGGCGCGAGGACGGCACTTTGGTTGGAGGCGGGCCACTTATTCAGCGCCGTCTGTCTCCATTATCTGCGCTTGTCTGGTTTCCTTCCCACTCTGGCGTGGGGCGAGGAAAAATTCGCGGGTCCTTCGAAGCGCGACGACGAACGGCAGCCCGACCCATTTTCGGCTTCAGCCACTCAGGCCCCGCACATGGGGGATCTGAAGAACTGCGGTTGGGAACTCGAGGTAGCGGATGGAATCTATTCAGACTAGAACCTCTTGAGGCTGCTGTTCCAGCTGTGGGCCGAAGGGTTCCAGTGCTGGCGCAGCCCTATGCCCATCATCCCCAGCCGGCATGTTCGTAGAGCCGAAGTGGGCGGGTTGTGCTTTTGGGGATGGCTTCGGCCCCCGAGAATGCCCTGCCAGCACGGTCAATGGTCAGGGAAGCTGGAAGTTGAAGTCCAACGGTCTCCCGCTGCGGATGATGGGTCCGTGATGTGTTCGCATTGCGCGTCTTGGTTGGCTTCCCCAGTGGCAGGACGCCGGCGTTCTCTGCAACAGCCGTACGGTTCCCATGGCTACTCTGAGCGATGCGATTTGCCACCTCTTGCAGTTAATGTCCTTCCGACTTGGCCGATTCCACCCCTGCCTTCTGCCACCCCCACCAAGCGCCGTAAGAGCCATGCATCTGTTGGTCTTGAAGGTGCTGCGAGCGATTACCATCACCACCACCCCCCCCCCCGAAATTAGACAAGCCTCTCATACATGGAGATGCATGAAATGGGGAGCCCAGTGAAAGAAGATGATGCATCGGTGAGAAATAGGTTGGGGTGGGAGGCGGAAAGCGAAGGAGGACTAAAATCGGAGAGAAATGGAAAAGCAGTAAGTGCCCACGGGGAGAAAGCTGCTCGGTCTGCCTTCCGCGCTCTTTTTCCTCTGAATGTTCTGGACTCCTGCTCCCGTCAGCCCCAGCCAGTATGGCTGATGGGAGCTGCAGTAGTCTAAAACCTCTGTGGGGGAGGAGGGTGCCAGGCTAGGGAAGGGTGACCAACGAGCACGGAGGCCTGTGCTACTGAGGCCAGCATTTCCCCAGTGGGCGGCGTCCTGGCTGCTCTGCATCACAACCCGTCTAGTGCCTTTGGGATCTCTAGCAGAAGTGCAGGACCCGGTGGAAGCGCTTTGCTTTGCAGGCCTGGCGGTTTCCTTCCTTCCTCCAACATCAAAGAGAAGCTGCTCCAATGGTTGCAAGCTCAGTGGCATCATTGGGGGAGAGGGGGGAGGCCTGTGGACTGGTTAAAAAAACCTGCCCTGCAAACCGGCTCCCTCTTGACTGGGATTTGACACCTCCATCCTTTCAGCACGACTGCAGCCAAACTAGTTTGCTTCATTGTATTTATACCCCATGGTTTTTCCTGCAAGGAACCCCACAGTGGTTTGCATAATTCCTTGCTCCTCAAAATTTATCTGCTCAACAACAGCCCTGAGAGGTAGGTTAGGCTGTGACTGCCCTGCTGTGCTTCCTGCCCTTTTACAAAGTTGAGGCCCATGAAGACGGCGTGGCCTTTCCCCTCGCTGCACCCTCATGATGGAGCTCAGTCCCCACTACCTTTTACGAGTATCATCACTGAGTGAGACCTGGCCTTCACAGAAATTTTCCACAGGCTACATAATCTCTGTTGTTTGAAAAGGTTGTGTGCATTTAAAGTAAATGGTGGCCTATTTTAGCTGACTGGTTTATAATAATGGTGTGCTGCAACGTTTATGACGTTATTATGAATTCTTTGCTTTGTTTTAAACAGCTTTGTGAGTCATGGGATGCACAGAGAATGTAGCATATAAATATTTAGGCAGAGCTCCTAATGCACTTGCTGAATGGGGAGGAAGCCCACGGAGGGACTTAGTTTTGAGTCAGCTTGCCACAGAAGAGAATATTCTCCAACAATGTACAGGTGGAGGTGTGGTGCCCCACTCATATTACATGCGTGCCCAAGCAACACTCCCAAAACTATAACTTTGTGGTCTTGGATTCTGGGTGAGAGAGGATTAATGGACATGTTCATTCACCAGGTAACTGGTGGGCAGTGTCTCATGGAAGCGAAGATGAGCCATGAAGGTTAGACGATGATTGGAGATCATTCTTCCAGATTGGCCGCACCATCTAAACAGGAAAGGGACAAGGTGCAGCCCGCAATTCCTGAATTGTTTGACTCAGGAATGTCTGTGGACAGGCTCCATGCACAAGCTTCTTCCCATTCCAGCTAAGGAACAGGGCAGATCCTGGGTTGCTCCAAGATAGCCAAACCTGCAATTAACCCCTGGCCTGATTTGGACTCCCCACCTCTGCATTTAGCCTCTCTGCAGGAATGCATCAACATGTGCACAACCCCTCTTGAAGAGCCATTCCCCAAGCCAACAAACATGGACAAATCTTTTCATGAGGCCGCTCATAAGTGGGAGTTCATCAGCTAGGCCCTGCTGGGTCAGACACAAGGTCCGTCTAGTCCAGCACTCGGTTCACATGGCAACAAACTGGCTTCCCGCAGGATCCCTCCAGCAGAATGGCGGCAAGACCCCTGCCTGTGCAGGCTCCGTAGCAACAGGTGCATGCAGGCATGGTGCCCTCCCATAGCAGAGGAACTACAAGGCTAGTAGCCACTGATAGTCTTCTCCATGGATTTGTCCCTTTCAAAGCCATCCAGACTGGTGGCCATCACTACTTCCTGTGGCAGCCAATTCCATAGTTTAAGGCTGCTATATGGAAAGTCTGTCCTTTGATCCCTTCTGAATCTCCCCCAGCCAGCTCTTCATGGGATGACTCCTTTGGTTATAGTATTATGAAAGAGGGATAAAAAAGTCTCCTTCTCCACACCAGGCACTCAAACACCTCCAAGAAAACATACAACGGATGCGTTTAAAACAAGTCCCACTGTGTCTACTGGGGTTTATTCCCCAGATGAGTGTTTAGGGCTACAGAAGGGTTCCCTCTCCTGGCCAGGCTCCATCCTACCTTCCTTCAGTGATCCTGCTCTTTGGTCAGCAGGTGGCAGTATCAGTCCAAGGTGCATCTTGCCTAGCATAGTCCTTCCAGAAAGGCTTAGGTGCAAAGACTCGCCTCCTCTTTTTGGAAGGTAAAACAGAACCAGCTCGTGGGAACAAGAGGCAAGGGCTCAGTCCTTGGAAAACTAGCCTTCTGTGTCGCAACCTGGCTCATACAATAAACTAGGCTAACCTTTGTGAAAGGAGTTTCTGGGCAAATTATTCACAAATACCATCTCTGCTTTCCAAGCCCTTAGCACGTTGCAGAGAACTTCCAGGTCTCTCCAGAGGACAGAATTTTGAGGACATGAGCCTAGACAAGAAATAAGCCCTACAACCCATTGCAGTATTTGCCATCTTCCCCTACTGTTTGCATTCATCTCCGGCTATGCCCTGCACACCTCGTTGTGTTCACTGGATGTGTGTGTGGGGATACCTCGGCAAGACTGCCGCAGACCTCACAATCCCAACTACCACCCCCATACAGGAAAAGACCTACAAGAGTCTCTGTGCTCCCGCCCACAACAGAACCACACCAGTGATGCCTCCATCCCCCACGATGATCACAACATGCTGTGAGTCAAACAGCACTTGATTCCTCCTGGCCCACTGAGCTCTAGGGCTGGAGTGTTTCTTGCTCTAAAGGGTATATACTCCTGCTTCTGCTGCCCGTACCTTCCTGGACGGGTCCCGCTGGACATAAGAAAGGCTTCTCTGCTCATGCCAATCACTGGCAGACGGGACTACAGCATAGTGCCATGAGTTGTTGTTGTAGTTGTTGTTTAAGGAACAGGTGATGGGAACACACTGCAGGATGGAGTAGGAGAGTGCTCAGGGCTAGAGAGGGACTGCAGCCTGTCCTGGTATAAAACAGCTTCCTTTGTTCCCTGCGCCACGTTATCAACATCCTTTGCTTCTGAACGACATAATTAGGAGCATCAGTTTAAGCCAAAGAGGTTTCTGGATTCATCTCAGGGGAGCTTATTAATGCCAAGGAACACTAGTTTGCGGTTGCCTACAGACTGGCCCCTAAGGACTTTGGAAGCCACGTGCTGGGCTGGCTTGCACATCAGAGCGCGGGAAATGAAGCACACTGGTATATTCCCCTGCCACATGTGCCGGAGGGACTCGGCACAGTTCCTCTTCAGGGTGCCGCTGCTTGTTGTGTAAACCTGGGCAGACGGCTTTGTTGCCATGAGTGACAAGCCACCCAGAACCCCACAACAGCCCACAGGCCGGACTTGCTCCCCACAGCGCCGTGGCTGGATTCGCACGACATGGCCAGCCAGCGAGCCGTTGGCACACGCAGGGGGTTAATGACCCACCGTGGCTTTTCAACCACACTGGTGTTGCGTGAACTGGTCCACCCATTTATCGCACGTTTATTGGGAAAAGAGGTCCTGCGTGTGTTGCCAGGTGCCCCCGTGGTGAGCCACTTGCTGGGTCATCCGAACCCAGCAAGGTGTGCAGCAAGGCTGGCTTCAGTTCCACCTTGGGACCCACAAAGTGTTGCGCATAATTAGATTGAGTTAATTAGGGGAGTTGTGCAGCATGCCCCCCCCCCACACACACACGGTGCTGCTTCTCCTGATGAGGGTGTGAAGCCAGGCACCGTCTCTGGCTCTGGTTCCTTCTGGGGTCAAGTCTGAGCAGCCCTCTTCATCCTGGGGTCCTCCAAGACGTTGTGGACTACAACTCCCAGAATTCCTGATCACTGGCCACGCCAGATGGAGCTGATGAAAGCAGAAGTCCAACTAGCTGGAGGCTGCCAGGCCAAGGAAAAGCTGCAATCCTTTGCGAGTTTAGAAGAGGGAAGAGGGCCTTCAACTGGAAGGACTGTAGACCCTTTTCCCCATCCAAACTCACACAGGACGGCGCCCTCACACACAGCATAACGGCAACAGCACCGCAATGCATTTTGATGCAAAACACCCTTCTCTCGGCAGCAACACCTGCTCAGCTACAAGGAGGGAGTGCCAACCGCAGCTTAATTTACAGGTTTGCAAAGCTTCCCAGGAAGCACTTCGCAGACCGGTACCCGACATCCTCAGACCACACTCGGCATTTTGTTTGTTGCGTTAGGATGGTCTGAAAGCGGGGCGGGTCTGGGGCCGGCCTGAGCTTGGAGGAGACCCCACCTGGGAGCTGCATGTGGCCACCCTGAGCTCCACAGTGGGAGAAAGGTGGGATGTAGACATAATATATACAAGTTAGAAATTAAATCTGCCCTCATGCCTGCCCATTATCCTACCAAACCACTGACTCTAACTCAAGCCCAGTAGGAAATTACCGTATTTTTCGCTCTATAAGACGCGCCTGACCATAAGACGCACCTCGTTTTTAGAGGAGGAAAACAAGAAAAAAAATATTCTGACTCAAAAGGGCACATAATCACAGGCACATTCCTCATCACCTCCCCATGGGCTGCACATCTGACAGACTTACTGCACACACATATTCGCTCGATAAGACGCACAGACATTTCCCCTTACTTTTGAGGGGGGAAAAAGTGAGTCTTACAGAGCAAAAAATACAGTAGGTACATCTGAGCATATGAAAGCCTCTGCTGGAAAACACCCAAGGAGCCGGCTCTGGGTTGCTGGGCGGCATGAAAAGGAACTCTGGACATGCTCAAGTGGCAGGGGGGGGTCCTCCTGTTTGGGAGCTAAGCCATGCAGCAATTCCAGCTCCGCTCTTCTTCCCCTTCCCTGCTGTGCAGAAAAGCAAAAACCGCTCATACTTACTGTGCATGCTAGTGGCTCTAGAGAGAGAGAGGTGCTGTCTGGCAGTGCCCCTGAGGGGCAGAGAGCTGATGGTCCACATGTGCCCTGCACCTGCCGTGGGGGAAACAGAAATCTTGGGTTCGCAGGTTTCAGATGTGACCCCATAGCACCGAGGGAAGGGAAAGCTGGAAAGGGGCTGGCTTTGAGCTGCTATGTGGACCTCTCCCCACCCTCCCCTCACCGCAGTGCCGATTCGGCCTGGTCCCTTCCCACTGCAGGCACACGAGAGACAAGCTGTCTTTGTAGCAGCGACTCCGTGTTTCGCAGAGCACCTTTCCTGAAGTCCGCAGAAGCGACCCTGTGGGTCTCCACCTTATCTGCAAGCAGCTTCTCTCCCCCCACACTCCTGCGCTCACCCTGAGGGTCGCAGAGGAAAGTTTAAAGGCTTTGAGTCGTGATTAGGACTGCTTTCTGGATGTAGACATGACTTGACTTGACCCACATCTGCAAGACTAAGGGGCTAATTAGAAGAGACAGAGCAGGGCTTGGTGTGGGCCAGTGGTCAGAGGGCTGGAGGAGGACACAGGAAGACTGGATGCCCCCAGGCCATGAAACTCACTGGGCGGTTTTCAGACAGTCCCTGAATCTCAGGCTCCCCTTCCATCGTGAGGACTGGAACTGGGAGCTGCATTTTCCTCTCCTCTCAGAACTCAGCAACTGATGTTTTTGACAATCTCTCCCCCATTGCTGGTCCAGGCTGGGACCAGTCAGGGAGCAACGGAGCATGAGGTGGGCCATTGCAAGCTCTGGCTGAAACGCTGCCAGCTGTGCTCCCATATATGAGGACATTTCTGGGGGTGGAGGGGGGTTAGGGTTAGATATGCAGATGATGCCACTCTCATGGCAGAAAGTGAAGAGGGACTAAAGAGCCTCTTGATGCGGGTGAAGGAGGAGAGCACAAAAGTTGGCTTGAAACTCAACATTAAGAAAACTAAGATCATGGCATCTGGTCCTCTCACTTCCTGGCAAATAGATGGGGAAGAAATGGAGGTAGTGACAGATTTTATTTTCCTGGGCTCCAAGATCACCGCAGATGGGGACTGCAGCCAAGAAATTAAAAGACGCTTGCTCCTGGGGAGGAGAGCTATGGCAAATCTAGACAGCATACTAAAAAACAGAGACATCACCCTGCCAACAAAAGTGCGTATAGTCAAGGCTATGGTTTTCCCAGTTGCAATGTATGGCTGTGAAAGCTGGACCATAAGGAAGGCCGAGCGCCCAAGGATTGAGGCCTTTGAGTTGTGGTGCTGGAGGAGACTCCTGTGAGTCCTTTGGACTGCAAGGCGATCAAACCGGTCAGTCCTAGAGGAGATCAACCCTGACTGCTCTTTAGAAGGCCAGCTAGTGAAGATGAAACTCAAATACTTCGGCCACCTAATGAGAAGGAAGGACTCCCTGGAGAAGAGCCTAATGCTGGGAACAATAGATGGCAAAAGGAGAAGGGGGCGGCAGAGGATGAGGTGGGCAGTGGGAGTGGGCTTGAGTGGACTCCGGGGGACGGTGGAGGACAGGAAGGCCTGGAGGATTGTTGTCCATGGGGTTGCGATAGGTCGGACGCGACTTCACAACTAACAACAACAACAAGGGGGTTTCGGGCAAGAGAGAGCCCCTCTGCTCCAAGTTGCCTCTCCCAAAGTGCAGCCTCATCCTACTAAAATCGTCCACCTCTTTTTGATGCATGCATTCACATGCAGCAGCTTTCCTGGATTGCCCCTCATCTGCTGGACTACAGTTCCCATCCTTCTCAATGATAGGCCTTGTGGTTCAGCAATCTGTAGGCCAGCAAGTTGGGAAGGTTCATTTATAGCCCATTATTATCATCATTATCATTATTTAATGGGAAGAATACATGCAGACAAAACGTTGCAGGAGAACTTCTCCCCTTTGTGTCTCCAGCCAATCTCACACAAGAAGTTTGCATTTCTCTTTGGGGCTCACAGAGTGCAGCATGGCTGGAGGATTCTGGGAGAAGAGGAGCGGAAACAACACATTTTTCCCTCCCACCCTCCTGAAGCTTCCTTCCAATGTTCTAGATAGTGCTAAAAGGTCCCTTTTTTGCTACATAATGCAGCAACAGTTCTGCAGAATGGGAAAGACAAGAGGCATCACCTTGTGTTTAATTCTGAATATACTGTGCAGCTCTTTTTGAAGTCCTTTGGGCCAAAGATGCCCAATGCAACGAACGATTTAAATGCATTATAATTCAATGGCAAGCAAATTTAAAAGCACCGTATCCTTCAACGTATTTTTGAAAAGTTCAGATACCTTAACAGCAGCAAATACCATTACACCCTTTTCAAGCAAAAGCCAGAGAGTGCACCTGTGCTTTGAAAAGGCCCTCCTACATGCAGCCGCCAATGGAGCTGGATCTCTCACAAGAGGAAACATAGAAACATAGAAACAGAGCGAGTCAGAAGGGGCCTCCTGGGCCATCTAGTCTGACCTCCGGCAGGAGATATGGCAGAATCCACCACTGAAAAGGCCTTCCTCCAGCCCTCACCAGCTTTGCTGATCTTAGCAGCAGCCAGCGTGGAGGGTCTCCACAGAAGCTCTTAAAGCAGAGGCAGGTTCATACAGGTGTGACTGGTCCTCAGGCCCAAATCTCTCTCTGGAACCTCTGCGTGTAAAAGAGCATGAGGAGGTTTTAAGCCTCATGGCACATCT
>JAIXND010000771.1:4477347-4514804 GCA_023646645.1 Varanus salvator macromaculatus | reverse complement strand
GGGGATAAGATGGAGAAGGAGAATGATGTAAGCTGCCTTGAGCCCTTTGTAGGAAAAGGGCAGGATATATCTATATCTATATCTATATATTGAAAAATAAATAAATAAAATAAATCAGGGGGAAATTAAAAAGTAAATAAATATAGTGGGGCTAGGGAACAATGGCTCATGTATTGTAACCTTGCCATGGGCTCCTTTTGGACTACGCAGTTATAACACCCTTAAGTACAGTAGGCCTCCCTCCCGAGGGAGTATGTACGGCATCACAGCCTTACCTGGAAGTAAAGGCAACTGAATGCCGTAGGGCTTACTTCTGAGAAGACATGCACAGGTTTGCACTGTTAATTCCCTATGTAAATCTGTCAGTGCGCTTGAAAGAATACCTTCATTCCTGGGCATAGTCCTTGACCTATTGGTGCAGCTCGTTCACACATTCCTAGTTTGCCACACTGAATCCTGGTTTGCTTTCTTTGGATGGGAAGTGTTGTTTTCCCCTTCCTCTGCCATTGCGACATTTCCCAGTGGCTTGGCTGTTGCCTTGGGAAATGTGAATGTTTTTAGATCTAAGAGGCAGAGTTGTGGTATATCACATCACTAAGTTTTATTTCAGACTTTATGCATTGCTGTGTTTAACGGCCAGCACTATTCTAGGATTTCATCATGTATCTCTGCTGATACAATAAAGTTATATGATTCAGTTCTTCTGGGTATTTCATTGACTTTCTGCAGTGAACAGTGGGATATGCCAGAATGTGGAGCTCTGTGTAATTACCTAATGCAACTGGGCCTTAAAAGAGGAAGTAAGAGGCATGCCGGGAGGCAAGAAGGGAAACAGGCTAGGGCTCAAGATTTACACCGGGCCTCCTTCCCTCCTGGCACTAAGCCTAGATGGCTAACAATGTTTGCCTAGAGAGAATGTGAGCATGAGCTGCAGCAGAGCGGAGGCCGCTGACTCACACTGCAGCTTTCATTGGATGCCCGGAAGCCTTTGATTTCGGGCTCTTCCAAGCATCTGCCCTGCTGCAAAGATGTCTGCGTCCTCACCCAACCGTGATGTGTGGGTGCTGGTAGTGAGTGCACCTGACGGACACTGCTAGATTCAGAAGACCTCGAAGACTCGGTGAAGGGAGTCTTTGAAACTCTGGGAGAGGCAAAGGCTCAGGCTCCCGGTCGGGATGTTTTGGAAGGGTTGGGGTCCCGAAGGGGTGGGGGAGAGCTGTTGCCTTGCCCGGCCCCGGCCCCATGACAAGGTCTTTGGAGAAACACGGTGCCCAGTTAGAGGGCTTGTGTAGGTCTTGCTGGCTGGCCCTTCACTTGTGGGATCCACCCTGGCGGTAGAGTCCAGAGAGGTACTGAAAAGGAATGTTTTGGGGAAAAGTTCCCAGTTTGGGTTCAGCACTCTTGACATGAGCAGAGGCTTAGTTTCCAGCTTACTGGAGGGTGTTTAGGGCTACTATGTCTTGTAGCTGTGAAGTGCCAATAAAGAGCGTCATTGCAAAGAAACCATCTGGTATTCTGGAGTCAAAGGGCACGAAGGGAAGCACCGAGCTCAGGACAATGGTAGCCCTTAAGTAATGATCCCCACCTGTGCTCTTTTTCATTTGGGTTTCCTCAGACAACACGGTTTCCTTCCCCCACCCCCAATCTGAGGCTAGCCCTTCCTGCATCGGGTTGAGTCAACGGCACAAGCGCCTTTGCTGGTGCTGCTGCAAGGGCCCCCCCCCCCACCCCCCAGCTACCCCGGAGGGATTTCCACGCCAGGCCCTCCCATTCTCCTGTGGCCCAGGACAGGTGGCTCTTCTGGGACCAGGCTGGTCAAGATGCCTTCCAGCTCCTTTAGCACCCTGTGACGCTTAACTCTGAGATTCCCGCAGAGCTCTGAGTGGTCCTGTGGCAGCGGTCCTGACCTGAGGAGGACTGACCAGCCCTGTCGCAGTCCAGTGCTGGGCCTCAGTGGGAGCTGAGAGGGCCCAAGGAGGCACCAGTCAACGGGAACGACTCACGGACCCAGCTGGCGTGACCATGACAAGAGGCTTGGCATAATGCCTCTCAGCCACATGGCTTCTTAAGTTGTGTGAACCCAGCCAGGGTGGTCTGTTGCTGTGGTCAACAAGCTGCTCCAGAAACCATGGTAGGTTATTTTCGCTACCCACATCTGTTGGTCTATTTAGCATAATAACCCTTGCTGCTTATCACAACATCCAGACTCGGCAAGACAGGAGACTGGCTTGGTTTGCAAGCCACTGTGAAATCCCAGAGCAAGCCAAGATTAAACTTTAGTAGCTTGCTTGCTAACCTGCCTTTATCTGACCGCAGTCCCTGATATTATTGCAGCAAGGACAGAGTTGATCTGCCATGGGGAAGTCGTTCAGGTCCCTCAAGGCAGCCATAATATGTACTCCAGCTCTTAGGGCATGTGGAAAGAAAGAACTTGGTGCGTTCCTGTTGTTTTTTATACTTAGAGCCAGTGGATAGTGACCTTTGCAACCTCCCAAACACACGCAGAAAAAATGATGAATCCTAATTTTTATTTCTCTCTCTCTCTGTCTCTCTCTCTCTCTGTCTCTGCAATTGAACTGCCACCTCCCCGCTAGAGTTTCCAGGGCATCTCAAATTCCTCTGGCGGCAAAGTTCGCCCATGAGTGGTCTCCACATTCTTCAAGTGCTTCTTTGCCAAAAACAGTGCCAGCTGCTTCTTCCTTGTGGCTGATAGTTTTTTCCCAACTTTCCAGGGGAAGTCGGTGTTCGGTCCAAGGCTCGATTTGAAGTACTTGAGCTTGTTGAGGCACCAGGTGTCGTCAACCTTGTACAAGTGGCTGTAGAGGAGGGTTTCCAGCTGGGGGCAGTCGGCTGCAAGCCAGTGGCGCACCACGTCCTCGTTCCCGGAGATGATGTTGGGGTACCGGGACCTTAAGAGCTGCATGAGCAGCTCGTTGGCCCGGTTGGTCCTGATGCGGGGGAGGTGAGTCTCCGAGCTGAATTCGGTGCTCGTGACTTCGTCAAGGGTCCTTCGGATCAGCAGGGCTGGCCCGGGGTACTGGCAGAGCATGTCCAGCACATTGAGGTTGAAGTACTCAGCCACCGTCTGCTTCACCAGCGTCCTCCAGGCCTTGCCGATCACTTTCGTGGCCAGTGGGAGCAGGCTGTCAAAGGAGGCATCCAGGACCAGCGCGCCCAGCTTCGGGTAGGCCATCCCAGCCCACGAGGCGGTGTAGCTTCCCAAGGAGTAACCGTAGATGGCGATCTCTGGCAGGCTAAACTTGAGCCGATGAATGGCGTACTGGACCACGACGTCCATGGCATTGAGGTCATTCTGGGGGTAGGGCTTGCCCGTACTCCTCGCAAAGCCCGGATGGTTCCAGCCCAGGACGGAGTACCCAGCCTTCAGCGGCGTGAAGAAGCAGCCCACTTCATAAAAGCTGCCATTCCCTTCGCAGCAGATCACCAACGTCATCCCTCTTCTCCCCGGCGTCCTCTTCTTCCTCCGGTCCACGAACATGGTGTCGATCTCGTTCCCGTCGCGGGCAAGCAGTTTGGCCCGTTTCCCGCAAAAATCTTCTATGAGACGTGTCCGGGCATGCACCAGCAAGGAGAGGGGGACTCTGTTGAGGAGGCACACGGAGCCGGGGTAGAGCAGCCAGCGGCCGACAGAGTGGGCCAGAGCATACCTGGCACATTTGCTGATGCTGCACTTCACGGTGTGGAAGACGCCGCCTCCGCTGGCTCTCGCCCCTTCCTCCTCGGCCACGCTGGGCAGTCCGTGGGAAGCGCCGTTATTGCCGGAGGGGATGCTGCTGCAGGAGCTGCTGGCCACGGCGAGGCTGCCAGAGCTGCTGGCGGTGCTGCAGCTGTGGCTGCTGGCAGTGGTGTTGGCGTAGCCACTGGCGGCGGTGCAGCTGTGGCTGCAGGCCTCGTCCCAGCGGTATTCCACAGGCCACTTCTTGAAGGAGCGGCTGTCTCTGAGAATGAGGCACGCCTTCATTTTGTAGCACATGCCAGGGATCCTCGGCGAGGTGCCGACGGAATGGCAGGGAGGGGCCAGGAAGCAGTGGGGGGAGCTGAGCGGCTGCTCTGACTTTCCATCAGGGTTTCACCTGGGAGAAGACAGACAGCACGCCGCCCGAACGCGTCATGAGAGGACTGCCCTGTCTTCCCACTGCCCGTTGCTGCTGTTGAGGAGCTGCCCAGCTCAGGCACTTCCTCCAAGAGGTGCCCCGAGTGGCCAGCCGCTGGACAGGATGCAAGGGTAACAATGAGCAAGGTCAGTCCCCTTTGTGAGCAATTGCCCCCTGGGGATTTGTACAGGAGAGCCAGGGCATCCAAGCCGCCCTGCTGGGGCCCCTCCTGAGGCAGCACTGCCTTCCCCAGCCTGGTCCCCTCCGGAGGCGTCCCTGGCAGTAGCTCATGTTCCAGGCTGAGGGGGTTGCAGTCCGAGGCACCGGGCTGCACCCGGTTGAGGAAGCCCGGGGTAGGAGCTGCTGGAGCGGAGCCCGGGGAGCACCCACTGGGCCGCACATTTCCCAGCCGCCTTCACTGGCCCCGGGGAGGCAGGGCCGCTGCTCCCACGGAGGACAGAAGCCACCGTGTTCCAGGCTAACCGACTGGGCCGTGCCGCAGGCTGGATCCCCTTCTCCACCCGTTCCGGTGACATATTAGCAGCTTCCTTGGAGCGCTGCCCTTCCACAAAGCACGGCGGCTGCAGGTTCCTTCCGGTGCCGTGAGTTTGAGGGTTCTGCTGGGTGCTCGCCCAGCTTGTCGGCATCCCACCGGTACCTGCCCGAGCACCACAGGAGCAGCTTCTTCTATTCTCCCCTAGACAGCGAGGTCTATAAGCCGGGGGCTTCAGTTGAAATGACAGACAAGCCTCTGGCTCAAGGAAGTAAGTCATGCAGCCACTGGACCAAAACTCCCGGTGCCCCTTGCCTTCTCCGCCTCATCCCTCCCAGGTGTAGCCCTGATGCTCACCTGGAGCTCCTTCGGGGAGTGAGGCCACCCTCTCTGCTCTGCTCTGCTCTGCCCTTTGCCATGAGCCACTGCAGCCCGGCTCAAGTTTCCTCCTCAGGGCCAGCCCTTTCTCAGTCTTCCTCCCAGCAACAGTGGAAACCCTTTTCTTGTCCCTGGATTCAAAGATGTAGAGCTCATTCATGTTTGCTTGTTAATTTTTCCATTTGTATGCCGCCTCCTGCTCCAAGTGGAGTCTCTGGGCAACACTTAAGCAACACTTAAAATTAAAGCCCCGTGACTTCAGGCTAGGGGTGTCGGGAACTTAAATGGTATGTTCAATCAGCTGTGCTTGCTCTCTGAATGGTTTATATACAATAAAACATAACAATATATTAAAACAAATTTGCAATAAAAACATTCCAATTAAACAATAAGTAAAAGTACACAAAACAATTTATACATAGTTAAACAAATTAATAAATATTAAATCCCAATAAAAACCAATACAAACAAGAACCAAAACAGAAGCTCAAAGACCTGACACAGATTATTTATTTATTTAGTAAACTTCTGTGCCAGAAGATGATGATGATGATAATAATAACAGATAATAATAACTTATTGCTTGATCATTAAAATGATGAGTGAATAAAAACGTTTTTGCCTGGTGCTGGAGAATATACAACATTGGTGCCAGGTGTACTTCTGTGGGGAGCAAATTCCATAAAGGAGGCACCACTACCAAAAAGGCCCTTCCCCAGGTAGCTACCCTCTTCGCATCCTTTAAAGGCAGCTCCCAGAGAAGGACCCTGAAGATGATCTTAAGGAAAGGGTAGGAATATATGGGTGGAAATGTTCCTTCAGGTAATCAGGTCCTAAGCGGGGCATTGTTCTCATATAACCCCAGTTCTCCGTCAGCTTCACTGGCTCCCTATTGAAGTCCGGACCCAATTCAAGGTGCTGGTTATCACCTACAAAGCCCTGAATGGCTTGGGACCTGGTTATCTAAAGGAACGTCTGCACCCATATATGCCCTCCCGCCCCTTACGATCGGCAGCAGATGCCCTTCTCCGGGAACCCTCCGTGAGTGAGATTAGGAGGGTGAGTACCCGGAGGAGGGCCTTCTCTGTGGTGGCGCCCCACCTTTGGAATGTGCTCCCCAGAGAGGTCCGCCTGGCGCCGTCATTATTTGCTTTTCGGCGCCAGGTGAAGACCTTTTTATTCAAAAGTTATTTTAATTGCTAATTTATTATTATTGTATTTATAGTATTTTAATATATCACCAAGATGGGCCAGTTTTAAATGTATTATATATTGTATGGTATTTTATATTGTATATGTTGTAAGCCGCCCCAAGGCTTTGTTGCAATGGGGGCAGCATAGAAATGTTTTAAATAAATAAGCAAGCCATTTAGGGCTTTGTATGAACATACAAAGCACCTTGACATGGGCCCAGACCACAGCTGGTAACCAGTGGAGATTGTGCAGGACTAGTGATCTCTGGTCTCATCTGCCAGTTCCTGTAGGCAGATGTGCCGCTCTATTTTTACCATTGCAACTTCCAGCGTGTTTTCCAGGGCAGCCCCACATAAAGTGCATTACAGTAGCCAAGCCAAGGGGCTACCGGGGCATGGATTACTGTTGCCGTATTCTGCCTGCCCAGGTAGGGACCAAGTTGGTAAATCAACCGGAGCTGATGGAAGGTGCTTCTGGCAATGGTATACAATTTTTTTACAAATAAATAATGAAGCAATGGCAGTTACCAGAAGTTGTCGATAGAGCTAAAACAAAGCAGCTGCTGGTTGAGGGGGAATGGATCCCATGTGGGGGTGGCATTGCCAAGGGGCAGGTGTCTGGGAGCCCCCGGAAGAACTGCTGGTGGACACCGTTGCTGCTGGTTCTCACAGACTCTGCCACAGCCTTCCCCAAGCTGGGTGTCCTGCAGCTGCGTTGAGCTGCAGTTCCCACACTCCAGGGCTGCTCACCCATGGACTGATGCTCTGCAGTTTTGGCCAGTTTTGCCACGGCAGACTTGCGTCACCGTAGCACCGAGGTTCTGTGATACAGGGGCAACTTCTCAGAAGCACAGAAACAAAAGTCTGGGACGTTGAAGAGGAAGGTTATGGTTTCCTTAGAAGGGGAACTGTGTCCAAGCCTTCGCTTTCAAAATCCACCAGAGGCACAGCTCTTCCACATGTCCTGTTTGCGTAGGAGCCATCTGAGTGCTTGCACCATGTTGTCATCAAACCTTGACTACTGATGGAAGCTCTCTGCATGCTGCACTAGGGCGATCTCTTGGCTAGCCTTCTCACTGCTTTCCCAGCCTCCAAAGACTCACTGGTGGAACACGCAGATGTGAACATCAGACAGGACATGATCACTGTGTCATGGGGGTGGTCAAGGGGCTCCACATTTCTTCAAAAAGTTGACTTTGGAGCCACTTGGAGGCATAAGACTTCCCAGTCTAACTCATGGGTGGGAACCTTTGGCATTCCAGACACTTCTAGACTTAAACTTCCATTCTCCTCACCATTGTCCCTGCAGGCTGGAGTTGATGGGTGCTGGAACCTGTGGAGGGACATCCTCAGAATATTGCAGCTGTGCTACCAAATGTGGTGGAAGCGCAAGGTTCTGGATAATCCTTCTCCATGGCATCCGAGTCAGGAAAACGGGGTAGGTTTCTTCATCTGTGTCTCTCTTATTTAAACACAAGATCAGGGTTCAGGGCACTCCTTGCCACAAGACCCTCTCAGCCATCGAACTATTGCCACCCAAAGTGCCCTCTGCACCTCCCTAATATCAATGGCCTGCTTCCTAAGGGCAGGTATGGGACCAAAGCTGCAGAAGAAACACAATAGCCAAAGCCAAGGTGTTTATTAAGGCAATTAGGCGCACAGAGTGCAATCTATCAGATAAAAGGAGGGGGTACCTAAATGTACTTAAAACAATTATGCTTGGCTACCATTCCTAATCAGAGAGTCCTCACTGCTAATAAGCTCTCAGCAGCTTTCCCTCCAGATCGTGTTTCCCTGAGGCGGCTCCAGCCAAGCCCTGATGGCCAGGACAGAAGCTGAGCAGCGGTTTTCCTCTGCCTCAGCTCTTCCGGTTGCTTTCGGGGCGATGTCGTCATCTCGGGGAGTGCTTGCAGAAAGCCCCATCAGGTCAGCTCTGCCGAGAGCCCTCTGGCCTTGGGGTCAGAGCCTGCCTGAAGCTTCAGCATCACCTCCAAGCTCAGCCGTGGGCTGCCTGCTCGCCACCAGCCCTGGATGTGGACTTGTCTGAACAGCAGCGCTGGTGGCTGAAGCAGAGTGAGGCTGGCCTGGGAGGCTGCAGGGAAGCCTTAAGCAAACTCTGGGCAGAGGACTTGAGGCGGACGTCTGCCCAGATGGGACTTCCAGCCAGCCATGGGAAGTCCCTGTGCTGAAGCACAAGTCTCGGTCTGGATGGCTTCTCCTTCCCAGCTCTGAGCACCAGCTCTGTTCCAGCCCACCAATTCCAACTGCCTCTACTATTCTAGTGCATCATTTGTATTTTGACATTTCCTGGCCAGCCACGTTCTGTATGGAACATCTGGCTGCCAATCCTCTTGGGTGCCCCACTTCACCAGTCCAAACAAAGGAAGCTCCGCCCCGTCTTTCTCAAGCCCAGCGTGAAACTGCCTTTCTACAGCAGCCATAACCGAGGCAGCGAAAACTGTTAGGCCGTCTGCACAACCGTCTGGTGAGGCTTCTGACTCACACTGCTGCGTAGCGTCCCTCAGGGGTTACTAAAAGGATGCTAACCTCGCAGGCCATAAACCAAGGATCAAAAGCCTACAGCCCTCCAGAAGGAGTGGCATGTCGGTGGGGCTAGGCGTCCCCTCCATATTTCAGTCTGAAAGTACAGGAGCCATCCGTGGTGCTGAACCCTACTCCCAGAATAGTTCATCACTATGGATGGCTCCTTAAATGTTTGGGGCAGAGCCACTATTACCTGCATGTCAGGCCTGGAAGAACGACAAAACTTTGCCAACACGGAGAGAGATTAGATAGGGAAGGAGGCAGACATGAGTCTGTGGAAGCCTTCCAGATGTTGCTGAGCTCCAAGCTGGGCTCCATCCAGCCCAGCCAGCATGGCCCATGGCCATGGACAACGGCAGGTTCCACGTACCACATTTCTGAACATGTCTGTGCTTCTGACTCTGCACTTCCTTAACTTCTTGCCAGCCTGTACAGATTTGGAAATCACAGGCTTTTGAAAATTCTGCACCCTGAGATCCCCTGGGCTTTTCCCCTGGCAAAGAAGCAGCCCCTGGGGGTAGAGAGCAGGGGGAACCTGCTCTACATTTCCCCTCTAGAAAGGGAATTCTTTTTCTTTGCACTGTCCACCACAAGGGTGTCTTCCCAACAGAGCAGAATCGCAATCATGCAAGACCAGCCTCCTGCAACCTGGCACCCCCCAGGTTCTTTGGACTGCAGTGGCTTGTCGTCCTGACAGTTGGCCAAGCTGGTCTGAGGATGCTGGAAGCTGTGGTCTGATATCTGGAGGGATGGGAAAACTAATCCTACTTCCCTGACTTTCCCAAGTGGAGCTTGCAGAAATCCTCACTCGGTCTCAATTTTTCCACTTTGCATTCCCCTGCATGTAATGAACGATCAGTTGTCCTTCCTTTAGTCTGTGCTTGAACTTCTTACCCACATCATGCAAAAGCAAAGCCGTTGGGCATTATGACGGAGGGCATGTGCCTCGATTTCTAGCATGCAGGATTGTTTTATAGATATGAAGAGTGTATTAACTGGCGTGGCCGATCATTATGAGGGTCACCACAGGCTCGGAAGGGGGATTTAACCTTCTCTTCCCCCTGCTGCAATCCTGAGGAAAATCCCTCTGATAAATCTGGTGTTTACACTGAAAGAACATTCCCCATTGGCACCATCTGGGGAAGGTCCCTCACCATCCACATCCACACACAGCTACCAGCTATGGAAAAGGGGTTTTCCTCAGGACTGCAGCAGAAAGAAAATACTTAAATTCCCTTGCTATAGCTGCTGTAATCCTGTGATTATCAATTGCCCATCTTGATGAAATCTGTATTGTTTAAAAACCCTGCATGGCGGATATTCTGTGCACCATGTATAATGTGGCCTTAGTTGAAAAGGAAGTGCTATGAGGTGGAGGCCTTCTCCTTTCTTTGAACTCTCTGCAGCCATTTCACTTTTCTAGCCACTGGAAGGATGCATGATCGTGTTCCTCTTTCTGAGAACCCACAGTTTCCCCAAAGCTTCCCATCAAGGTGCAGGCAGATGCGGGGTCGTGTTTCCCCTTCCCAAACAATGGAAAAGAGAGCGGGACTGACCTCCGTGAAGGCAGCTGAGCATTTTGAAAGTGCTGAAGCTGGTATGATGGAGGTGCGACCTGGGACCCTCAAGAGGGAAGCAGAAATGTTCCCCTCCATACCCGAATGAGAATTCCAGGAGACGGGGAAGAGCGATCCATAGTCTGGATGTATAACTTTGTCCCATGGGCAGGATCAGGTGGATGGCTCCTACCGCTGTGACTCAAAGCACATTTTTAAAAATTATATGTTTAATCCACCCATTAACCAAAGTTATCTGGGTAGATCCCATAAATCAAAAAGGACAACATGCAGTAGTTTTGTGCATCTCATTCTTTCTCCTTGACAGATACTTTTTTGAGAGATCGGTAAGGGGAAAAGACAGAAGAAATGGTGGGAAACACAAGAAGACAAATGGAAGATCAAGTGATCTGATTTCCCCTGGAAATTCCACGAATGAAGCATGAGATTGCCAATAAAGGTCTGGAACCACCCCATTTTCATGTCTGGGAAATAAACCTGCAGCTCTCATTTGACCAGAGGTGGCAATGTGACAAAAGAAATTTCTTTTTCTTTTGTGCACCAGTGGAAAGAAATGTGCACCAGAGGAAGCAAAACCACTCTCACACCACTTCTTAAAATAACTATCACATGAGTCTTCAGCCTCCATTCATTTGCCTTTTAGTCATGTCTGGTCAAACAGGTTTTGCAGGTTCCTGAAACTCTACAAAAGCCTGCAGAACCTGTTTGCCAGGGATGGCAGCTCAGCAGAGACAACAGTGGGAAGGTTGTACTGACCCAATACATTGGCACTTGCTCCCTTGCTCTCGCACCTGTTAGCTGGCCCCAATCCCATTGGCATAACACGGTTCACATAGTTTTGCATAGATTAGCATCACAGAGTAAGGATCCAGCTGGCCTAGGCAGCCATAATCTTCCGGCAGCTCTCAGAGCAGTGGAAGATAGTATTCAGAGCAGTGAGAGAACTAAATGATGTTGAAATCTAGATGAAAGCTAAGAAAGTGAGCCAGGAGGCATCTTGGCTCCAAATGTGAGCTCAACTCCCCATGGCAAGATCTACTAAATGGCCACAGGCAAACCTCTGTTTTCTCACCCCCAAGAGGACCCCAAACCCACCAAGGCACTGGTCTGATCACTCCAGGCCGAACCCGACCAAGCACTCGGCTGTCCCCTGAACCTCCATCCTCAAGACTGGCTCCCCCAAAGCTCCCCTTGTCCCCCCTTCACACTGGAACATCAGACTACGGAAGACTGTGGAGGAGGCAGTTAAGGTCTGCAGTCAGTTCCCAGCAGTGTGGAGCCTCTGAAGGGCACAAGCTGGCCAGCCTACCCAAGCGCTCAGGGGCTGGCAGTCCAGGCTGGGACCACAGCTCCCTGTGTGTGGAATTACTGTGGCCGAGCCGCAGTTGCAGGCCACTGTCCAGGGTCCTGATCGCCTGCTGCCATCATCTCGACGGTGGTCTTGCTGGACCAAGGCAACTTGGCCCACCGGATGCGAACTCTGTGAGGTCCAAGTGGCTGCTTATTGGAGGCCCAGCTGGGTCAGGTCACGGCCAGTGGTACTGGGGGAAGGGAGTCCAACCCGCCAGACAGAACCCACGAACCCAGTGGCCAAACCCATTTGAGAACTCAGTTCAAGCTGAGCACAGGGCTCATCTCACCATGCCAGCTTTGAGTCTGAGCACCACTGGGAGCCGTTTTAGCACACCTTGCTCTAGGGCAGCCTTCCCCATGCTGGCACCCTCCAGAAGTGTGGGACTACAACTCCCATCATCCCCAGCCAGCCTGGCCATTGGTAGGTGCTATGCTGCAGGAAGGCTGTTCAAAGCCAACAGCCAATCTCAACATTTAGCAACAGGGATCTGCAATGCACTGACCTTCCTTTCAGCAATCTTACTGCAGTGTTGCTTTAAGATCTGCCTCGCACCTTGTTCTTATAAGCGTATCCGGGTGGGATACAAAATTTTAAAATAAATAAATAAATAAATAAATAAGTGGTAGCTTGGTCATAAGCACAACCTAATTTGGGGAGGTGCAATGCTTGCCCTTCAGGTATGTGAAATGGAATATGGACATGGAATAAAGACGGGAGAGAGTGGAAGGGAAGCTGGAACAAGAGGGTTGGAGCTTGGGGAAAGGAAGGGAAGTGGAAAGAAAGGCCTGGATAAAAGAAGAAGGGGTGTCAGCAACAGAGCAAGGGAGGGATCCATGCTAGGAAGGATGCTCAGGGAAGGCAGCAATGTGGCCAAGATGTGCGGCAGGTCAAGAGAGCAGCCTTCAGCCAGAGAGGAAGAGGGACCCCACACAAGAGCAGCCAGCAAGTACAGGCCGAAGGGATGGACGGAGGAACTGGGATGTGCAGCCGCTGGACTAGCAACAGGAACGCCGGGCTCCGCATTGAACTGTGGTTTGACATCAGAGCCGTTCACATTTGTTTCATATAGTGCATATCTGTTGTTTCATTAAGGGCACATTCCTGTGCCTAAGCAGCAGCTTCCCCTGTCCCAGCTGAGTTGGGACACTGTCAGCAATATGGAGATAGCCAGGAGAGCCCGGAGCGGTGGGCCTTTTTCTGTCTGAACATATTTATTTGTTTATTAGATTTTTGTCCTGCCCCGTTTATGATCTGGACATGATACATGTTCTATTGGCCACAGAACCCAACACAAAGCAGCTTGTCAGTTCCACGTCCCTCAGTGCAGGCCAAGGAGGCCAAGCTGCAGGAGGGTTGCTGGCATTCATGCTGGAAACCCTCATCCTGGAGTGGGCCCAGCGAGATCAGCGGGTTGGTGGGTAAAGCTCACAGCCAGAGTTCGATGCTGGCGTAGACACAGTGAGTGAGACACGCACTCATAACACGGGGTGGAGAAGTCACACAAGAAAGAGTCCTTCTCGTGGCCGAAGCTGCCGTCCCTGTGGATCACAAGGCATGAGTATCAGAGTCTGTTTCCTGCAGGCTGCAGTTTTGTGTGCATCAGAGTGTCAGACTGGAGCAAGATTCAATAGCCCAGCACCCCAGTGCACAGGTGTGAGCCGCACAACTCAGGCAGGTACACTCAGAGCCTCCAGCTGGTCACATCAGGGGGCGACCTGAGGCTGTGAGGACTGCTCCATCAGCATGACAGGGCCCAGTGGTTCCTCCTCTCCTTGCGTCCTGTTGCAGCCTTGGCTGAATTTACTTCTTCTCCTTTCCCCACTTACACTTCCTACCTTTTGATTGTGTGGATAAGGAATTGGTTCAGTCCTCACATAACAACAGGCCCATGGGGTTTTGAGCATGGGCCGGACTGAGTCAGTGCGCTGTCCCTGCAGAGCTCCTCACCGCCGTCTTCAGTTAACAGTGTTTTCACGTCCTTTGCAGGCTGTTAGCATGTTGCTGAAGCAAAGACCCTCTAAGTTGTTTGGGGTAAAACAACCCAGAGTTAGCCCACGGTTAGTTGTTGGATTAACTCTGGGTGGTCAACCCCTAAACAACCCAGAATGTCCATGCTTGTATGTCATGCTAACAATCAGAAAATGTGATTGTGATTGAAAGCTGTTACCGAATGCAGAAATGAGGGGCACGGAGGAGGCCATGAGCTCGCTCACCTTGACCCTGCCAGTTCAGTATTCCAACAACCTGCAAACAGGTATCATGTGCAGACCTGGCCGTTCTTTTAAACTGAACTGCACCAAATAAATTGGCAAGACATTGATATACGAATGTGGTAAATACAATGACAACAATAAAGGGTTAACCCGGCGGTGTCATTCTGCATGTGCAAAGTTTCCACCAGCTGCAGAAACCCCATTTCCCATCTTTGCATTTTGATTACTTTGTGCTTCAATCTACAAGGCACTGTGATTCTGTGCTGTTGCTTCTGCTTGCACGCAATCGCTTCCGCAGCACACTTGGCTCATCGTTCCTCTTAGACTAGTGCTCACAGTCAATGCTGCCACTTACATTTTTTTCCCAGTGGAACAGGAGTGGGAAAGCTGTGGTTCTCCAGAGTTGTCACAGCTCTGCTCTGCTCTGGCCAGTGCCGCCAGCATTAGGTGAGGAATGATGGGTGTTGAAGGCCAGAACGTCTGGAGATCCATGAGCTGCCTGCCCATGTCCTAGCACAATGCTGGATGCAACTGAGGTATGAAAAGGAGGACGAGGAGGACAAATGCGACTGTTCGCTTCATTAACGGAAAAAGTGCTGACTGCACCGAAACATTTCTTGCAACTGCTCCAAGGTTCTGGCTTTTACAAAGAATATGCTGGAAACTTGTGCAGAGATCAAACCTTTTGTAGACCACCTCCATTGCTCAAAGCAGGGCCCAAACCAAACTGGCTAAAGCTTCGTTGTGTCATGAGAATGGCACGACCACATGGGGCCTTGTTATGTTCAACATGCAGTGGCCACTCAGCCCGACTGTGCTGACTCCATCTTACCCACACCCAAAAGACAGAAACCTCCCCGTCACCTAACAGCAGGCCTTTGCTTAGCAAAACGTCACTAGTTTGCATTAAATGCATTTGCTGATTTATAGGTAGAATGATTGTTAGAATTATTATATCTGAGACAGGGCACATCTCATCCCATCGTGAAAGCCTATGCGCAGGGGAACAGGTGCCTTGCTCATTCTGGTGCGGTTGAGGGCCAGCTTCACATCCCCGGTGGTTCCTTCCCTTCTGGCAGACTTGGAAAAGGCAGCTCTTCAAACAAAGGATGCCTTCCAAGTGGAGGCCTCCCCCTTGGGTACTCTTCAAATCGAGGACTGTCCTTTGTCAAAGAGAACACACGCCCACCCGAATTAAGCACTCTTTTTGAAGTAACTACTCTAGCTGGGCAAGGACTAGCCCAGTGATGGCGAACCTTCTTGAGACGGAGTGCCCAAACTGCAACCCAAAAGCCACTTATTTTTCACAAAGTGCCAACACTGCTATAAAACCCGAATACTGAGGTTTGAGTTTAGAAAAAACAACTCACAGCCAATCCAGGCAAGCAAGCAAGCAAGCAAGCAAGCAAGCAAATAAATCTATCTATCTATCTATCTATCTATCTATCTATCTATCTATCTATCTGTGGCAGCGCACTGACCGGCCATGCGAAAGCTCAGACGAGACATGGCTAATGAGTTGCAGCACGTGACGTCTTCGCCTGGCGCCACTATTCCTTTCCAAGCATGCGCATGGCCCCCGTGTGCGCTGTTATCTGATGCTCGGCTGCTGGGGCGACTCGGCTCGTGTGCCGACAGAGAGGGCTCTGCATGCCTGCTGCGGCACCTGTGCCATAGGTTCACCACCACTGGACTAGCCTATTTCCGCAGCTTGTTGATGGGTCTGGCTACTCATTGACTCAGTCCTGGCTCCTTCAGCCATCCCGTCTTGATACTTTCGGATCATCGGCTGCGGCACTGCAGCGCTTTTTCCCGTAATGTGAGACCTTCACAGCCCTGGCCTGTGATTTCCAGCTGGGTCCTTTCGGCTTTTGAATGGAACCACCAAGTTCCCCAGCAGATCCGCACTGTCCTGACTTGGGGCTGATTCACTCCACCGTGACGAACAGGGGGAAGAAAGGGGGGCGGGGGTGGGAGGGAATGCCGTGGGTGGGGGAGATCAGAGGAAAATGGGATCAAAGGGTTATACTGGCAACAGGAAGGTCGCATTAATCAAGAAGAGGAGAGGAAGGGGGAAATGGAAGGAAGAAAGCAGGGTTCAGGGTGACTCATTTAAGAAGGGAAGGGAGGTCAAAAGAAACAGACGCTTCCCTTGAAAAATGGCAGGAAAAGGGATGTTGCGGCTGGACCTGAGTGGGACCGGGTGTGGTGCTGGCGAGAGCATGTGTGGGACTTGCTCTTCCTTGCGGGAGGCAGTTTGGGGGTGTGAGAAGCCCCAGCCGCAAAGAGCTCGCCTGAGGCTGTCACTTTGCAACAGAAAGTGCACCTGAGGTTCCAGTGGGCCTTCCCGGAAGTAAGGGCATTTCATAGCCCCCCCAGGAGCCAGTGCACCAGCAACAGCCGAGGCTACTGGGCAGTATAAAAATGAAACAAACGAACAGTGTAAGCATCAAGACATTAAAAGGCGCTTTTTCCTGGGGAGGAGAGCTATGGCAATCTAGACAGCATACTAAAATGCAGAGACATCACCCTGCCCACAAAAGTGCGTATAGTCAAGGCTATGGTTTTCCCAGTTGCAATGTGTGGCTGTGAAAGCTGGACCATAAGGAAGGCTGAGCGCTGAAGGATTGAGGCCTTTGAATTGTGGTGCTGGAAGAGACTCTGCGAGTCCCTTGGACTGCAAGGCTATCAAACCGGTCAGTCCTAGAGGAGATCAACCCTGACTGCTCTTTGGAAGGCCAGATAGTGAAGATGCAACTCAAATACTTTGGCCACCTAATGAGAAGGAAGGACTCCCTGGAGAAGAGCCTAATGCTGGGAACAATAGATGGCAAAAGAAGAAGGGGACGGCAGAGGATGAGGTGGCTGCATGGAGTCGCTGGGGCGATGGGTGTGGGCTTGGGTGGACTCCGGGGGATGGTGGAGGACAGGAGGGCCTGGAGGAATGTTGTCCATGGGGTCGCGTGGGTCGGACATGACTTTGCGACTAACAACAACAAAGCATATGCATATTTGCTAAGTGGTGAATTGCATGCCATTCACTGAGGCTGGGTGCATCCAGGTTAGTGTGCACAGAGCTACAGCTACCAGCTACAGCTCAATGCATCTTTGCATTTCACAGTGACATTTTTTAAAAAAAATACAAATAGCCACCAAGGGTGCCAATAATCATCAGGATCAGGGAGGGCATGTTGCTATTTTCCTCCTCTGCCATGGTCCCGAGAAAAATTGCTCCCTGAACGCCGCCTTTTGGATTGGGAGGCAAGCTCCCACTGGTGCATTCCCAGTAAGAGCTTTCATTCACTCCCCTCCAAAGAGCCGCTTCGTGTGCCCTCCTCACCCCAGCCTGCCTGCTCTGATCCTGCCACCATCGACCACCATTTTCCACCCCATGCATGGCTGCTCTTTGCCTTTTCTAAACACCTTGCCTGCTACAGGCAGAAGTGTGGGTAACCTCATGTCTCCACTGGCACTTTGAGTGTCCCTTTGCGTCTGCACCCCAAGGAAGTCCATTTCTTTGGAGAGGGGAATAGGAGTGATTTGCAGTTTTGTGTAAGATCTGTGTATTTGCAAGCATGGCCTTCAACGCTTCCTACAAGGTGTGGGGTGCAGAAAGACTAGCCTGCTGTGCTAGTCCCGGAATACAGCCTAGCTGGAAGCACAAGCAGAAATTGCTTAGCAATCTTAGAATCATGGAACAGCAGAGTTGCCACTGAGTCCGACCCCCTGCTCAGTGCAGGACCCCAAATTAAACCTCCCCTCTCAGATGGCTGTCCAGTTGCATCTCGAATAGTGTGGGAGAGCCACCACCTCCTCAGGTCATGGGCTCTATTGTTGTACTGCTCTAACAGTCAGGATTTTCTTCCCGAAATCCAGCCGGCATCTGGCTTCCTGTAACTTAAGCATACTTAAGAGGTCCTGTCCTTCCTCATCATGACAGCCTTTTGAATACTTGTAGAGTGCTTTCCTGTCTCCCTGCAGTCTTCTCTTCTCGAGGCTAAACACGCCCAGTTCTTTCCCTCTGTCCTCGCAGGGCTTTGCTTCCAGCCCCCAGATCATCCTTGTTGCCCCCCTCTGGGCCCTTTCCAGCTTGTCCGCATCTTTCTTAAACTGTGGTGCCCAGAACTGGACGCAGGACTCCAGAGGAGGCCTAACCAGGGCCGAGAAAAGGGAGCTAATACTTCATGGGAGTTGGAAGTGATACTTCTGTTCATGCAGCCCAAAATAGCATTTGCCCTTTTTGCAACCACATCACATTGTTGACTCATATTCAGTCTGTGATCTACAACAATTCCAGTTTCAAATATTGTTGAGCCCAGGATTCCCCACCTTCTAAGGATGCATTTGGTTTCTTTTTCCCAGGTGCAGAACTTGGCATTTGTTCCTGCTGAATTTCCTTCAGTCGTTTTCAGTCCAGCAATCTAACCTATCAAGATCACCTTGAATCTTCTTTCTGTCTTCCAGTTGTGTGCCATCGTATATATTATCTATCCCACCCAGTTATGTGCCATCTGGAAATATGATAATCATTCCCTGCACTTCCTCAGTCATTCAGGAAAATGTTGAAGAGCACTGGGATAGCCCAAGACTGAACCCTGCAGTACCCCACTTCTCACCGCTCCCCGGTTTGAGAAGGTGCCATTGAGGAGCATTGAGTCCGACTCCGTAGCCAACCGTGGATCCACCTGGAAGTTGTGCCATCCGGCCCACTTTCAGCTAGTTTGCTTATCACTTTGTCAAAAGTTTTGCTGAAGTCAGGATGGATCATGTCCACAGCATTCCCACAGTCCATGAAGGAGGTTCCCCAATCAAAAAATGAACTCAGATTAGTCTGGCAGGATTTGTTCTTGATGAATCCATGTTGAGTTCTAGTAAACACTGTGTTGCTTTCAAGGTGTTTGCAGAATGACTGCTTTATAATGTTAATAGTTCTTTTTTATTATTATAATTATTTTTATCTGTATAATTTATTTTAATAATTGATTTTATTTATTTCAGTCATGGTATATCTAATTTATTATTGTTGGGATATGTATGTGCAGATTTTATTGTAAGCTGTCCAGAGACAAAAGTGATGGATGGCCCAGAAATATCATAAATAAATAATCAATCAATCAATCAATCAATCTGCTCCAAAATACCTGGGAATTGATGTCAGACTGACTGGTCTGTAATTCCCAGATTCTTTGTCTTCATCTTCTTGTCCTTTGAGAGGCCAAATTGAAAAGATCCGGGGCTCAGGCCCAACAGAATGAACAAACAAACACACATAGAAACATAGAGAGTCAGAAGAGGCCTCTCAGTTCATCTAGTCTGACCCCCGGCTCCAGCCGGCTCCGCTCATGACATGCCCGCCATGTGCACCATGTAACTGAGCATGCCTTGTCTTTTCTGCCTTTTCAGGTAGGTTGCTAATCATTCTCATCTCTTCAGGCAATTTTCATGGACTATTGTGACAGGGCTGCAAAGGGGATTAGAAACATAGAAGATAGAAACAGAGCCGGTCAGAAGGGACCTCCTAGGCCATCTAGTCTGACCCCTGGCTCCAGCTGGCTCTGCTCACGACATGCCCACCATATGCATGTCCAGCCTATCCTTGAACACCCGCACCGATGGGGCCTCAATGACCTCCCGTGGAAGCCCATTCCACGCCCTTGGGGTCCTAACTGTCAGGAAGTGCTTCCTGGCATCCAAATGGAACGTTGGTTCCCTGAGCTTTGCTCCGTTGGATCGTGTCCTGCCTTCCTCTGCAGGGGAGAACAGATCTCTACCCACCTCCATGTGACACCCCCGTGTGACATACCGATGAGTTGCCAACAGATCCCCTCAGAATCTCCTCCTCTCCAGACTGAAAAGGCTCACTGCCAAACAGACAGACAGACACAAAGCCTATACTAACTTACACAGACTCTAGTGTTTCTTTCTGTGTGTGTGATTAAGTAACTCTCTCTTCTAAACACACTCCTATTTAGAAAAAAACTATGTAAGGGCAGGGAAGAGGAGGCCATTTAATTTCAGAAAAAAGCCTCAGGAGGAGAGCTCTGAGGTGGGGAGGGAGGGCAACAGGAAGTGAAGGACGTGTGGGTCAAAAGCCATCCAATGCCACAGAGTTCCCCGGGGCCCATGCACCCTTCTTCCAGCAAGGGCCCCTGGACAGCAGGGTGGTGGGGACAGGTGGCAGCCAGAGATCTGGGGCTCCAAAGGAAGGATCCAGGGCTCCAGCTGTGGTGAGGCGCTCCCTAATAGCACCTCTACATAAGGGCACTGCAGCTGGTGATTCTTTGCAATGGGTAGAAAAGAAAGTCTGGAAGGAGCAAAATTCCTGGTTCAAAACAGGAGCTTTCCTGCCGTTCCTCCCTCTTTTGTTTCACCTATTGTGGGCATTTTGACTGACTCATCTCCCCGCCCACTGCAAAGAGCCCTGATGTTGGAGGAGGAAGAGGAGAACATAATAAGTAGGGCGCTGTGGGTCAGCACGCCGGACTCTGAGCCCACTCGGCTCTTTTCACAGGGCTCTTCTCGCTTTCTTCTGACTCACCAGGTGTCACGGCCTATTATTCTCGGCCCCACTAGGGTCCCCCTGTGTGATCTGCCAAGCACTGGCTCTTCAATTTCCAGCTTCATCCCGAATTTTTGGGTCTCCTCTTCCAGATTATTTATTTATTTATTTGCATATTTATATGCCGCCCCCTTGCAAACAAGCCTCGGGGCAGATGAGAGCTGGCAGCCACCTCCTAGGACCCGTGCCCGGGGACTGATTTACAATGGCCCTTGTTGGGAAAATTTGGATAAATCCTGTCCAAAAAGCATTACTTCTGTGTGCTTTTTTGCATTGTGGGATCAAATCCTGTCTTCTTTCTCAAAACCAAGCTGTCACTGTTTAAAATGGCCTTCCTCCCCCGCTCCTTTCTCTCACCTTTAGCTGTGGGCTACAGTAGACAGGCCATTCAGTCCAAATGTACATTGGAAATAGTCATTGTTGGAATTCAGTTTACAAGGAAGTATCTTTTGATAGCCCAGAGGCTCCATGTGCCCTGGCCAATTCAGAATGTCTAGAGTAGATAAGAGTCTGGAGTTCATGCATAGTTTCAGTGGCTTGAATTTACATGTCTAAGCAGACCTGGAGATGGGTTCAAGCTACTGAACTAAAGTGTCAATACAGGCAATTAGAAATACTGTAATCTCATTGTTACTGTATGATTGACCGACATTCCTTTATCTGTTCTGTATGTGATGATCTCAGAGTCTTATTGTAATCTCTGCATTCTGTCATCAATTGCCCTGTACCTGTGTACCTATAAATGCCCTGTAATGGTGTTGAAGCTTTGCAGCAGAGTTCACCTCTGCCTGCCCGGTAATGCATGCAGTATCGTGAGTACCGCGGGAACCTTGGGGTAATACAATAAAGCCTCAGATGGTCTGGACGCTTGGTCTTTCTCACGAACCCGCGTTTTATTCCCTCTTCTCAAATTGAGATTCCGGGATTCTGACACCCTGCAGCACAGAAAATATAATGAGTGCACAGTTTTTTAACTCATAAAGGCCCGCTAGGTTGGCGAGCCCTGCGCAAAGGACCGGGGGCCTCGTCGGCCTCTGATGGCCGACCGGTTGTCTTCCTCCCAGTGAAGGGGTGAATGCTGCCGTTTTCCATGCATCTGTGCACCAGCTTGCCGGCTGCTTGCTGACCGTCAGCCCATTGCCCAGCATGCCTTGCTGCTTGACCCATCCTCACCCCCTGCGAACAGGCGCCCTTCCCCATCGCCATGGAGCATCCACCTGGCTGATGTCCCCCAGGGCTGAACCCCACAATGGCTACTGCCACGTGGCGCCCAGGCACCGAACGCTCTCTGCACTGCCTCACGATTGCAGGTCGTCCTTGCAAGACTTCAAGGGGAACCTAATTTCCCCTGAAATGGAGTCGTCCTTTCCGCCAGCACAGCAGGCCGCCCAGCCATCCCTCCTGCCATGCCCTGCCCTTCGTTTTGCATCAAGGTGGGCAGATTCGAAGGCATGTGGGTGACATCTTCCCAACAACCTGTCGTTTTTTTAGCACTTCCCCCAGCAAGAATATAACCGAGATGAGCGAGGCTTGCAGTGAGCTGTGTTAATTGTGACCTTTGCCTGCGCTGTCTCCCTGGCTGCAACCTTTGCAGCTGAGCCTCTGATTCCAAACAGCCAGGGCTTATTAAAGTGACTTCTAATCCCCTAACGATCCCCTAATTGCTCAGACATATGGAAGCTCCTTTTCCTTCACCAGATGAACCCCCACCGCCATCCACGCTCACCCCAGGAAAATCTCTGCCTTGACTTGGCTGGCTTTGAACTAATTCTTCTGCCCTCTCGGCTTCCCAGTTCAGTGGAAGTCCATCATAAATATCAGATTACCAGCACCCCCACCCTGCCCCCTCCTCGGCAGCGTCTCATCTGTTTCCAAGATGGGTTCACAGGCAACAGGGACGAGCAAAAGGGCAAGATAGCTTTGTGAGCACGTCCGCTTCACAGCGCCCCGGGGGAAACGTACTCCGGGTAGAGACGATGCGCGCAATATCCTGCCAGTGGATAAGCCAAACACACTCCAAGCCCCGCATGGCCCACTTCTAAGTTGCAGAAATGCATCCGTGAGATGAATGAGTTGCCAAACAGATGAGGGCAAATGCAGAAGAAAAGAAATGGAGGGCAGCGGGGAGGAGGGGAGGAAAGGAGAAACGGAAGCAGGGAAGAGATAATGGAATGGGATTGCCTGCTAATAGCAGAACTTGCACCCCAGTCCCCCCCTGCTGTTTGAGACCTCTTTGCCTGCCTCCCTCCCTCCCGGTACTCCTGGAAAAGGGGAGCAGAGAGAACGCAACAATGAGGGTATTTGCACTGCCATCTTGCCCTAGCAGTAGAAAAAGAGGGACCAGACTCAAGATTCAGCATTAAAGCACACACCAAGTTTCTAGCCCTTATGCCTGTGCAACTATGGTACAATGTATCAGCAATGCTTGATGAAGCCTGGAAAGGTGAGAAGACACATTCTGAGCATCCAGATTTTGGCCAGGATGTAGTTCATGCTAGGTTTTTAAAGAAACCACGCAGATGGGGATCATTTGGATTCTCTGTTTCAGGCACCAAGATGTCTCTGCTTGGGCTGTGGCAAAGCGTAGAAGTGGGTGGGGAACCTCCGGGCTCGGAAGCGAGGCAGCTGGGCACTGCTGAGTTCGGGGCATTCCCCCCCCGCCCCGCCCCCCAAGACTGCACGAGACTCATTTTGCAGGACAAAATAAGAGAAATGGTGCCCACTTGCGTGGCCAGTGCAGGCCACAGAAGCCTGGCTCCCTTGTTGCAAAGGAAGACGTTACTGCATCTGTGCGGAACTGGATTCCTTCAGCTGAGAGAACGTGGACTTCTGGCCGCCCAGAGACCGGCCAGTGGTACTGGCGTGACGTGGAGGGTCTGGACCGTGCACTGTGTCCGTCTCTCTAAAGAAAGCTTTGCTGCATGTCTCCGGACTGCTTTTGTTCTCCGGGCACCACCCGTGAGTCTTTGGGTTCCAGTCCTGCCTGTGCTAGACAATCTTTGCCTCCCTCCCGGACAGGCCTGATCCTGCCCATCCCCTTTGCTTGGATCTGATCCTACCCACAATGCATCCTGCTGTGGGGACACAAGGAGCGGGGGAAGCATCTTGACTGCGAGAGGAAGCCCAGCAGATCTTCCTGGAGGTGGGAGTGGACGTCGTTGAGACAGCTGTTGCACATCTGGCAGCTGCACGTTTGCGCCTGGGAATGCCAGAAGAACGTGGCTGGCAGTGCGTGATGTTCCCAACTGGCTCCCCATTTCCTGCATAGACCTTTGCTTACCAGATGTGTCCTCTCTTCTGTGCCCCCTTTGCTCACGTCCCCTCAGTCTTGGCCCAACAAGGAGGAAGCTGCCGGAATGAGCATGGCGGGGGAGCCGTCAGTATGACAGCACAGAAAGCGATGAGAAATCTGCTTCAAAAGGGGATGGTGTTTTTGGCCACAGGTGGACCTCTCTCAGGGCCAGAGGGGTCATCAACCTTCCCCAGCCTGGACTGCTGGGAATCATGGGTGTTGCAGCTCCACCCCTCTGGCTGGCCCCAGGCCAGGCCAGGCTCATGCATATTAAGAGAAACTGATAAACTCCGAATAGAGGGGCATTTCCCTCTCATCCCACTCCCACCAGCACCAGCACCACCCTGCTGCCAGCCCCATCTGCTCTGCTAAGAAGGGATACGCTTTGAATGTGCAAAGGAGTCCTTTTCCCCCTCTCAGTTTTATTTCTTGCTCAACGTTTCCTTCTCCTGGCCTTGGCACACACAAAATGCAGGTCTCTCACTGAAAACACATATTATCTTAATGCACACAGTTCCCTTCCTCACTCCAACGAAGAGACACAGAATGCAGCTTCAGTACTAGTTTCTCCCCTCCCCCCCTGTCCTGTGTTTATTTTGAGCCCCCAGTTGCTGTGCCAAAGTTACTGGATTAAAGGTTAAAGGGCTCTTGTCCATACACTCAGATACTGGGACAAGATCCCTGTCCTTTGTGTGTCAGAACATTCGATGTTCAATCGTATCCAACACTACTGATTGTAAAAGATGCAATGAATTGTGTTCAGTTCTGGGCCCCTCATTACAGGAAGGATATAACCAGGTTAGAGTCAGTGCAGCACAGGGCCACGAGGTTGGTGGCTGGTTTGCAGGGGATGCCATACGAGGCGAGACTGAGGGAACTGGGTCTCTTCAGCCTGGAGAAGAGAAGACTCAGAGGAGATCTGTTGGCGACTTACAGGTGTGTGAGGGGATGTCACATGGAGGTGGGTAGAGGCCTGTTCTCCCCTGCAGAGGAAGGCAGGACACATTCCAACAGAGCAAAGCTCAGGGAACCCAGGTTCCATTTGGATGCCAGGAAGCACTTCCTGACAGTTAGGACCCCGAGGGTGTGGAATGGGCTTCCAGGGGAGGTCGTTGAGGCCCCATCGGTGCGGGTGTTCAAAGACAGGCTGGACGTGCACATGGTGGGCCTGTCATGAGCAGAGCTGGCTGGAGCCGGGGGTCAGACTAGATGGCCTGGGAGGCTCTTCTGACTCGCTCTGTTTCTATGTTTCGATGAATTATATTCAAGAAGTGTCCAAATCAAAGTGGGGCTTCTCAAAAATTGAATCCTTACCAGAATGCAAGACACTCACCAACAAAGATAGCAATTCTGGTCCATGGGGAAAACAATCCAGAATCCACAGCTGGACAATACCATTTTTTAGACCAACCAAAACCAAAGAAATGTTTGGGCTTATGAGTTGCTCGGAACTCTTCCTCAGGCTAGGTAGCATACACAAGAAAGTAAGATATAGACGGGTCTTAAAATCTGGCCAGATGTTATGGCTAAGAGGACTGACGTTTAGGTGGCCCCATGTTCAAAACAGAAAATTGTAATCTGAGGGAATAAAGGAATGAATAAGTGTAGATATCGGTTCACATCTAGCAGTTCCCTAGTTCTTTCCCACCTGCTGCTTTTTGCACCACTTCGATGAAAGGTGCTGAGAAACTCACAAGTTTGCACATTTTCATGAAAATTTTGGGGGCCCTAATCAAGGCACTGTCCACAGATGGATGTCAGTTTTACCAAGGTTCTTGTTTGGAAAATGAAGGCTGTCCAGGTCCTTCTAGCTCTGTCTCTGCGTGAACCCACTTCCACTGCGAACACAGTTTGATGCCGAATTAGCAGAAATTAAGAAGTCTTAAACTGCAATCCACCCATCCCTGGAAATAAGCCCCACTAAACACACTGAGATTTTCATCTACACAATGATGCCAAGGCTTATACTGCTAAATGGTGTTTTATTCATTGTAATTCCTCAGATTCCGCCCCCTTCTGACATTTTGGAGGTTTCTTGCCTAAGAAACAGTGAAGGAAAGGGAAAACAAATTCCCCCTGCAAAAAAAGTGAAAGAACTCCCTTCAGTAAAAAACAAAACAAAACAAAAACCTTTTGCACCTGACTTTCTGGGTATAGATCCAAATCTAATGAACAAATGAGTGGGAACTTAAGGAACCACATCCTTTTCAGTCATGGTCCCAAACAACTCCCTAACCGGTTGAAACCATCGGTGAGGGTGTTCAAAGATAGGCTAGACATGCACATGGTGGGCATGTCGTGAATGGAGCCGGCTGGAAGCAGGGGTCAAACTAGATGGCCCAGGTGGCCCCTTCTGACTCGCTCTGTTTCTGTGTTTCCCTTTCAACTGCCCTATGAATGATGAAAGACAGAAAGACAGACAGCCTAGGGAAGGAAGTACTCTGTAATTCAAAATTCAAATGAGGGCAAGTCCTACTTGATTTCTACCCACCCTGCAATACCAGTTAGTGCTGGGTTTAAAGCAAGAGTCAGAACCTAGAAGATGTGTGTACCGTTTAAATACTCTGCAGCATGAAGAAAGCAGCATCCTCGGCCTCTCTTCCATGTCCACCTGCAGGGCTGCACACCTGAGGCCTCTTCATGATATGGGAGGGATCAGAAGAGAAACAGGTTGCAGGTGCTACAGCCCCCGCTGCTGAAAAGTGCACCTGACTGTGAACCAGCGACCACATTCCAGGTCCTGCCCTCCATCCAGGAATGGCAAGTAGGAAAGTGCTGCCTTTGGAGTAACTGATTTTTTTTAAAAATTGCACCCTTGGTGAACAATCCATCAGCAGGGCTTGAAATACCGTCTCTGGATCTAGGAGTGGAGTGGCTGAATGAGCAGGAAGTGGGTCCTGACTGCTTCCAGGAATCAAGGGGAGGCAGGTTTTGGTACTGGGGAGAGCCCATGTGCCAGCGGGGGAGCTCTAGCAAGAGACCCCACGGCTTGTGCCTCCTCTTCGCCATGGCCGCTCTCGGCCTGGCCTGCAGTAAAGGCAGGAGGCGTCACAGCCTGCTGGCTGCCTGGCTTTCCACCAGGGACTGGCAGGGGCTGGTAGCAACGGACTGGTGGTACCACCCCAAACCTCTGTGTCGGGTGCAGGAAATAACGCCATCACGCCGCTGTTCAAAACTGGCGCAAAATCAGTTCGAGGCATTCAAAGAGCCCCAGTTCAGAATGTTGCCTGTTTGAGGGTTCAGCGCCAGATGGCCTTTAAGACCCGCCTGTTCTCCCCCGTCCCCACCTTAGGACAAGCCTCCAGAGACCATTCTGTAGGATGCCAGGCCTGGGAAAAGGATGCCCCCTCCCCAGGCCTTACCAGGCACAGGGGGCATGGCAGGGTGATGCATCTACGTGCTTTAACCCTATGGGAACCTTACTCAGCGGATGGGATCCTGTTTGTGGAGGGGCAGCTCTAGCACCTTTCCTGTGATGCTTTTGTTTCTGCAAAGAGAGAAGGACGTTGCTCGTGCATCACTGTTCCCAAAGACCCAAGTTATGAAACATTTTCCCTACCTAAAATTTCTGGAGAGGGGCGTGTGTGCCGCATTTCTTCCTTGTCGTTTGTAAAGGCGTTTAGCAAACCATGGTCCACTGGCCCTGATGGCCACCAGAGGCAGCAACTGCTGTGAGAGACCAGCGCTCAGGGCAGCTAACTTAATAAGATGTGCTAATTATTATCTGCACATTGTGGGCCTCCATGGTGTGTAGAACAGGGCCCCAATCCTTCCCCCATTTCTAGCTGATACACAAGATGCATTTCTTCTCTCCGTAACTGTTTTATAGGCAGGAACTGGGCTTGGGAAATGTGACACAACCTATTTTTAACAGGCAGCTGGGCCTCAGGGTGGACTGGCTCACTTGCTAAGCTGCTCGGCAGAGGATTGCTTTGGTGGATACAGAAAGAACCGAGGCATCACTCGGAGGAGTGGGGGAGGAGCTGGAGGAGAGGAACTCAGTGTGAAGCAATTAAAAATACGAAAAAGGAGATCTGTCCCTAATCTCAAGGACTGGAGAGGCCAAAGCCGGAGGGCTGAGCACAGACACCTATGTCCTGCTCCCGGCCAGATCTGCTGGCAGGTGAATTGCGGCATGGAGAAAGCCGCTGCCTTTGGGCTCAACTCTTAATCCTGGCATAGCAGAGATGGCGGAAGAAACACAAACCTGGGGATTTTCATGGGGCTTCTGACCTTCCCTCGCATCCCTTAAGACATGCCTGCTTTAGCCGCGCTCTCCTCCCAGAATGCCTGGCGTGGCCTTAATCTTGCTACCTTTAACTCACCCCCAACTGATTAGCCACAATTTACAGCTCAGAGTTGAGCTCCCCTTGATCCCAGGAGAGGCAAGGCAAAGCAGGGAGGGGGCACTTGTGCATATGGGGGTGGGGGATATGTTTCCCCAAAGCCTAGGGAAGAGGCAAAACTGGTCCCTTGTGGGCAGCTTCCAAGGGCTACACACAGGTGGAAGTCGCCAGCTCTCCCCCTCGCAGCGAAGCGAGCCCAGGGAAGAAGAAAGGGGCTTCAAGGAGCAGTTGAAAGAGCAGGCCGAAGTGGGTGGAGAGCTGAGGGAAGGTGGTGAGGCACGCTCAGCTCTGCACAGAGGCCAGCCGCACCTTCCTCCGGCATATTATGGGTTGCAGGAGGTGCGGAGCGGGGCATTGCATCCCCGTGCTCCTTTGTCAACTCTCTCTCGACATCCAGTGGCTACCGAGCAGACCCAGCCCTTGCTGGCTTGTTTTGGGAGGGCGAGCTGCATCCCTGCTACGCAAAGTGCTTTTGTGCTTCACCAAAGTGTGTCGTTTCCATAAATACACTGATACCGCGGCTTGTCTCTTAGCAAGTCCTTTTTGGCACTATTAGGAGAGTAAGGGAGATTTATCTCTGCCCTAATGATATCGCTGATACATCTAGTTTGATCCTGGTAAAACAGACTCACACAAGGTGGAGTGCAGATGCACCGGGGGAAAGTGTTTTGAAGCTGTGCTGCTGGTTTTCTGCTGGCCTTTGCCTTCGGAGGCGATCTAAGCCCCCAGCCCGCCCAATCCTCAGCCTGTCACCTGAGGACCTGTTCTGCCCCCTGAGCAGGCTGCCATCAGCCAAGACAGCTGCTTGGGGGGCGGCGGGGGGACCATGTAGACACAAGAACGCCCAGCGGCTAACGCCCCTTTCCTAATCCCACGTGTCAAGCTGCAACATGCTCTGTTTGTGCTTCAGTTTCTGAGAAGAGCTTCCCTCTCCTGGAAGAAAAGTCCCTTCCCTGAGCTTTCCGACAGATGGGACATGCTCAAGAACCGCCTGGACGGAGGGGTGGAGAAGCCCGGGTCCCACGGGCACCTGCGGCTCCCCCACAGGAATGCACTGCTCTCCCCACACATCCCTCGGCAGTGAACAGGGTTCCAGGGACAGTGCTGGTGCCTGCCTTGGTTTTGGCCTCTTTGGGGAAAAGGCTGAGCAGTGCAGAAGACTTCAGGGACTTTTGCCATCTCAACAAATATCTTAAGCTGGGTGCAGAAGGGCAGGCCAAGGGGGGAGGAAAATCCAGCCCCAGAGACACCAGGCCCCTTCCCTGGCCACTCCCTCCTCCCCAGCCACGAATGGCTTGATGCTTTCCTGGGTTTCGCACAGTCCCTGCCTCACTGCCAAAGGTGAGCGTGTGCCCCCTCCATGCTGGCAAGATATTGTTCAAGCCAAAATATGCTGGCATTTTGCCCCCACCCTTGGTCTGTTCCTGCAGCCCCACCCATGCCTGGAATGGGGCTCCCCAGAGATGCTTCTCCGTGGAGTTCAGCTCATGCGTCAAACATAGAAACACAGAAACAGAGCAAGTCACAAGGGGTCTCCCGGGCCATCTAGTCTGACCCCTGGCTCCAGACGGCTCCGCTTACGACATGCCCACCATGTGGCTGTCCAGCCTATCTTTGAACACCCGCACCAATGGAGCCTCTACTTCCTCCCGTGGAAGCCCATTCCACACCCTCGGGGTCCTGACTGTCAGGAAGTGCTTCCTGGCATCCAAGTTGAACCTGGGTTCCCTGAGCTTTGCTCCGTTGGAGCACGTTCTGCCTTCCTCTGCAGGGGAGAACAGGTCTCTACCCACCTCCGTGTGACACCCCCTCACATACCTGTGTATCGCCAACAGATCCCCTCTGAGTCTCCTCTTTTCCAGGCTGAAGAGACCCAGCTCCCTCAGTCTCGCCTCATACGGCATCCCCTGCAAACCAGCCACCAACCTTGTGGCCCTACACTGCACTGACTCTAACCTGGCTATATCCTTTCTGTAACAAGCGGCCCAAAACTGAGCACAATACTCTAGTTGTGGGCGCACCAGAGTCATGTAGAGTGGTAGTAATACCTCTCTCGATCTAGAAGCCACAGGGATTGGCAAGTCAAAAGGGATTGGCACCCCGTCCTACGTGTTGGCAAGTAGATGCCCCAACTGCAGGCAGAAGATTCCCCAGGAAGCAGCCCAGGAACCCCTCCCCGAAATGCAGCATGTGCCCGAAGTTTTAAGTCCGTATTTTTCACTCTATAAGACACACTTTTTCCCCCCTCAAAAGTAAGGGGAAATGTCTGTGCTCGGGAACTGGCTTTAACCCGTCAGCTGCACGGAGAGACAGGGTGCTCACCCCCACCCGCTCGGGAACTGCTCACCCCCACAATCAAATAGACATTGTTTTCTTCCAAAAGCCTTTTGATAAAATCTATCAACAGACTCTTGAGAAAACCTGGCAGTGATGAATAAGGGCTGTGTGCGCACACACATGTTGTCCTATGGATCAGTAACTGATTAAAGAATTGAAAGCCAACATTGAGAATACATGGTAATTTCTCCCAGTGCAGGAGTGTAAGCACAAGATTCTCACAAGATTCTGCATTAGGATCAGTGCTTTTCAACCTCTTCATAAATGATCTGGAATTAGAAGTGAGCGATAAAGTAGCCAAGTTTGCTGATGATACTAAACTAAAGCATTTAAAAGGGATTGTGAGGAATTCCAGTGGGATCTCTCCGAGCTGGGGAAAAGGGCATCAGAACGGCAAATGCTGTTCAGTGTAAGCAAGTGTAAAGTTAGCATGCTGGGGGAAAAGAATCTCATCTTCAAGTATAAGCTGATGGACTCTGGACTAGTGGTGACAGACCCAGAAAGGGGTCTTGAGAATGTGGTGGACAGCTTGATGAAAATGTCAAATGTTAGGAGGGAATGCCATAATATGCACATAAAAAGTGCAAAAAGGGGCAACTAAAACAATCAAGGGATTGGAGCAGCTCCCCTATCAGACTTTGTTACAACAACCAGGATTGCTTCTCTTAGGAAAATGATGAGTAATGGGAAGCATGGCAAAGATGTTCAAAATTATGCATGGTGTGAAAAAGTGGAAAGTGGGACATTTTCCTCCTCTCTGAAAAAAATAAAATAAATGGGTTAATCCCCATGAAAACACCCATCCCTCCTTTGTTCTGAAAAAAAAGATTCAACAGCAGAAGTGTAGTGAGCTTGAAATACCTTTTGGGGATGGAAGGAAAGTTCCCCACAATTCAGCTTTGTCTTTCAAGGGTTGGGCCTTTTAATACCTCATGGATAATTAACTGGGACTTCTAAATGCTTAACAAAAACAATGTGGATATAAAGTTTCATTGCCTGAAGACCTTCCCAATTGAGGATACAAGAAACACAATTATTATAGTGATCTCTGCAACTGTGCAAATGTTAGATTTTCATGCCCTTGGCCCAGAGGAAGAAATGACACACAAGAGACCACTGAGTGAGCATTTCTCTCGACTCAAAAGGATGCGTAGATGCAGCCCGAGTTTCTTAAGCATCACTTTTAAATATAAAAAAAGAGAGAGAGAAAAGTTGGAGGATTGAATTTAGGTCTCCTCATTGCTCACCTTCTCTGTCTAAGGTAGAGGCAAGAAAAACCAGAGAGAACAGGTATGCTGGGGGTGTGCAATCAAAAGAATATTTACAGGTTATTCAGACCTACAGGAAATACATGTGGCATTGAAGGGACTGCAGAGATGGATTCTATACAAGATGTTTTCATCCCCTAACAGTTACATGCACAGTCTGTGGGGGATGGGGGGTCATGCACACAGTATGCTAGAGGCACATGAGAGTAAAGCAACTGGGATTAAGACATCCCAACACATCCCATTCTGTTATAGTTTATTAAATAGTTTAGTAAACCATTTGATTCAGAATATTTTTTTTCTTGTTTTCCTCCTCTAAAAACTCTTTTCTTATAGAGCGAAAAACACGGTAATTTCAAGTAAAATCTTCCCTGCTCTCTCTTTCTGCCCATTCCGACTTCAAAGCTGCCATTTCAGCCATGCTGTCTGCTTCTCTGGGCACTGGCTTTGCTCTGCTCCTGCAGGAAAATGGGAAGATGCAGAATCCACAAAGCAACAGGCAGGCTCTGCTGTCAGTTCCTGACAGTCAGCCGGACAGCCCTGGACAAGCCAAAGGCACTGGTGCATTGCCCCACTGCAGGAAAAGCTCGCCTCACTGTCTTCTGGCCTGCCACTGGGCAGTTGGAAACGTTGCTGGAAGAGGTGCTGAAGATCCCGGCCTCTCGCCCTGGGCAGTCCTTCATTTGCCAAGGAAACAGGAACTGGCTACTTAGCAAGGAGGGAAAATATGCTCCACACTTGCACAGATGTACAGGTAAGTGTTTCACATCGCAAAAGCCGGCTGACTCTCATTGTCCGGCAGCCTGGATGTAAGCAAGACAGCCCATAATCACAAACATCCAGAGTGAGGGGAAGAATAGGACAGTCAAATGAGATGCCCGGCAAGCAGAGAAAACTTGGTTCAAGGAGCAATGCAAAGCATGTTTAGCCAGAAAAGGGTTACAAGTCTGTCCCAACATTCAAGCATAAGAATGAACTCTTAGCGTGGTTCCTTGCTTTATAGGCTGCTCTAAGCCAGGATCACTCACAGCTGAGTGTCTGTAGGACAAACAGAAGAAGCTAGGAACCAAAAGAATGGAAGAAAAAGAATTAAGACACTAATTTAAAGCAAAGCTCTCAATGGTTTGGGGCCAGGTTCTTGGAAGGACCACTGCCTCGATGAGTCTGCCCTGATCTCAAGAGAAGCATGGGAGGTCCTGCTGATGAACTTGCTGGTGAGTTTATTAGACTGGCAGACCCAAGAGATGGGGCCTTTTCAGTAGTGGTCCCATCACTGCAGAACACCTCCATCAGTCAATGCATTTCACTTGTGTGCTACCTTTCTCTAGCTCTTAAAACTGCTGTTAACAGACTATATGTGTTAAGTTTACATTTTAAAGCTGTAATTTAACTGACGATGCTCTCATGGTGTTGGCATAAAGTGGAGCCTTTTTTAATAAAAATATGGTTACTGTTGTGATCTGTATGTTTGCTATTATCATTGGGAATGAGAGGGGTGGCTGTCCTTGGTGCGCACTCCCAGGTCATGCTGATCTAGACTCAGTCGGAGAATGAAGAGAAGATGGATGGGCCTTGGGAAAGTGGAGTGCCAGACTGTGAGATGAGAGAAGCAGAGGCACTTCTGAGAATAACCAGGTTGTCAAGTTCGGGCCTAAGGAAGGAGATCTCAGAGTCACAGGAAGCTGGTATGACTCTTGATCCCATGATGCTGTGTTGGGAAAGGCTTGCCAGCACGAGGGCTGCTGGCAAGAGAGATGAGGCGTGCTTGCTTCCAAACAGGGCCTCCTGAAGGGATTGGCTCAGTCAACACTCAAAAGGAGGGTTTGCAGAAGTTTAGATTGGGTCCAGCAAACTGCTCTGTGCATGCTCAGAGATACATTCTGTGGTGATTGCATTTATTGGGTATCCTTTGGTGAATAAAGATCTTTTGCAAAGGAACTGTCTGTTGCCTTGAATGTGTGGAGGGAAGAACACCCCAGTTCATGACAATTACAATTGTTGACAGTTTTAACATCATCTGCCAGTTGTTACTCCAATAACTGGTATGATATGACCTTGTGCTTTCGCACAAGCCAGGACTCTGTGATGGGCAATGAGCTCTGAGGGCCTCTTTGCCATGCCTGGCTCCTGCAATTAGTTCCTTGACCTTCCTGGGTTGGGACTAAGTATAAAACTAGTTTAACGAAGTGAGTTCAAAGAGGCTGTTTTTGCACCCCGATCGTGGACCTAGCTTGCAGCCATTCTCGCACCCAAGCTCACACCAAAGTCAGCTGGAAGGCTGTCCTTTCCACTGCCAAACCCTCTGGAATAGCCTTCTCCAACATGCAGATGCAGATGCCTGGAGCCACAACCTCTAGAACTCCCCAGCCACCCAAACCATGGTGAAGGATCATGGGACCTGTGAGGCAAAACGTCTGGAGGGCCACACATTGCCACCAAATGTAGAAGTGCTTGCCATGTGATGCCGCACCATCATGTGGAACTCCTGATCTCCCACAGCAGCCCATAATATGGGCAAGGGAGAGCCTCAGTGGTCCGGGCGGCATTTCCACGGCAAGTATAACATGTGGCTTCCTGGGAGCCTCCCAAGTTCTTCCTTTTCTTAGAAACTCTCACCCTTGAAGCACCCACACACAGACATGCGCACAACCACCGGCTGAATCTCATCCTGAGCCCTTTTTTTTCTTCACATGGTCATGTTAAGGGGATGAAATGGGGGTCCTGTCTGAACCCCGACTGCTTGATGATTTCATGTGACTTACTTCTGCATGTTGGTAATATTATCTAGCTGGGTTCAGACAAGACCACAAGCCATGGTGGATTTTTATCATGGTTGGTCTGTCATGTTGTCCAAGCCCAGTCATGGTATTTCACCATGGTAAGTTTGGTGTTTAGAAACCATGATAAGAAACAACAGTTTGTTCTGTGGTTTCTCTCGATCACCATGGCTTGTCATGTTGTCTGAACCCAGGATCACAATTTCCATGTTTCTGCTATGCAGCTACCACAGAGTCCCCTGGAAAGAGCGGCAACTGCAGGAGGCACTCCAGTCATCCAGCCTCTATGCACGGACAAGTCGGGAAGAATCGGGCTACATAGTCAGGGAGCAACACACCTTGGAATTGAAACTGAGGCTCAGTGGCTGATGGAACAAATGATAACAGAGGAAAGACGGAGCAGGGAGAACGCAAAGCACTGTAACACGGAAACAGTGTGATCATCTGTTGGGTAGACCAGGGCAGAGTCCCTTGTCATCTTCTGCGAACCCAACCTTTGTCTAAGCAAACCAGTTTATTTCTTGCTCTTCTGCTGCCAAGGTGCTTTCCAGCCTGAGCAGAAACGAGCCTGTGAATTACGGCAACAGAGTCCATCCTACAGTCGTTTTCTCTTGAGCTCCATCCACCCACAATTCCTCCTCCTCTTTCCCTATACAAGAAAACCCCTGGGGGCTCGAGCCCTTGCAAAGCCAGCTGGGCCTGGAGAGCACCCCCCGCCCCGCTCCCCGCCACTTCTGTTCAGAATGCTGTTGAGAAGACCATCTCGTTTCCAGCCTCTAAGTCACTTACACAGATTAAAACCAGCAAGCCCATGTCCCGGCTCTGACCCCAGGAGACCCTACTGAAAGCTCCCTCCCTAAGCTCTCCTTGCAAGGATTCTCTGTTCTCAGCCCTACATGGGTTCTGGCCGTGAGCACATTTGACTTAGGGAGCCCGTGGCGCACAGAGGTTGTGGGGAGATAAGGGCTATTTTCAGCACAGCCTTATCGTACGTTCCCTAAGTGGGGAGAGGAGAGGTCAAGAGGGCCCCACCTTTCCTAGCCCCTGCCTCGTGGTTTCAGCACTGGGGGCGACGGAAGCAAGGAATGCATCAGCGGCCTGGGAGGCGGCGGTGGGTGGAGCCCCAGCATGGCGGGCTCTGGAGACGTGAAGCAAGCGGGGGAGAGTCCTTGAGACGCTATCCGGCTCTTTCACATCAGGCGAGGCCTTGGTGAGGCCTAAAATATCCTTCAGACGGATGTTTATCCAACCTTAAAGTTAAAAAAAAAAGAACACCTGCCTCATCCAAAGGCAGAGATTTTGCTCACACCCTTTGGTAAGGAAATACAGATGAGCTCCTAAGCGTCAGAAAGGCTTCACTAAATTGCAGACGGTGTTGGCAAAAGCAGGTAAGACTGGAGAGAGAGGGCCAGTTTTGTTCATGAGGACTGAAGAGAGTGTCAGGGAAAGTGGTCCTTACTCTTGGAGCTTATTTCTTTTCGGTGTCCTCATGGCTGAAGAAATGTGTGCAACTAACTGTGCATGCTCCTTGTACTATGCACGCAAATGAATTATCTGGAAATAATGCAAGGTGCAAAAATAATCTTTTGCCTCACTCCACAAGACATTTTCGTAGTATCTTTCAATGACGTCCCTCATCTCTGAGATGCTTGTACGCTCCACATAATAAACACATGGTTGCTGTTTTGCATTTCACGCAAGCATGAAAATGGCTCGGTTATTTCGGGGTGCCAAAAAGCACCCCTGTCTGGCTTCAGAGGTTGCTTTCAGGGGTGGCTCCAGGTTTGAGTGGGCCGTCCGCAAAGCGCCCTCTGGTAACCCCCCCTCCTACTCCTACACCCCCCCCCCGGCTTATTTGGTGGGTCCACAGCAGCCAGCACAGCGGTGCCATGAGCATTCCCATGTGGCTTTACGCCACTGCTTAATTTCCCATAAAGCTGTGAAGCGGTGCTGCGTCGAGAGGCATCATCGGAGATTCGGAAGGCTGCTCGCTGCTTGGTGATGATCAAAGCACGGGGTGCTGGTGGGAGGAAAGCTTAAAGGGAGGGCCATCGTGGCTACAGGGGCTGGAAAATCGAGGCCGCCACAGGCTGAACTCTGTGTATGAACGAGCGCTGAAGAAGGGTAAGAGTGTGAGCGGGGAAAATCTCACCTCTTCTAGGAGCGCATCAGGTGGCCTCAGATAAGCTACTCTGCAGTGCCAGGCAAATGGCATCCTACCTTAGAGGGAGGTTGTGCAGGCGACTGGCGGTGAGGGGAGGAACGCGTTCACCCTGCGTCCGAACCTTGCTCAGGACATCAGAGAAGCGCGTTGTTGGGTGACCCCGAGCTGCTTGCATTCTCGCTCTCTAACCGGCCGCACAAGGCTGTCATAAGCATAAAACAGAACTGGGAGGAAACGCTGCTCTGATGCAGCCCTAAACTCTTTGAAGAAGGGCTCGCTTCCGAAAGCGTGTCCGGTTGACACGGTCTGGAGTCTGGCACAGTGCTGAGAGGCAGGAGAGAAACGGTTAAGGCCCTGAGCTGGCTCTTCTGGGAGCTGCAAATCTTTTTGGGATTGCTTTAGTGGGAACTGCTTCAAGGCCTCTCCTCGACCCCCCCCCCCCAACCCCAACCTCTGGCCCTTTCCCATTTCCTTCCCCCCAGCCTGCCCTTCATGAGCTGCCCCCACCCTTGCCCCTGCTGCCCCTGCTAGCCCCCCCCCACCCCCACCGGAGCATGAGAAGACACCCGGCTTGCATCCCGGCTCCCTGCCCCCTTCCTGGTCCCTCTCCCCTGGGGATCCACCCGGCTTAAAAACTCCCTTTTGGCCGCCCGGCCGCCCGGGCCCCACATCCGTCTTGGCGCATTCCTCTTGCTTCCTTCCTCATCTCACCGGGGGAGCCTGTCTGCAGCCATGAGGACCTGGCTCATCGCAGGAGGAGACCGCCGTCACTCCCCCCACCCCTGCTTAAAAATAGCATGAGATTTGTTTTCTGGCAGCATGGAAAGCCCCCCCCCCCCCGCTCCAG
>JAIXND010000771.1:4417069-4477247 GCA_023646645.1 Varanus salvator macromaculatus | reverse complement strand
GGGGGGGCAGATGGATGAAAAGGGCAGGAAACTACTGCCTCCCCCCGCCCCCTCCCACACACACCGGCTCCAACAGCCCTGCAGAGGGGAATAGCGCTCAAATGCAAACCGCATGTGGTGAACGCGGAAACTCCCAGGGCACAGACAGAGTGGCCTTCTGTGCGCGTGCATCCGCCCGTCTGGTGACGCAGCCCCTTCGGGCTGGACGGAAGTCGCTCCAAGGAGACCTCGGCCCAGCAGCCCAGCGCAGCAGGGATGGGGCAGAGACGGGCTGCTTCCCGCACTGCCCTGCCCTGCCCGCCCAAGCGGAGTTTAGCTGGATGCCCTCCCGTGCCTGCGTGTCCGCTTTTCCAGCGGCCAGTCCTCTGTCTCGCAGGCGCCCGGCAGAAGGAGAGCTGGGCCTTGCCGTTGCAGTGGAACAGCAGGCAGGCGGAGGTGGCATCGTCCCCGCCATGGCCAAAGGCATTGCATTCCTATTTAAATTCCAAAAAAGCTATGTAGTTCTAACCATGCGTGCTTACATATCGATTGGCAGGTGCAAACCTTATGCAACCAAGCTGTCCCTATTTTTGGACATCCAGAAGTGGCCACCCTGCTCTGGATGCAGCCAGGCAGCCTCCCACGTGCCCAGCACCCCCTCAGAACTGGGCCTCTGGGGGCCCTTTGCACAGCTTGGCTAGGCCAGCATGGTGCCCCCGCCCCGCAAGCCACGCATCCTGACTGCAAACCAGGCGACCCAATTTGAGCTATGGTACAGAGCAGCACCGCTGGTGCCGTGCTTGCCAGCTTCCTTCACTAACAGAGCTCCTCTGCTTTAACAGCGGCATGCCAAGTGTCTGTGACTAGTTTTGCAAAATCCTGCCCCTTTTTAAAAGCCAGAAAGCTCGTGAGATAGCTTAGTACTGGAGCTAATAGAGGGCTTGGTGTGTTGTTGCCGTCCACCATTTTTTAGTTTCTCTGGGGCTACACAAGCACTCTGAGACCGTAGGAATTTTTAAAACTACAAATGTGCCGGAAATGGCACTCACTGTTTGGGATGGCGCAGGCACTGCCCAAGGGGTGCCTGTGAAATTTGCACACCTCTCTGTGGCAGTGGGCATGCAAGCCAAGGAAAAGGGATGGGGTAGGATGGCCACTTACGCACCACTCCGAAAGAGGGAATGCATTTGCAAAGAGGGGGACAGAAAAGAATTTGGATATGCTAGTCGACATGCACAGATGCAAACTGGAACCATCTTCTGTGATTTAAATAGAAATGCCACAGGGTTCGCCATAACAGGGGTGAGTGTGACACCGCCTCCCCCCCCCCACCCCGGTCTCAGCCTGAGGTCGTTTTTCAGCATCACTGTGTGATTCTGGGTGCCCTGCTACTCTCTCTCCTTAGGGTTCTTTGACTTTCAACCAGACTTGGACCGGACAGCTTCAAATAGAGGACTGTCTTCTGCCGGTTGTCCCAAAACAGAGGACTGTCCTCTGTTGAGGTTGGACACCTGCTGGAAAAATGCAACATTGCTCTAACAGAAGCATTACTTCGAGAAAGAATGTCTCCTCGAAAGGCTTTAACTGCATTCCAGCTGCAGGCATCGCACGCTGGTTGCATGCTCGCCAAACAGAGCTCAGGGTGCCACTCCAGCGACAGACAGTAAAGATTCTGACTGCCTCCCTTCCGTTCCGGAACTGCTGTCAGCGGAAGAACAAGAACCTCCTTCAGGTTGGACTCCCATTTTAGTGCTTGGCACGTTCTTTGACTGAGCCGCTTTCTCACCCCACCGGCCTTGGCCACCAAATTCACTCCCTGCACCTGGGTGGCGCTTCCTTTTCCATCGTCACAAACAGGTGGATTAATAATTCCCTCCACCGCTCCCAGAAGATGTTTTCTGTTCCACAAGCCCTGGTCCGACCTTGACTGCAGAGGCCTGCGTCACCCCAGCCTTGCTTCTGCCCTCCTTTTTCATCCCAGCTTGACGTCAGCCTTATCTACCTCTCTTTCCCTCTTCAGCAGTAATCCTTGGAACAGCCCACGCGAGAACAAGGCCACACATGGCCAGGGAGTGCCCTTCACCACGCTACATGCACACCGCCACCTCTGCTGAAAGTCTAGCTGGAACGGAAGCGGGGAGGGGGCACAGGCCAGTATTCATCCTGTGACCCAGTCAGCATTCATCCGTTGCCTCCCCCAAGATGCCCTGTCGCTCAGGGTGCTCTCGTTTCCCTCTCCGCTCTGCCTTTGCTCCTGGGTCAGTTGTGCTGCGACAACCCCACACACGCAACAGTTCCTGTTTTCCACCCTTCGTCTTCCTTTTCATTCCGGGGGCTTGTTCATATTTCCTGCCAAGGTGCTACTTCCCCCCACGCACATTCCCCAAATAGATGCACCCCTCTTCAGCCAGGAACATGTCCTCCCAGCATGGTCTCAGTTTCCCCAGCATGATGCCTCATTGTTCAACTGTTGCCTCGTTAGCCACATTACTGCCTGAAGAGCACACTTTGCTCCAACCCTCCCCTCCAACCTGCGCTCCTGCCCTTCTTAGGAGTCGCGGTGCTTGCTGACCACTAGACTGTTGAGGGGAGGCCACGGCGCCACCAGCTGCTAGGACTCCAGCCAGATGTTTCCCAGTTGTGTCTCAGTGTGCTGGTGTTGCTAAATTCCCCTATTTCACAGGACTTTCCCCTCTGTATGAAGAAAGGCACGCCCTGCCCCTATTCCACCTGGGAGAAGTTATAGTCCCATGATGAGAGACACGATGTGTGTTGTCGGGGCGGAAACATTCTAGTGACAGGGCAGGTGTGTGTCGCGTCTTCACCTTCATGGCTTCCCTCAAAGGATAGAAACATCAAAACATAGAAACAGAGCGAGTCAGAAGGGGCCTTCCGGGCCATCTAGTCTGACCCCCAGCTCCAGCCGGCTCTGCTCACGACATGCCCACCATGTGCATGTCCAGCCTGTCTTTGAACACCCTCACTGGTGGGGCCTCAACCTCCTCCTGGGGAAGCCCATTCCACACCCTCGGAGTCCTGACTGTCAGGAAGTGCTTCCTGGCATCCAAATGGAGCCTGGGTTCCCTGAGCTTTGCTCTGTTCTTGGATCTTGGTCATTCCACTCTGAGGAGGGTGAAGATATGAAAGTTCTGGTCATCCTAACAAAGAGCAGCTGCTCAAGCTCCCAGGAAGAGAGAATGAATTCAATCAGGGTTGAAATGAGTAAAATTGACCACTTCTCTGCCGTTTCACCTGCCTCAAAATTGGCCGCTCTGTTTCAGTCTTTTTTCAGGGATAAGACAACATTCTTGGGATTGGGGGGGGGGGCGGGGGGAACCAGGTGGCAGCCACTTCCTATTCCCCAGAAAGCCCGGTTCTGTGGCAAACTCGGAGTGGTTGCTGCCCTAAACACTGCTCCCTCCTTTGCTATGCATGGGGACCGTCTTTGTCAAGGACAGCAGAACAACCTGGTTACCGAGAGCGGGCAGAAAACCCCGGCGGCAGTTTCTGTTATTCAAAAGACACAGTGCCGCTAAAGAAAGGGGCATTACGGAAGTCAGCCTGTTAAACTGCCAAACTTCACTGACTGGCTTCACGTGTTGTGCAAATCTGGGATGGTTTGGTCAGGGTGACTGATGTGCGGCTTACAAGACACCCTGACAAGCTGTGACCTGTAGGATTATTTTGCCCCGGGGGCGGCTTGCTGTGTCGCCTGAACCCAGGCAGCACAATCCACGAGGGGAAAAGCCAGGCTGCTACAGAGCCGCTTTGCAAGAGCAGCAAAACCGGGCTGCTGCTCTGGCCCAGTTGCTCTTGGCGAGCGCTGATGACAGCTGCCGCAAAACGCCGAGCGGCACCCGAGCAGGGCTGCCAGGGACTCCCTGCACGGCCGACAGGCAAAAGGAACGAAGGCCTCAGTGGTGGCGGGTGGCCCAACTCTGGAGTGGGCCGAGCAGAGCAGAACTTGGCTTCTTAACTGGCTGCGACCGTGGCCAGCAGTTCAAATGGCTGGCCGACAACCAGGGCAGTCCAGCGCGAGCCATACTCTTCTGGGCCTCCTGTGAAGGAGGCCGAGCAAACCTTGGATCGTTCCATCCCTGCCCAGTGCAGTAACACACTGCGTAGCTTTCTGTCTTGTGTGGTTGGCTGCATGGCAGCGTTCCCACCTTGTTTTTGAACTGGAACTGTTAGGGGAAAACATTGCATGTGTTTTCTCATCTCTCTCATATCTTGCAAAACACTGGAAAACAAACATGTCTTAGGCGAAAGCCGAGCCAAAGTTTTAAACGGTGCCCATGCTGTGCTTTGGAGACAAGGGCACCCAGAGATAAACAATGCGCCCCTCCATCTGTCCAAACACAAGGACGGGGTTCAGTGAGACAGACTCCAAAGTAAAAGATGCTGGACACGGCGAGACCCTAGGAGACCCCTTTGAGAGAGAAGCCATTTCACAGCAGTGCCTCTCCTCAAATTCCTGCGCCCATTCACTCAGTTGCACCACCGCTGCTCCTCCCCATTCCAGAGCCTAATTCATGTCAGTGTGTGGAGCAGACAGATACGGGCCGAGATGCTTTTATTTGGGTAGATTTGTAGCCAAGCCTGTCCCAAGACCTTCGCCGGCTGCCTCTCCCGGTCGATCAATCTTTCATTCATGAACTCTTGTCTCAGAGGGGGAAGAGCCCGTGCTCAGCGCTGCAGGGGGTGTGTGTGTTATGATTGCTGGGAGAGACGGTTTCCTGCACTCCTGGGAGACCAGCCGTGCCAGGGGAGCTTTTCTCCACCTCCTGGAGGCCTCCCACGCTGGGGCAGGAATTCTGCAGTGGCTGGTGGGGGAAGGAGCTGCTCTACGTTCCCTGTTGAGGCCCAAGCAGCCAGATGGGTCCATCACCAGGAGAAAGAGAGCGGGAGCGAGAAGCAGCATGCACGGCCTTCTCTGCAGATGTCTGCGAATGGGGATGTTCAGAAAAGAGGGAGGAGGTTACTCTGCGCAAGGCAGATATTATGCGCTCTGCAGGTCCGTTTCATGACACTGTTACCCTTCAGGGTGCCTCCTGTGCTTTCCAACCATGCTTGAAGCTTTCTCTAGAGTGAGGAAAGGCCGCTATTAAATTTCAGATTTGGAATAAATCTAGATGAGTCTTGTGGAGGGTCACAATTCCACTATATCACAGTGCCGCCTTGTGGTCGGGCAATGGAATCTATCAGAAGGCAGAAAGTGACAGACCCCCGGGGAGAGAAGTGTGACGAATGTAGCTGTGTATCCTAGCAGATCAAATTACTCATGTGCAGAAGGAGCACCTGATCTTATGCATCTATCTTTCCGTTAGCTGACCTGAACGCTCACTTGCTCTTGCTCCCAGAAGTCTTCCCTGGCCATCTCTTGGAAGAATCCCCCACCACTTCCAAAGGCAAGGAACACTGGGAATCACAGTTCATCTCCGCCTAGAAGACAGCAGATGGAGCTCAGCACAGACCTGGAAGCTCCCTAGATCTATGTTGGTTCAGCTGTAGTACAACCTGATCACGCAGAAGAAAGCCCCGCTGCCTTCCGTGGAATTTACTCACCGGGAGGGCCAAGAGCTCAGAGCTGCAGGCAAAGGTCCTGGACTGAGTCCTGGCATTGTCAGGAAAGGCGAAGAAAGGCACCTACCTGCCTGGAACTCTGAAGAGCTGCTTCCAGCTCTTGACAGTTTTGGGCCAGAAGGACCAAGGGGCCGATGCGGGTCAGGAGCCCGGACTCCTGTGCATGCAAACTACTGCCGTTCAAGGCCACACGCACCCATGGGAGTGAGCCCCATTTAACTAAGGCAGGCTTCCTTAAGAACACACAACGGGGCCCCGCTGGATCAGCCAGCCCAGCATTCGGGCTGAAGGGGTTTGACATTCATGGTTTCAAAATGATAGTATGGTCCTTTTCCTTATCCCTCCTTTCCCCAAAGTTGTTATTTATAAATTAAAAAATTGACATGGATGCCTGCCCAATCTTCCCTTTTCATTTAGCCTGGTCCATAGATGAACCATTTATTTAGTGGCTCAGTTCAAAGGCAGTGGTAACCCAAGCTTTTCAGAAGCCCTAGGGTAGTATAGCTCACTATTGGATGCCCAGATTAACATGCTGACAAGGTTTGAGGGTGTCCAAAAATCCGAGAGCAAGGACACCAGGAGACCAGGCTGCCTGCTAAGCTGGCCTCCTAGCAGAGTCACCCAAGGCAGAACAGTCAAAGCGGAGACACCAGGCCAACCGTGCCCACCCTCTGCAGGAGGAATGGTCACGTCAGCAAAAGAGAATGGAGATCCCTACTGGTAATGGGGGTGGAAAATTCCCAAGGGGCAGCTGCTGCTGGGCAACAGGAGTGGTCGAAGGCGCCACTGGTAGAGGACCTTTCACAGACAACAGCAGTGATGCCTAACTCTGGCTAGCACTGTGCAGAAGGCGGCGATGGTAAAACACTTCTTAATATCCGTACCTCGTATAAGACCCTGAGTGGTCAGAAGGCACTCAGTCAGCTTACAGGGGAAGAGCAAAGGGCAAGTACAAATAGCATCATTGACAATGACGCAACTAGATCAAAGCCAAAAGAAACACTTTTTGTTTTCTAGCGGCTGACATGCAGAGAGGTGCATGGAAAGTCCAGTGCCTCACAATTACAGTTGGGACATGGAACATGAGAATTGTGTGTCAAGGCAAACTGGAGACCACAAAGCAACCAATGGAACATCTAAGCACCACAATGCTTGATGTATGCAAACTAAAGTGCACTGGAATGGGACATTTTAAGTCAGAAAACAACAGGTGGTTTACCCTGGAAATGACAAACTCAGCAGAAGTGGAATGGCTCTAATACTCAGGCGAGGTGTAGCACAACTAGCAAGGAGATATAATGCAAAACCTGTTGAAATAATAGCAATCAGAATTTGTGGAAAACCTATCGACATAAGTGCATTTGAGTCTATGTTCTGACAAGAGAAGAAGAAATCAAAAACTCTTATGCAAGCGTCTAAAAGAGAATGAATAGCACTCCGAAACGAAACATACTGATCATCACAGGTGACTGAAATGCCAAGTAGGAAACAAAGCAGAATCAAGTGTTGTGGGAAATGTAGCCTAAGGGTAAGAAATGAAGCAGGAGAACAATCTGTTTTTTAAAATATGTACTTCAGGTGACCAATCAGAAGACTGTACATATGGACATCACCAGATGTCAAACGGACTATGTTATTGGAAGTAAGAGATGGAGAAGCTGCATTCTTGCTGCCCAAATAAGACCTGGCACAAACTCTGGTGGTGACCATGAACTATTAATAGCAAAACTCAGAGTCATGCTGAAAAAGATCATTGACAGAAGCATAGTGCCAAAATAACTTTAGTATCTCAAGTCACGTTCCTGAAGAATTTAACATCCATATCAAGAACAAGTGTGCATTACTGAACTAACTATGAGCCAGAAGAACTGTGGACAGAGGCCATGTCAGTAATTGAAGATACGCAGATAATTCCATATTATTCGCAGACAGCACAGTGAATTGAAATGACTCTTGATGAAAGTGAATGAAGAGAGTGCAGAAGGAGGACAGCAACTGAACATTAAGAAAACAAAATTTGTGAGTACAGAATTACCCCACTTTAAGGTCAACAATGAAGAAACGGTGAAAGCTCTTACATACTTGACTCAGCCATCCATGTAAGGGCAGTCTATAGCCAAGAAATCTGATGAAGATGTAGACTTGGAAGAACAGCAATGAAGGAGCTAGAAAGATCCTCAGATGTAAGCATCTTTCACTGGAGACCAAGGCCAAGATCATCCATTTGGTTGTATTCCCAATTACTCTGCATGGGCGTGAAAGCTGAGCAGTGAAGAAAGCTGACAGGAAGAAAATTGATGCATTTGAAACAGAGTGCTGGAGGAGAGCTTGGCAAATACTCTGGACCAAACGAAAGACAAACAACTGGGACTGGGATTAAATCAAGCCAGAACTTTCTGTGGAAGCAAAACTGACCAAACTGAGACGGTCATATTCTGGGCACATCATGAGGACAGAACTCACCTGAGAAGACAATCATGCTAGGGAAAGTTGCAGGCTGAAGAAAAGGAAGGCCACATACAATATGGATCAGTTCCATAACAGAAGTTGCAGCCTTGCGTGTGCAAGAGCTGGGCAGAGCTGCCCAGGATGGGACATTCTGCAGAGCGCTCAGTCATAGGATCGCTGCAAGTGGGACAGCACATAACAACAGGGTAGCATGAACAGACAGGCATTGAGGCAAACGCAGCTCAGCCACTCCTGTTCCTTCCTGCCATTGGTACACACGCCCGAGAAATTTGTTTCAATCCGATCTTGACCAGAATTTCCCCATTTGCTCCTCCCTGAACACAAACTTACAACACAGTGTGTGGCTGGAGTCTGTCTATTTCTTTGCCTGGAATCTGACTCGTCAGCACCTCAAAATGTGTCCGACATGATGCTTACCTTTGAAAAAAGTGCTTGAAAAACTGTACTTTTGAGAAATAGGCACAAGCACACTGTAATCAGTGGGCGAGGGATGGCTGCATCTACTGTACACATTTGGAAATTTCACAAGAAAACACACACACATTTTCACAGGACTGAGATTGCAGTCTTTTCTTCCTAGAGAGAGAAATTAACAGATTCTCCTGAATCTCCTGTGTTCCTTGCATTGTCAGGGGCTCATTGTGCAGGCATTGGACAGAATGAAATGCCTTGATGTTGGAGCCTTACTACTGCAATTAAAATGTGGGTTTGGCCCCCTCCCAAGACTGACTGACAGTTTCTCCTCTTTCCCTCATCAGCTTGTAATAACCCCCTACACACATACATGTGCAACTCCAACTTAACGAGCTGATGTCCCAGTGAGAAAGGGCGAGGTCTAATCCCATGACCTCAGCTCATCTTCCTCATGATCTGCCACACCCCAAGAGTGCACTCGACTCTTCCCTCTTTGTCGATGGCCATCTTTGCGATGCTTATCACTCTAGACATCAAAAATCCTCCCTGTAAAATCCAGGGTTGCTTCTGTGATACATTAGTTAAGGGAGGCCAATAAGGCCCCCAGACATTCTTATTTATTTATATTGCAATTTATATCCTGCCTTTTTCCTACAAAAGGCTGAAGGCAGCTTACATCATTCTCCTCCTCCATCTTATCCCCACAACAACAGCCCTGTGAGGCAGGTTGGGCTGAGAGTCTGTGACTGGCCCAAAGTCACCCAGTTGGCTCCATGGCTGAGCGGGGACTCGAACCCAGGTCGCCTGAGTCCCAGTCCCATGCTCTTTACCACTACACCACACCGGCTCTCCACACTGGCTCTTCTCCTTGGTGCCTACCAAAATGCCCAGTCCTCAGACATTTATGGCATCGGCACATTTTCTCACTGGCAGCTGCGACCGCTATGAAATAGGTATCTGTTGGTGCTGGAAACCAAGGTCCAAAGGTTGGGCTCAGACCTGTCTTGGGTGGGGCCATGCCCGGTGGAGCAGCACACACGGTCTTGGTTCTGTTCAAGGTACCAGTGCTTCGCATGAAGGGGATGGTCAGTGTGTGTGGTTGGAAGGGGAGGACTGGGGAGGCAGGGCAGGTGCACTGGGGCGAAGGGGATGCCGGGAACGTTTTGCTCAAGAGGTAACTCCGGAAGAAGTGGCTGGGACTTGCAAGGCAGAGAGCAGGAGCGGCAGGGCGCCATCCTCGTGAGCAAGCCCCAGCACTTAGCTACTGCCACAGAGGAGGAACACTCGGCAGGGGTGTGTATCAGGTCTGGAGGAATCTCAATCCAGAACATAGAAACATAGAAACAGAGCGAGTCAGAAGGGGCCTCCCGGGCCATCTAGTCTGACCTCCGGCACCAGCCGGCTCCGCTCATGACATGCCCACCATGTACATGTCCAGCCTGTCTTTGAACACCCTCACTGATGGGGCCTCAACGACCTCCCGTGGAAGCCCATTCCACGCCCTCGGGGTCCTAACTGTCAGGAAGTGCTTCCTGGCATCCAAATTGAACCTTGGCTCCCTGAGCTTTGCTCCATTGGAGCGCGTCCTGAACCAAACTGGTCTGATTGCAACAGATTCAGGAGATGTCCAAATCAAACTGGGTCTCCTCTCAAGCAGAATGAATGTGACTCCGAACACTCCTGGAGCTGGGACGTTGCCAGAAAACTGGGCATAAACTTGGCAGTTCTGTGCACATTTCTGTCTAAAAATATTGGTGCCCACTCTTCCACCTTCACTGCGTAGCCAGCCCCTTTGATGCCCCCACTGGCCTCAGTGGCACCTCCTTTCAAGTCGGACGCTTTTTGCCCTGCCCCCAAACCATACTCTTTCCAGTCTCTCTGTGTGGCATGTGCTAATGCCCCAGGTGAGCGCTAAATTCTGGGCAGGTAGGCCTTCGTTCTGTGATCCAGTAATGCCACCACAGATCTCCCACACCTGCTGGCATTCATCAAAGCACAAAAACTCCCCCATTCTTCCTCCCTTCTTGGAAAAAAGTAATTTCAGAGAGCTTCAAGCTCTTAATGAAAGGGGCAGGCCCGGTCACATTCCATTAGTTCTCTGCCCCAGGGGAGAATTTGGGGTTGAGCCCTGAACCTTGCCTCCCCCACAAGGCTCCTCCAGCAAGGCAACTTGCTTTCGCTCAGATGTAGAGATTTGTGTCTCTTTGTACTAAAATGCTGGATGGTGGGAGGAAGACAGTGAAGGAGGGGGGAGGGCAGGAGAGGCCAGCCTCTCGTTTGCTGAGGGAGTGTACATTGCCTGGAATCTAAGGTCAGCCCTGCAGCTCCAAGAGCTCAGAAAGAGGCACAAAGAATGGTTCTTATAACTGCACAGCCAGCCAAGGCGGGGAAAGGTGCTTGGTTGCATGGCAGCATGGCTATCAAAGGATTTTTAAAAATATCAGCATTTCCCTGAAACTCGTGAAGTGTGGCAAGGCATAACAGTGTGTGCATTTCAAGTGCCGTGCAGCATCTCTCAAAGAGGGAACGTTTCAGACATTCAACGTTCTCCATGTACCAGCGGAGCAAAATTGCCTGTTACTGTTATAGGGAAAGAGAGTATTGCGATAGCTGGATGTGTGCAATGAACTAATAAGCTTTGGGATTAGATGGGTGCGTACATGCTGGTGATATACTCTCAGTGGAGACTTTCAGAAGAGCTTTTTCTTGCGCAATTACCCTGCCTCATTCCTGGAATCTCATGGGAATTGAGGGGATGCCTGCACTCTGCCTGTAACTGTCCCATGCTTCTTCTGTCCTTTTTCTTATCACAGAGAATTCATTGAGGAGGAAAAGACAGGACAATGTCGCCTGGTTTTTTAATCTGCCTGTTTGGAAAGTAACCATGGTAAGGAGGAGGGAATGCCCAACTGGACGCTTTGGAAGTGTATTCCCTTAATCCTAATAGAGGTGTTTCAGTGATCCTGAACCCATACCAATAAACCTTTCAAACCACTAAGAAAGCATGCATGTCATTGATGGGAGAAGTAGGGATGCACAGATATTGTAAAATCCATTCTGTATACAAATTAGCAGATGCTTTTCCATTTTGTCTCCCACTCATTGACAGAACTGGATTTTGCACAAATTTGCACTTCCAAAAAAGTGCAAATATCCCCCCTCCCAAACTCAAATCCCTGGAAAAAATGCCTGTTTTCATCCTTTACCATATGGAGAAATTCACATTTCTGGATGGTGGTTTTACTTTGTAAAAGTCTGTAAACTCACTTGAATCCATTAGGGATTTCTGCAGCATCCTTGGAAGGAAGGAACCGATCCCAAGATACTGTTGGGTCTAAGTGCCAAAGTTGTCCATGCCAATCAGGCTGTGGCACTTGCAGGTGCTCCCACTAGGTGCTCCAACCTGGTTGCCAGGAAGCCCCATGCTCAGTCAGTGGGTGATAAATGATGTGTCAGTGGCAAGAGAACATGTTTGTGTGAATCAGGACTCTACCAGGGAGGTGCACCGACACACATGGTCGATGGCAGCCACTCATCCTCTGGGAGCCCATATGAACATGCAACATTTTGTGTTCCAGAGTTCAGCGTGTAAGCCACTGGCCTGTTTTGCACAGATCACCACAAACCTTGGTAGGCATTGGTGGGTTGTTGTGTCCTGCAGTTTCGATATGGTAACTTTCTTAGGCTCATGCTGACAACCCATAGCTTGGCTTACGATAGTTGACATCAATCCAGATACAGCATGGCAGTTTTAGTGGAAATAGATGGAGAACCACCCAGCCAAAGTGGCAAATCACCTGCTTTTTTTCACTCCAGGTGGATGCCAGGAAGCGCTTCCTGATGGTTAGGACCCTGAGGGCATGAAATGGGCTTCCCCGGGAGGTGGTAGAGGCCCCATCGGTAAGGGTGTTCAAGGATAGGCTGGACATGCACATGGTGGGCATGTCGTGAGTGGAGCCGGCTGGTGCCAGAGGTCAGACTAGATGGCCCGGGAGGCCCCTTCTGACTTGCTCTGTGTCTATGTTTCTATGTCTTGCCACAGAATCAAGAGGGTTGGTGGCCGGTTTGCAGGAGATGCCGTATGAGGCGAGACTGAGGGAACTGGGTCTCTTCAGCCTGGAGAAGAGGAGACTCAGAGGGGATCTGTTGGTGACCTACAGGTATGTGAGGGGATGTCACATGGAGATGGGTAGAGACCTGTTCTCCCCTGCAGAGAAAGGCAGGACGCACTCCAAGAGAGCAAAGCTCAGGGAGCCAACTTTCTATTTAGATGGCAGGAAGCACTTCCTGACAGTTGGGACCCCGAGGGTGTGGAATGGGCTTCCACGGGAGGTGGCTGAGGCCCCATCGGTGAGGGTGTTCAAGGATAGGCTGGACATGCACATGGTAGGCATGGCATGAACAGAGCCAGCTGGAGCAGGGGGTCAGACTAGATGGCCCAGGAGACCGCTTCCGAATTGCTCTGTTTCTGTGTCTCTATGCTGCTGCCATCCCCTTTCAGCTGACATCTGCCTTTACATTTCTGGAATTTTCTCCTCCATATTCCTGCTTTTTCATGACAATTGTGTATGTTTCTCAATTCCTCCCACTGATCTGTAACCCTTAACAACATGTGACCACTAGCAACAGAGGTAAGCAACTAGCAGGAAGGAAAGGAAGCAAAAGTGGCTGGAGAGTAGGAGCTTTGCTAGCCAGTGTTCTTACTTTGGCAGTGCATAGATTTACTTTAGAGTAAGAAGTCTGCCTTGCTTGCTTGCTTGGATAGACGGAACAGGTTGAACACATGTGCTCACTAGGAATGTGAGCACTGAAGTGGGAGAAGGGGGTACCAAGCTGTTTGGCTAAATATCGGAGAGGTGGACTTGCACAACTGCCAAAGACCTTGGGGGTGAGCAAGCTGGCAAATGGGTAACTGCATTCAGAAGGGCTCCATTTGCCAAGCTGAGGGAAGAGCGGGGCGGATTTTCCTTGAGACTCTCCCAACCCCAGTGCACCAGTTGCAGAAAGGATGCTCATACTGGGGCCAAGCCAGGGGGGAGTTCTGTTGCAGATGTGCCCGGGATACATGCTGGAGTCAGATCACAGGTGGAGAACAAGCCACGGTTAAGCTGCAGATTGCCCAGTGAGTGAGCAACGCTTGGTGGCCGCATGCCTTTCCGTGGGACAGAACCAGAGGTTTCCGCTTCGACTGTGCAGTTTTCCTTTTGGTTCTACAAAAGATCTAAAACATATGATGGGAGAAATCCTTCCCCCTTTTCTCCTTGTTGGCTCTTTTGGCTTGATCCCCCCCCCCACTGCCCCCATACTGCTCTCAAGGTCAGGGGGACGCCTAATGAAAGTGATTCAGTCCACTACTCCGGTGTGCTTAAAAGGATGCAACAGAGTGCTGATTCCCATAAATAAAACTCAGTGGGAGCGTCCCTCTCTCCAGCCTATTAATTTCAGGCCCTGGAGGTTATTGGCGGATTCAGCTGACTGCCTTCGCTCAATCCTGGCCCTGGCTGTGCTTAGCAAAGGGGAAAACCTAAACGCTGCCACCACGTCTTAATCCTGCCCTGGACGCTTAACTCTTTGTGGGAATTTCACGCAAAAACGAATTGGAAGGGAAATCTATGGCGCCAGCTGTGTGTGTTGAAATTGGAAGTAGGGATACCATCTATCTGTCTACTGATCTAACTATCCATCCCTCCATTCGTCCGTCTATTTTGGTCTGTTATGTTAGTGCCCCTACCAAATTACGAACCAAGCAGTAGTAAAAGGTTCTTCCCAGAGTTCCACTTAGAAGGAAAAGAAGCGATCCATCTCCAAGTGTATTTCATCTGAATTCATTGCTATCTCATGAGCATTTTGGAAATGCTGCCGTTTCTCCTCTGGCAGAGATGGGAGCCACTCCTATTCTATAGGGTGATGACGATGGGTGGGTGGGTGCATGATGTACGCGGGTCTCTGTGAAAGAGTGAAGCAAACATGCCAGGATCTGCACAGTCTAGTTGATTTCAAAACCCTGTGATCAAAGTTGTTAGCAGGGTAATGATATTTAATTGACCGGACACCTGCGTTGAGGGCTGAGCCTGTCTTTGCGTCTCTCAGTTGGCTGTATCAGCTGCCGATAGACGTTATATGTTTTTGCAACATTTTCTTGCAACTATGCTTCCTTGCCTCTCCGGGCTTCCTGTGGTCAAACCTGGGGCTCATCCTGCTTATGGGAAATGATCTGTCCTTAATTCACGCCCCTCTCTCTTTTCCTCCCTTTGTAATTGCACTGTGGCTTAGAAGGACACTTCTGCCTTGGTGGCAGCTCAGATGGACTGTCCCAAGGGGATTCGTACTGAAAAACAGGTCTGGCTTGGAATTTAAAGTACGGGGTTAAATGCGAAAGTGGGAGTTTTCTATGTGATTCAAGTGGGTAAAGCTGGGTGGGCTAAATTGGGGGTGGAGTGCACATGAATGCAGTCCCGTCCCAGGGCTGGTATCAGGAAGGGCTGGCTGGATAAACCGCAACTCATCCCCTACCAAGCACTACAGTGACGCCAGGCAGCAGCCCGGTAGAGCTGGAGGGAATCAAAGTGATTCTGTCTGCAACGCATTTTGCAAACTCATCACGGCAGGCTTCACATGGTTCTTCCACACCACCTTGTAGAGCGGCATGCTGGCTGGGAATTATGGGAGCCACCGTCCAGACAGTGACGACCTCAGAAGGGCTGTAATGGCCAGTCCATGGCTCCGTCTGGCCTCACATGGGCTTTGTGACGTATCTAGCCTGCTTCTTGGCTTTGTAACGCTTGGTCACATGCCTGGGGTTGGGTGTGACCAACGAGCCAGAGAGTGTTCCCAAGGGAGCAGTGGCTGTGAGAGTTGGGGAAGAAGAGTCAGCTGTGTGGAGGACCCTATTCCACAGTTCTGCGTGGAAACAATGGGCCCTTTACTTGCATGCCTGCTTGGAAAATGCCTGACGATGCGGGCGTTGGTCCACCACTTCCCCCTTGCCCGGGGAACAACAGACACAAAGAATGTCCATCAGTGGCAGGCAGCCAAGCATCCCAATGGACTCGCTTAGGGAGGGGGCCTTCAGTGCCTTCCAAAAGGGCGGAAAGGCCAATACAACGAGAAAGGAGAGAAAGAACTTGGAGAAGATGGAGACAGCGCGGAAAGAAGAAGAGGGTTTCTTTTTTTGGTGTATATATGAAAGACTGACATATGAAATATTTCAAATATACATATTTCAAAAATACATGCAATATTTCAAATATGCATATGAAATATATGTATATTTGAACTGTGGTGCTGGAGAAGACTCCTGTGGGTCCCTTGGACTGCAAGGTGATCAAACCAGTCAGTCCTAGAGGAGATCAACCCTGACTGCTCTTTGGAAGGCCAGATCCTGAAGATGAAACTCAACTACTTTGGCCACCTAATGAGAAGGAAGGACTCCCTGGAAAAGACCCTGATGCTGGGAACAAATGAAGGCAAAAGGAGAAGGAGGTGGCAGAGAATGAGGTGGCTGGATGGAGTCACTGGGGCAGTGGGTGTGGGGTTGGGTGGACTCTGGGGGCTGGTGGAGGATAGGAAGGACTGGAGGAATGTTGTCCATGGGGTCACGATGGGTCGGACATGACTTCGCAACTAGCAACATATGAAAGACGGTAAAATGGCTAGGAGAGAACCTTTATGAGGGGTCCAAAAAAAAGGAGCATAAGAGAAAGATGCTCAGAATATCAAGGAAGAAAATTAGAGAAATAGAAAAAACACCCTGAGGAGAGAGGACAGTGGAGGACTTCCCAAGGCGCTAAGAGCAGTTGAAAAGGAACGGAGGGGGAGAGTGGGAGCCCCCCCTTTCATATGAGTGCCAGGTGAGAGAGGGGTTGGGTACTGCCAAATGCTCCTAGCCGCTGAATCTCCTGGCAACAGGCACCATGCAGGGGCAGAAGCCCACATGTGTGATGCGCAGAGGCCACCGAGAAGAATGAAGACATCTTCACTGTTCTCACTGTCATGAAATAGGCAAAAAGATGGATGCCAACCCTGAGGTCTAAGACTAAGAGAAACCAGTTGTCTTAAGACTGCCTGGGGAGTCCATGGCTGCGATGAGAATTTTGCTGGGAAATCTTTGGCTTGCATTCTCGGGATGCAATTCAGGATGCATTATTCCATGGAATATGAGCCACTGAGATCTGCTGGATTTTGTAGAGCCCGTGTGGTGTAGTGGTTAAGAGCATGGGACTAGGACTCAGGCGATCTGGGTTCGAGTCCCCGCTCGGCCATGGAGCCACCTGGGTGACTCTGGGCCAGTCACAGACTCTCAGCCCAACCCACCTCACAGGGTTGTTGTTGTGGGGATAAGATGGAGGAGGAGAATGATGTCAGCTGCCTTGAGCCCTTTGTAGGAAAAGGCAGGATATAAATTGAAAAATAAATAAATAAATAAATAAATAAATAAATAATCTGGCTGTTAGCCACTGTCCTTCACCAGCTCTGTGTGTCTGAGACACCTTCCCAGTACACAAAATGAGTTGCGTGTGTGTTTGAATGAGCTTTGTATTTCTAGCTCCTCTGACTTTATCATCTTTGGTGGAGAATTAAAGGAAAAGTACAGAGTACTGAATATTCTTTGGCTCCAAACACCAGAAGTTGACTTAACAGCATCAGTGTATGATCTGCCAGGCTTGTCATGTCGAGAGAAGAAAGCTTCTCCATTTTGGTGACTCACCTTCCTTCCTCAGGAAAACCTGTGATCTGATAAAAAGTCACCAAAGTATCTGGTAAGAGCAGCAAACAAAATGCCTTCTGCAAAAAATGCAAACATCATCCCACACAGAAAGCAAGCAAGCACATCCCACCTCTGTCCTAGGGAAACTTGAGGACATGTGGTTTGCCAGCGCACATGTGTCCAACCTGTTCCACTTACAGCAATTCTACTAGAACATGCACAAGAATTAAGATGGGAAGGCTTCAGATATGAGAGAGCTTGTGCAAATCCCCATTTCTGAGGTCCCCTTCGGACATTGCAGCAAAGAGCCAAAAAGCTCTTCCAAGACGAAGTAACGGGAGCAGTCATGGTGGCATTTTGGATTTGAGATGCAAAACTAAGAAAGACTCACAGAAAAATGTTCAAAGATCTATTTTTGGATATCCTGTATACTAGTGGACTTGCCCTCTGACTATGGGTATTTATGTAGCAAAAGGGTATTTATGTAGCATCCATGCACGAGAGGGAGGTACTAGCCCCCTCAGGGAAACTTCAAAGTTTGCAGAAGCACACACACACCCTAGAAAAAAGCTTCCAATATGGATTGAGCATGCTCAGTGGCCAGGAAGTGCTGACTGGCTGTTGGATTGGAGGAAAGTGGGTGTCTGAGTGCAGCCCTGAATGGGAGCATTCCATGCTTCCATATGGGAAGGGAAGGGAACCTGGTGCATTCTAAAAGTCTTCATGGGAGTTATTTTGTATGCCTCCTAATGGCTATAGCAAGGTCACCTGCGTCAGAGAGGCACATCCACTCCTCTTCAAGCTCCTTATGTGCCCTGGATATGCATGGCAGACACTTAAGCTACCTGAAACGCACATGACAGTTGCCACAATGTGTAAGACTGTCGAGATGAGCCTTGGTGTAGGCGCAGCTGATGAATAATCACATGTGCCTGGAACATTGTCAGCCACCCCTTCCTAACCGGTTCCCCTGTAGTGTGCTACCATGCACCTCTGTTGGCTCATCAGCTACGAAGTGCAGTACGTGGGAACATGTCTTTGGACTCTAGCAAATGAAGTAGATGGTTTCATAAGCTCAGTGTGGCACAGTGGTTAAGAGCACATGACCGGGACTCAGGCAAACTGGGTTCTAGTCCACTCTCAGCCATGCAGCCAACTGGGGGACTTTGGGCCAGTCACAGACTCTCAGCCCAACCTACCTCACAGGGTTGTTGTGGTGGGGATATGACTGGGAACAGGAGGAGAAGGATGTAAGCCACTCTGAGTTCTTTGAAAGGAAAAAAGTGGGGTATAATTCTAATGAACAACAACAACTGCAGTGGAGCACTGGAGGACGTCCCATTGGTTCTTTGCCATTGGTGTTGCCTGGATGCCACACACCTGTCCCTCTAAGTTTGAGACTAGCATTAATTCACTGCATACATGACGCTCTTTCTCAAACGCATTCCTGACTGGTTGCCTAAGGAGCGTGCAGTCTAAAACTTGACATTCGAGAGACAGCAAAGAAAGGCGTGGGAGAGGGAGGAGAAGGTAAACCGTGGGGAGAGTATATATACATTTACTCCAGGTACAGGCACTGAAACATGAAATTGTTGCTAGGTTCTTTTTGTTTGTAGGGCTCCTTGAGGTCTTGTTTTGGTGGAAAAGGAGCATAAGTATTGCCACCATGATTATAAAAGAAGATGCATTTATGTGCGTTTGTCTGGGCCCTGGCTCCAAGACCATGAAAGCTAGGCACCTGAAATGTGGCATGGATACTGCAAGGACACTGGTGGCATGCAGCTCTGGATTAGTTCTTAAAAGTGCACTAGTTTTTCTGTGCCCGTGCATTTGAAGTTTGCAGTACCACCTTCCGTGAAATTGGTGGCAGACTTCTCTAATCAGGACATGGAATCCCATTTGAAAGGAGTAAGCAGCCCAAGGGGGCAGGGCTATTTCACCCCGCACTCAAGGGAAGGGAATGGACCAAACCCACGGGGGCGCACTTATAGGTCAGGACCTGCGCCTAGAGGCCCAGTGGGTGCAAACGGAGACTGGGCAGGCAGAATGTGTCCTGCTCTAGAAGATGTGTAGGTTTCACTGCAGCAAATCTGAGTCTATTCTAGTGCACGAGAAGCTGAACCCATTAGCTGGTTTTGAATAAGGACAATAAAACCAACATCCTTCTGTTGCATTTGCTCATCACCTGACTGTCACAAGGATGCATCCCCTTTCGTGCCTTCTCACTCAGCAGTCAGCAGGACCAGCTGATCTCCTCCCACTGGCTCTGAAAAAGGAAGAGTCGTCTTGTCTGATTCTCAGCCCTAGACATTTGAGTGGGATGATTGTGTGCCGAGCATGGGCTCTGATCCATGTGACCATTTTCCACTTCTGCCCACAGGAGGTGCCTTTGGTCGATGCTGTTTCTGCCACATCCTCCTTCGTCTGCGATGCAAGGCACAGTTCCACACAGCCTCCTTATGAGACCTTGAAGCCTTCCCAAAGCAAGAGCTTATGACAGCCAAATCTAATCTGACACAGAATGAACTCATGGGTCATGCTAATCCACTCTTGTATACTGCTTCATGATAATAAAAATGATACCCAGAAACCCTGATCATGGCTTTTCTTTCTGCCAAGTTTTAACAGAGAAAACATGCAAATCATGTGCTGCTATAGTCAAGGAGCAAACCTGTGTTTTGATGATTAGCTGAGAATGGAGCCTCCATGTTCAGTGGCATTATTCTACAATTTGCCCACTGCTAGGAACAAACATACTTCCTCATGCCCTGCTTATTGTCAAAGTTCCAGGCTTTAAAATTAATTTTAAAGCTGAAAGTCAACATTGCGGGGTGCTTGCTATGGCAAATAAAATTCCAAATCATGTGGCATAATCACACAGCTCTGGATGTAAGGAGTTCTTTGTGCCCTAAGTGGAATCCACAGCCATGTAGCCTGCTGGCATTAGCACTTGTCCATGGTCCTGCTCCCTAAACTCCTTGAACTGCAGAAAGAACCTAGATCTTACACAAACGAACACATGCGCCAATATGGTTGATGCGAACTGTTCCCAGCAAGGGTCGTGTGCGATGCGCTGCCACAGAATAGGAGACCTCCCTTCTCATCACATAGTCAACCTGTGGCATTGAGAATTAAGTCCTGATTGGGTTTTCCTGCTCCCCAAGGTTTCATTTAAAAGAGCGGGAAGCCAAAGCAGGTTTGCAAGAGTAGAACAAGGCCACACACCGTATGAAAATAGCCAAGCCAATTGGCTGGAGGTTCTCCTCACAAAAGTTGGCCCCTGAAGAGATTTATGCAACAGGGTGACAATGACATGACAGCCCCAATGTCCTGGCAGCCAGCCAGGCCCTGGCGGTGACCCCTCTCCCTCCCTTCCTCTTTCCTGCTAACTTTCTGCATCCCCAAATGCACCTGCGAGGCAAAGCGCTTCTTTTTCTGGAGGGGAGAGGAAATGCGTCCTTTGGAGGAATATAATGGGGTCAGGCCAGCATTTTCCTGCTGCCTGTTTGATGGATGTTTTATAGGGCAAACCTCCAGGCTGGGACCAGGCCTGCTCTTCTCCGTGCTCAGGTGCTAGGTGAGGCAAGCTGAAATTTCCTCACTTGGATCCTAGGACTGCAACTTGCTCTGCATTTTGGAGGTCCACAAGGAAACGGCTGGCCCACAAGCCTGCCTCCACCCTGTTTCCATGGGAGCCTTGGCTGGCAGCTTCCCCAACCTCTGAAACACCCCTGTTTCTTCCTTCCCCCCACACCCCTTTTTCCTCACCCCGCCCCTGCACACTGTCACCAACGTGGGAGGTGGCATTTCCTGTGGAGAAGAACTCGCCAGCCCTGAAAAGAAACAGGAGCTTGTGTGTGCTGACAGGGGGGTCAGATGCGGGGCCAGGTATGAATGGCGCAGTATCCGTAAGTCAGCTGCCAGAGGAAGGATGAGGCAGCAGAGGGGATCTGGGGAGTTCTTGATATAGCTCACAGCCACAGTAAGGGAAAAGTGTTTGTTCATGGCATGGAGCCTGCTGAGGAAGCAGCTCTCCTTCCTCCACAGGAAGGCCTGTCTCCTAATTCAAGATGCCTCATGGTAGGGCGTGGGCTAGGACTACTGAGTACAGAAGGAAAGGCGCTCGGTCTGCTACAGAACCGCTTCTCTCATGACTGCCTACATGGCAACTGCTCTGAGGCGTCGTACAGCAGTGGCTAGAAGTTCGCTTCCTGCAGCACAGGCCTCCAGTGCAGCTCAGTCGTGAGGACTGCAGAGAAGATGCATGAGAAACGAAGCCCACAGGGCAGAGGTTCAAGTCTCACCCTGCTGTAACTCATTGACCTGGTTTGCAAGAGACGGTACCACTGGGTGTGGATTACATGACCCACCATGAGCTGCGGTGACTGCAGATGCCACTTTGCATATCCAGGCCCCCACTCGGCGGTTGTCATGTCGTGCCAACCCAGTGAGAGTCTGCCGTGCAAGGATCAAACAACCCATGTATAGCCCATGGTGTGTTCTAGGGCAATGTGAGGCTTATTTGGTATTAGCATTCAGCACTAAACTGCTTGGGACCAGGTTAGAGACCGCCTTCTGCCAAGATACTAAGTCCTTCCTTGGGAGCCAAAGGAAGCAAGGATGGTGGCTACTGAAAAGAGGGCCTTTCCTTTTTGTGGCAACCCTGTGGCAGCATGGGCTTCCCATACCTGCACCCACAATGGGATCCTTTCAATACCTCGTTTTCTCAGGTGTTTTAGTTGTTCAGTTTTAAATTGGTTGCAGTATTTTACATCTATGCACTGCTCAGTTATAAACATTATGCTATACCATGGATTTAAATGTTTAGTGCTGTATTTTCTTGGGCTGCATTTTATGGTTGGGGAAAGCAATCCCATACCCCAGACAGCATTTGGGCTACCATAGGTTGCTTAGATTTCCAGAGCTGGGGGTCTGTGCTCGTAACCTCCTCCCGATGTCACGGCCAGCATGGCAGCTGCATCTTCAGGGTTGCAAAAGCAATTGTCCAGAAGGGGCTTAGTGGGCATTCTGGGGGGAAGGGGGGGGACTTGCCCTGGCAGTGTCTCAGCCACTATCACCGCTTCCCCTCCAAAGTACAGCAGGTAGAGCCACGCGGAGCTCCCACCCATTGAATGCTCACCCCTGTACTCATGCTCCCCATGAACTGCATGATAAGCATGGAAGAATGACTGAGTGACAGTGCCAAGCATGCGATAGCAGCAGGTTTAGCTGCCAGTGGGCCTGATCGTCCCTTCAAAAGCGCCTCCGCAGGAGACTTTTTGTCTTCTCTTCCTGTGCAGCTTGTGACTCCTGTATTCATCCATCAGCCAAAGTTTATTCTACAGCCCCAGACCCATTCAAGCTGTCTCTGTAGATCCTTAGCCACTGTCAAGAATCGTTTAGCATCAATGTGTTTGGGAGAGAATTCTGCAACTACGGCTGCTAGGAGTCTCTCTTCTGCACAACAGTTGGAGCAGGCAAAGAAGCCCAGCTTCATGTGGCATCCAGCAACTTGATTCGGGAACAGATGCGGAAGGTGGAGCAGAGCAGGTTCTCACCCAAACTCCCAGCAGTCGAGCTGTTTTCCAAACAATGCACTCAATGCATGGGCCAGAGATTGCTCTGCAGAACTTGTTTAACTAAGGAGTGTCCCCCCAGTGAGCATTTTTGTGGCATGAGATCAGTATATGGGAGCAGTGGGAAGCATTGGGCCTGACTGGAGAAAGCCAAGGATTATGTTTTTGTTCCCTGGTCATCTGTGCATTTAGTATCTTGTCAAAGCTTCCTCCAAGCTGTGCAGGGTGGTCATTATGGAGTAATCCCATTAGATCTGCACAACAAGCCTGGTTGTATGAGGTCAGCCTAGTCCTTTGCCTGTTGATTCAGAGGAAGGGTTTCAGCATCGCAGTGAACAAGGGAGAAGGTTGCCACAATGGCTCGTAACTTGCCACATTTCCCTAACAGAAGATCACAAATCCCAGCTGGTTCCACTCTTCTCTACATCCATCCTCTTGCTCTCACCACATTTTCCAACAGCTCCCACAAGCAAAATCCCCTTATTACTCCATTGTGCCTCAGCTGTATATTCCTGATTGGTCCGCTGATCTTTTGAGGTGGGTTCTCCCGCCACCTGATTGTACTGTTATTTCTTTAATGCTTCCAGACTCATCCCGCCCACAAAGGGCAATTTTTTCCCTGTGAGTCCCCATTCTCCCTTCATGCATTTACCTGCTTTCTCTGTGTTTCAGGAGGCAGACAGGGTGACAGACACAATGCTCGGCCAATGGGAACAAAGCAAGGGGTGATGTTTGTGTTGCTAGGAAGCATGGGTATTAGAAAGGGATTTTAGGTACTGGAGTGGTCCCGTCTGTTGCCACTCTTTCCTCAGGACTCTGCGATGCTTTTTACACCATGAATGGAAAAATGGAGCTTCTGGGTCCAGACTTCAAAACAGATTGTTGCCTCTTGCTGTGGTTTCTGGGTCCAAAACAAGCTGTGATGATGTCCCTTGACTGGGTCAGCACAACACTACAAGCTCATAAGGGTTAAAAACCTCCAACAGAATAGGCTGTTGTGGCATGCGAGCCCAGTCAGAAGGAAGCCCCTCTGAATTCCCTTTCCTATGTTCCTAGCGCACATAGGAAACAGCCTTATGTTGAGGGAGACTTGTGGTCCCTCTGGCGTGATACTTTTGGCACTGGCTGGCAACAGCATCTCTCCAGGGTTTTAGGAAAGATATTTTTTCTGAGATTGAGCCTGAAAGCTCTTGCATACGAAGCGAGGGCTCTGCCACGGAGCTGCAGCCACTTGCAGCCATGGTGTTGTATCCAGCTGTGCTCCTCAGATACGTAGCACAAATGAGACGGTGCTTAGCCACAACTAGGTTCCAAGCAATGCACAGGAAGAGAAGCCCACCAAAATTACATATGTGCAAGCACAGTTGTGCAATTGCCTTTGCATCATGTTTGTGCAACTGATTGTACAAACAATTGCATGTTGCACTTGTGCAGCTGGAAAGATTTGGTGGACCTCCCCTAGCACTGTTTGAATGTAAGGGAATGACATCCTTGGATACCACTCCCAGTGCAGAAAAACACCAAGCTCTGGTTACATCTTTGAACAACTATAGGGAAGCACATCCCAAACACTGGTTTCATGCTGATTCTAAACATGCTTATTCAGAAGTAAATCTTTTGAGTGGCTTACTTCCAAGCAAGTGTATTTACAGTTGCAGCCAGCCAATATGCGCACCTCTGTCCAAAGGGTTTTTAAAGTCTTCACAGCAAAGAAAGAAAGAAAGAAAGAAAGAAAGAAAGAAAGAAAGAAAGAAAGAAAGAAAGAAAGAAAGGAGAGTTTGGGTATTATTCTGAGCATGTCAACATATCACTGTGAGGCTTAGAGAGGGGAAAAATGCCCAAGGCAATTTGTCCTCTCCAGATGTATGCTGAGTGCACATGAAATCAAAACCTCTGAGACTAAAAGGTTTGATGAGAGGGGACGTGGTTTGCCCGCAAACTCAGATCACAGAGATCATACCAATGCTGTTCTTGTTGGATGGCTGATCAAATAGAAACCATTTTAGCATTTTAACTTGCCAAAGTGCACAGAGATGGATGTGATGCAAGTCTATAAAGCAAAAACTTTCAAGACTTTCTTCTTATGGACCAGATGAAAATTGCTGGGGGTCTTGATAGACCACTCAATGAGCATTGTATTTATCTATACATCAAATTTGTAACTCATTTTTCTTTACCGTTTGCATCATCGTAAAAAAACAGTGCCATGTCATGGCCAGATCACTTAGAAGAGCCTCTTCAGCTGGTTGTCTTTAAAGCCACACTGGTATATTGCACCAGCAACATACTGTAAAAATTAAACTTTGCCTTGAACAAAACAGCTTAAATTTCTATTGTCAGGGGAAAAAATGAATCATGTGCAAGCCTGAATATAGATATTATTGATTTTCTAATCTTTTGGAGGAGAACTGGTCTGGGATGGAGCATATAGATCACAGTGGTTCCTGAACCACAGTTTCAGAAGGTAATCTCAACCATATTGTGATTATCTGTTAATGATAATTAACTGATATTGTCAGGATCTGCAGCTGAGATGTGGACAGCCAGAGACAAGACAAGAGCAACAGAGGTGCCAGGACCAGAACAGAACTTCAGAAAAGACAGAGTCCAAACATAAAGTTTTATGGAAAGTCCAAATCATAGCCATGGTACAGGTCGAGGTCAGGAACCAGAAGAATGCATGAGGGCAGAACAAGGACATGGTTAGGAACGAGCCAAAGATCAAGAAGCAGGAGGACAAGTGGAGGTGCAGGTACCTTGGATAGGGTAACAGGGTGGGAGACATGGCAAGGCAGGGCTCATGCAACAACAGGAACAAGATGTAGTGAGGTTCAGGCAAGACGCAGGAGCTGAGTCACAGCTCGCAGGAAGCCCTGCGTTACTGAGGCAAGATGGCGAGGCAGGACACACAGGCAAAGCAGATATAGGCCAGGCAGGAGGTAGGCACAACAGCGAGGCAACACGCAAGTCTGGAATGAGGAGCAGGAACTGCCACGCAAGAGGCAGGCACAGCCACAAACAAGCAAACCCGTGTTGCTGAAGCGTCATAGCAAGGCAGAAGACACAGCAAGGTACAGGAGCAGGAAAGGTCAGGCGGGATGCAAGCACGACAGCCAGCAAGAGGCCCTGTGCTGCAGAGGCAAACTCTTCCCACAGGACTCCCAGCTGGAAAGCAGTGGAATGGTGAGGAAATCCCGCAGGGCCTGGGACTGATCCTGCAGATACAGTGGCAGTTGTGCTGGTTCTGGACACCACGGCAGCCCAGATCTGGTCAGATTTTAACCCCACTTTCCCCTCATCTTGTCACTGGGGGACAATACTGTAGAGCAGCTATCATGCAGGTATACTCTGGATTGCTTGCGGGGGGTGGGGGTGGGGGAGGAACCCAATGTTCTCATCTGTAATCCTCCAGACTAGGGGGATGATGAGCATCCAGCCAAGGGGAGACGGAGTGCGGAGGAGAGGACAGCATACCTCCTGCTTGTGAGTAAAGGAATACCTCTTTTTAAGATGGCTTGCCTCTTTTTCATCCTTCTTTTGAGATGGCGTTTGCCAATTGCGGTTCTTGCAACTTGTATTAACAATTTATACCTGACTGCTTAATCAAGAGACATATTTTTAACTAATGGACATTTAAAAGAAACCAATTGTTCAATTAAACGGTTTGGCTCTGATGGAAAACCACATGAATTACCTGTAGAATGTTCCAGCTCTACACCCCAGCATTTCCAGTGGATGAAGATCTCAAGAGAGTAACAGATCTGGGAAAGACTATTTTTACACACTACAGTAAATATTGCGCGCGCGCGCGCGCACACACACACACACACACACACACTGCATGCAGGCGATCCTTTTCTTTTTCACATTTAAGAAAGCCTGCATGAGACACAACCTGATTTAGGACCTCCCCTAACTTTGCACACACACCTGCATGTGAGGTCCAAAAAGAGGTAGGGGGAAACGCTCCACTGGCACTCCACTAGAAAACACTCTTTTTCTCCCTGCACAGGAGAAGAAAGCAGCTGGATGGGCCAGTTTCAACCACCTGTGGGAGCTGGTTAGGAGCACTACACACTGTGTATGTCATGTGATATGTAGTTTTGCCCCCAGTTTGAGACACTGGAAAGCTGCTGCAAGTTAGAAGAGGCAAAGTGGTGAACAAGAGAGAAACGAGTTTTCTCTGTGTCTTCTTTCTAACTTGCTTCGTTCTGTTTGGACTGTTTCTTTAGCAGGTACACCTTTCAGCTATCTCTAATTTTGCTCCAGTAAAAAGTTGTATAACTTAGCTAATGTTGTTTTTAAATACATTATTAACATCTTTATTTGCCAACTTATTACTAAGGGCTGCCTGGATGCCCCCAAATAAACGCAAGCCATGGGGAAAACTGTTTAAAGGGCTCATACCACCCTGTTTAAAAATTTAAAGATTTGGGTTTCTCTTGGTAAGTTGGGCAGGAGGCCCTTTTCAAGGATGTGTATAATCAAGCAAGCTTGTAAAATGTGTGCAAAACTCAGCAACCTTCTTTTTAAAATGTTTTTTTTACTGTGAAGAGGCAAGCACAATGTTATTAACCACAGCAAAATTACTGGGCGTAACTGTCTTGCAGTGGTCTTAAACAGAATGACCATGCAGGATTCAAGCTGGAACCTGCCTGGGCCCTTAGGTCATGTTCAGAGGCTCCTCCAAGATACCTGTGTGGAATGAAGCTAGGTGGGTGGCTACAAGAGGTAGGGCCTCTACAGTGGTGGTACCCCATTTCTGGAATAAATTTGTGGAATTTCCAGAAAGGCTCACCTGGCACCTATTCTGTATTCTTTTTGGTGCTGGAAAAAGACCTTTATTTTCTCATGGGCCTTTAGAGGCCACATTCACATTTTTTACAATGGTTTTATTCATTCCTGTGCCATCTGTTTGGTTTTGTATTTTATTCTTTTAAATGTTTTTAACATATTTTAACAGTTTGCATTTTAGGCTTTCAGTTGTTGCAATCCTTCCAGATGTTGTTCGTATCACAGATTCAAATTATAATGAAATAGATAAACTTACATGCTTACAAAGACATTTTAGGTCCAGCCATTGCAAAGGCTCCAAGTTGGCACTGACTGCATGGTTTCTACCACACCACCAACTTGTGCACACCCCAATTTAAAGTGCAAAATGGTATTACAAAGGGTCACATGTAACAACAGTCCAGAGTAGGGGATTAATTAATTAATTATTGCCCTCACCTAAACTTGGCACACAGGAAGTGTGGGCATGTCGTGAGCGGAGCCGGCTGGTGCCGGAGGTCAGACTAGATGGCCCAGGAGGCCCCTTCTGACTCGCTCTGTTTCTATGTTTCTATGTTCCTAAGTATGGGTTGTCATGACTTGTGGGTTATCACTGAATTATGGGCTATTACTGCATACAAGCAGCACACTATGGTTCACCTATGAGTTGCTAAACTTTGAACAACCCAGGAAGAAAACCCATGGTTTGATGTTGGGTTGTGGATTGTGGGTTGTTTAAGGTCAGTGCTTTTTTTGTCATAGAACGCACCGGAATGGAGTTCCGGCACCTTTTTTCAACAGATTTTCCAAGTTTTAAAAGTAACTTTTGAAAATTTGATGTTTGGTCCATGTGGATTTGAATCGCCCTGTTGAGCATAGCAGGTCAGCAGCAAAATCATTAAAACGGTGCATGCGGGCTGCTTGTATGTCGAATCCAATGCATGCGTACTTCGTCCACGCTGGTTGTGATGGTGCTGCTCGGCTCGTGACGCTGCTCAGCTTGTGATTGGTCATGTGGTCATGCACTGACTGTTTACTGCGGGTAGCAACCGTTATGTTTCGTTACACAACTGACATGTGTGGGTGTGTGTACAGTGATTGACTACGTGTGAAAGGTAAATAATTTCATGAGTTCCGGCACCCTTTTTCTGACAAAAAAAGCACTATTTAAGGTTAACAACCTATAGTGAAATTGTGTTGCAACATTTATATGTGACAATCCACAATTTGATGACAATTCATATTCAACCCATATTATGTTGTACAGACCATCTTCTTCGCACTACAACCTCAGGTTACATTTACCAGTCAGGCACTTTTCTTCCTGTTGGTCTTTCTGTTTTTTAAAGATCTTGAATGTGTTTGTTTCATTATATACTGGAGGATGGTGTCTGATAAGAATTGGCAAGTGCAGGAACTCGAAACACCTACAATTCAAAAGAACTGAAACCATGGGGCAAGCTTTGTGTAGACCATTAAAAGTTATATTCTATGACAAAACAACTGTCCAAGGGGAAGCTCACTGAGGTAGCAATCGTAGGGGTACTTGCCAAGATGCAAGACCTATTGAATGCAATGGAGCATACTTCCAGACTGAAAGGCAATGAAAGCAATGTATATGAAGGATCAGCAAAGCCATTTATTTTCTTCTCCTGGAGATCTCTCCCCACCCCCAACTAGCCTTCTGTAGCCTTTTGACTTGTCATTGCTAATTTAGAGAGAATTCCCCTGAGTAGTTCCTCCCACAACTCAACAAATGCCTTGTTTCACATCATGGAAAAAATTACAATCAACTTGTCAACTCCCACCATTGAAAGCATTCTAATTCAGCAACCACAAACTGGGAGTGTGTCTATGATAGGGAAATGAGATACAAGTAGTTTTTTCAATAGCTTGTTTTAAAAATACTTTACCCTTAACATGACCTTCTAGTAGTTCCCCATAAAGGCCCAATTCCTCTTTTTTTTTCTCTCCTGCCTCCAGGACCTCCTAATAAAGAAAGCAAAAGACCTTTGATCCAGTATAATATGAATTAGGAATGTGGGTTCTTTAGGGCTGCAGGACTCACTTTCTTGAACGGACTGGGACCAAAGAAAGCATCCGTTTCCCTTGAAACTCTATAGAGACATGTCACAAGAATTCAAACAATAATTATTTCCCATTTTTAGCCCTTTCCTCTCAGTCTGGACAGTCGTTACCGGAGACAGGAGACTGAGAGTAAAGCAGAGAATTTCAGGTTGGCTATATATGCTGACTTTCTAATGGTTGCATTCATGACGTTGGTTCTTTTGAGCTATGGCCATTTTCAGCTCAGATTTTGAAAAAGGCTTTGCTGAGTTTCCCCTTGGAAATGTGGGCAATATTGTTTGAGCAGAGAATGATCTGAGCTATTCCATGAAGAATTACTCAAAGAGACACCCTAGAGGATATTGAAAGCTGTAGGCATAGATTGAAAGCCCCAGAAAAACACCTTCTGGTATAGGAAAGACTTGGACAAGCAGTACAGAATCTCAGCAGAATTCTAAGGAAAGCATTGACTTCTCACATTTTTCTCACATCTTCCCTTTCAGGTCCTCATGTGTGATATCTCTGCACTCATGTCATATTTCGGAAAAGAAGAAGAAGATGAGTTAAGCACAGAGAGAATACAGTGAAAACAAAATGTGAACAAGCATGGAGAAAAGGCCACTAGAGACAACTTGGAAACAAGTGGAATGGTCCCTACAGATTTATTAACTCGTCAAAGAATCTTGAGAATTGTAGTTTAGCAAGAGAGTTAAGAATCTTTTGTTATAGATCCCTAATTCCCTGCACAAGACAACTGTTCCCAAATTCCTCTGGGAAGAGTGAACAATTGTTTTTAAAAGAAAGCAGTTCAAATCTATAGTGCAAATATTTTCTTCTTCATGCAGCAGCTCTTGCATGATGATGAACCAGTAGCCAATTGTGATTTGCATGTGCAAATATTATGCTGCAATACTTGTTGACGGCATAGAAGTCACTTACATGTGGCAGACATGCTTGGCTATGGTGAATCCCACATACACACGAAGAGAAAATCCAACCAGACCTCAAGGGACCCTGTAAGCATGTAAAAAGAGATGTGCTGGATCAGATGAAGTATCTGTCTGGTACAGCATCATCTTAATTAACGGTGACCACCCAGCTGCTTCTAGAGAACCCCAAATTAGGCATGCAGGCACTGGCTGGGTTCACACAATGTGACAAGCAACTATGCAAGGTTTATTATGTGTTTTATTTATTTATTTATTAAATGTGTTTAAACCTTGCATGCTTACCATGGTTCATAGATTTTTACCATTATCTACTCAACAGATTATCAGGTAGTTTCTGTTATGGTTTTTATCATCCCTGCTCAGTCCTTCTGCAGTTGTCATGTATCCCATCAGGAGCTTAGCCTGAAATTCAATCCCAAGGTGCCTTGTTTGTTTGTTTATTTTTCGATTTACATCCTGCCTTTTTCCTACAAAGGGTTCAAGGCAGCTTACATCATTCTCCTCCTCCATCTTATCCCCACAACAACAACCCTGTGAGGTAGGTTGGGCTGAGAGTCTGTGACTGGCCCAAAGTCACCCAGTTGGCTCCACAGCTGAGAGGGGACTAGAACTCAGATCCTCTGAGTCCCAGTCCCATGCTCTTAACCACTACGCCACACTGGCTCTTGTTCCCGGCTTCTGTTCCCTGCTTCTTCCTCATTGGTCTGCACATAGAGGCAGGGTGGATAGAGTGGCTCCTGCAGCTGCTGTTCTTTCCAGGGGAACTCTTTGGTAGTTGCATAATAAGACTGAGGAAACCATGAACCTGGGTTCAGACAACATGACAAGCCATGGCGGTAGAGAGAAACCATAAAACAAACTGCTATTTCTTATCATGTTTTCTAAAGACCAAGCTTATCATGGTGAAATACCACAACTGTGTTCAGGAAACACAACAGACCAACAGTATTATAAAAAACTTTTAAATAAATATAAAAACTTTAAATAAATAAATAAATATTAAATATTAAAAAACCACAATGGCTTGTTATGATTTTTGTGTTAAAATTGTAGTCAGGATGTGATTTCCCACCTCCCACTTATGTTTGTAAGCTGCAAACTGTGTTAGTGCAAAAGGGAGAGATATGCAGTGATCTCAGTACCCTGGCAGGCTTTGGATAAATTTTTAAAAGCACAGGGAACAAAACAGAGCCCTAAGGAACCCTGTAGACCAATGGCCACCAGGGTCATGCAATAGTGTCCCAGCACCATCTTCCATACAGACAGGATAGGATAGGACCAAAGCACCCTAAAAGGGTGTCCCCAAGTGTCATATTACCCAAGCATCCCAGAAGGATACCATGAGCAAGTATCAACAGCCAAGGAAAGGTCATGTCATGGCAGAAGACAGTCGTGCATGTGGGATATAACATTGCTGCCAGATGCATAGGACAGGAATGCCCACGCTGCCATTCCAGGGACAAACGCTGACTGAACTGGCAGATGAATCCAGTTAATCCAGTGAATTAATTACGGGACAATGCTCCCTGCAAACCTGAAGGCGGAAGGCTAACTTAGGAGACACAGAGTAGGCTGCAAGGCACATCGTTCTCTCCCGCTGCCTCCCAGCATCTCACATTGTCTATTGGCAGAGCCAGTCTTGAGCATGTGGCAGGATATTGCTCTGCTGTTGCTTGCAAGGAACTCTTTTGAAGCCAATAATATCTAAATTAGAGAGTGCTCAGATGGAAAGAACAATGAGCTACACCTCTACAGACTGGTGGAATTCAGTGCTACCACATGTAAGTGCAGATGAGGGTAATTTGACCCTTCCAGTTTTCCCAAACTCTTTAGAGGAGAATCTGCCTAGATCTACCCTTGCTATTACTGAGCTCATCCCACAAGGCAGAAGCCAGGTTGCAGCTGCTGCAACTCACAGGGGAGTGAGTCCAGCTTGACATTCAGCTAAATAAATAAATACCTCCTTCCAGCAGAGAGGGAGGAGGAAGAAATTCTGGGGGTTGCAGGGTGGGAACTAGGGCATGCATGCCTGAAATCAAAGACATGCAAGGGCGATAGAGGAATTCATTCCCAGGAGTGGAGGAGTCTACAGAGAATATATAGAGGCATAAGCAGCTGGAGTGAGCAGACCTTCGGATTGCAATTCATAAAAGAATTACTTGCAAGTATTCTCATGAAGCTATGCTAGACTGTAAAAACGATACAATTCATCACAATTTTAGTATTCCTGCACAAGAAATATTCAAGTTCTCATACATGAATCCTAAGAGGACAACACTAAGAACAATCCAATTGTAGAGGAATAGTTGTGTACCTCTGTTGTGATTGAAACAGCAAGCCAGAGTTCTGTGGCACACTTGAGACAAATCGAGGAATTGTGATGCTCACTTTCACAAGATTAAAGTCCACTTTGTCAAAACAACAAAGGCATTCCTATGTGGAACAGGTAGACATACATACACATGGTGCAGAGACAAATTGATACAGTGAAGCGGGGGCAAAGGGGACAAGCAGGTATGGTGGCAGATAGCAGTGGCTCCCAAGAACTTGGAACAAGTGATTATAATATTTTTAAGAATTATGAGTACATTCACAAGGGCTGTGTATGACAGAGTTCACATGACACACTAAGTCACCTAGGCTCTGAAGCCACAGTAGCATAGCATGCTGAAACCAGAATAGTTTTGTCACTATAGCTTAAGTTTGGCTTATAAGCCACCCTGGCAAGTTTCTGTCTAAACTTGCATAGGACTGTGTCTTAAAGGATTGCAATTGATAATTATTTCATTCACATGTTTACTGTTAGGAATTAAGAAAGACATCACTGTTGTTTTTTTTCCCCATCTCAGGCATCAAAATGCTGTTAGTTGACCAGTCACTAGGCTGCAGACTGAGTGGCAGGAATGAATGCTGATAAATAATCATGCTTCCACTCCTCCCACAGATAGGCTGGCTTTGAAAATCTATATGCAACACCCCCAGCGGCCTTCTTAGGGGCACCCCGCTTCAGCTGACCACTTTCTCAATGACAGCCTACTCCCCCACAATAACAGCCACTGAATGTCGCAGGGCTGAGGGAAATACTTGTAGAGAGAAAGGTTTTGGGGTCTGGGTGTGGATTTGTGGGACGCATTCTGGGAGGAAAATGGATCAGAAATAGTTCCTGATGTACAGGATTGGTTGTTGCACAAGAGCGTAAGATCCTGCTGGGTCAGACCAAAGATCCCGTTAGTCTGGCATCTAGATGCCCTGGCAAGTTCTCAGGCCAGGCCTGTTCACCTGTTTGTTCCCAGCAACTGGTATTCAGTGGCAATTTGGCTGTACAGATGGGGGCTCAATTTTGTTATTGCTATTGATGGGAGAGGCCTTTGGTGGATGGTGCTCTTGCATGTCCTCGTTCAAACATCTGTGCAAACTTATACATGTATACACGTAATGATTAAGGCAGGGGCTACGGTGGTCAGGATAACCTCGGTGAAAATACAAAGCACAACTACATGTGGATGGAGAGCTAGCATGCCTGAACTCCTCAGTCAGAAGCTGCAGCAGCTTTGGAAATGTAGAGCTGAAGGAAGTGGGAACAAATTGCCTGGAGCATTTGCACATGCATGCATGCACACAGGTACAGGTGAGCAGGCACACACACAGAGCCATAATCTATGTCAAAGTAAAGGAGACTTCCATTTTACAATAAAGCAAAAAGGATGATGCAGACCACAACACAGCTCCTGACACTGAATAACCTCACAGAGTGTTTGCCTGGGCCACCATGACGTGATAAATTCCCCCCACCCCTCTCTGTCCTAGATTGAGCTTTTAGATTTGCAGACGTGCATGACTATTACAAGCCACTATTTATCTGAATGGCAACAGAACTCTTTCTACTGAGTGTTGCCTTCAGCTACCTGACAGAAAAGGCAGCTGAAGAGAAGGATGTCAGCCTTGAAAGATAGAGCTTTGTTACATGAATCAATTTGTATTGATCTCCCTTCCCCAAATAAAGATGCTTGGAGTAGAAGCACTGTGTTGGGAGATTAGATTTGCTTTTAGAATACACAGTGGAAAGAGAGGAATATTTTTGATTAGAATTTCTGCTGGTCAAAAAATATTTTTTTGCGAGGAACTCTAGAACAGCTAACAAAATCTACTCAAGCTGTAAAGGTTCCGTGAAAAGGTGTTTCCTTCTGAGCCAATATCTGCTTCCATGCAAGAGCACATGCTCTCCTAAAGTTACTGTCCTTGGATCATATCCTCCAGCAGGATCCCAAGACAGATGGATGCCCTGAATAAGGTCTGGCCCTGTGGATCCAGTGAAAACACATTTACTTTAAAGGGTTGATAAATATGTACAAGGAAATACTTGTTTATTATCTGATTGTCACTGCTAGAGTAGTAAATGTAAAGCACTGGAAATCTAATCAAATTCCAAGAATTAGGGAGTGGTACATGAAGCTTTGGAATTTGGCAAATCTAAATGAATTAACTTGTCAGGGAAGGAGCTCTTGCACTAGGCTTGAGAGGGTCAAGAGGAGGCAGTGCTGCCAGGAGGTAGGTGGGGAGAAAGGAGGTGCATGGAAAGTGATGGCAGTGAAGGCAACAGTGGGAACTGGAGAGGAGAAGGCGAGGAGGAGGATGCAGAGGACACAGCAGCGTGTGGGGGGTCAAAATACCACCTTGCTTAGAGCACCAAAACAGGCTGAGATGGTTTGGGAGACATGGCAATGATGCCTCCTCTGAAGGCAACCTGACAAAATGTGGAATAGATATATAAAATAACAGTTCTTCCTATATTCCTGTTATTCTTTTGAGACAGGTCAAGCCCAGTGAGACTGATCCCAAGTCACTCAGTGAGCTTTGTGGATGAGCATAGATCGAACTCAGGTCTCTCTTCTCCAAGTCTAACACGGAAACCACTACGGGACAGATTAGGGCCGCGGCCAGGGAAGTGAGGAATGGAGGTAAAATTCCAGTGCACAAGTCCTGCAAATTAGAGCATATGCTTACCCTATCTAACATAGCACATATTTGCTCAGTATTCTGGTGGGCTGTATTGCTATTTATTGAGATTGCAATCCTACACCCACTTCCCTGGGGTTAAGCACCATTGAGCTCAATAGGACTTGTGTATAGGATTATACTGTAAGGGCACTATCCTATGCATGTTCAAACATAAAAAGTCCTACAGCTACCAGCATGCTGGAAGCTGCAGGCCTTTTTCTTTCTAAACATATGTAAGATTCTGCCTTAAAAGTGCTTTTTCATCCACGACATTTTTCTATAATTAGGGACTTCAGCTATCTCAGTATATGGAGCAAAATCTTGAAAATATAGATTTGGCTTATATGCTTCTTTTCAATAGTATTTTGGTGCAATTTGCCCATATGAACTAAAATTTGGATTGATAGCAAAATGAAATTAGGATTTGTGGCGGGGGAAGTTAGCTATTTAATTTGGCAAGCAATAGATTATTTCCATATTTTTAAACATTTAAAGACCTAGTGTGGTGTGGTGGTTAGAGTTGGGATGGGGACCTGGGAGATCCAGACTAGAGTCAACTGTGATGCTCACTGGGTGACTTTGGACAATTCATAAACTCTCAGCCCAACCTACCTCACAGGGTTGTTGTGGTGAGGATAAAATGGAGCTTTGTCAGCTACCTTGGTTTCCTCACAAGAGGGGGGAAAAGGTGACATATAAATGCAATGTAATTCTGCTTTGAAGCTGTGTTTTTTAAACCTGCCTCAAAACAGAAGTTCTCACCTGCAAGTTCCCTACCTTGCAGAGAAAGGTATCTTTTTGAAGCTAGCTTTTGGGTTGCTAGTCCTCTGGGTAAGGAGAGAGAAACTGACAGACCTACACTTGACTCATGTGAATATCTTCATTTTGAATTTCCCAGTGGCTAATACGAACCATTAATTATCCTGTGGGCAGCTGGTTTGCCATCATGTGTCCAAAATACTTAACCAGACAGACCTTTGGTGCGATCCAGCAGTTTTTCTTACCTTCATGTGTTCTTATTTATTGATCACATTTATCTGTAACACACTACAGCCTGCAGGGTTTCTTAGGAACCTTAACTAAAATTACCTTCTTTAGCGACAAGTATGTGGAATGTATGTGTCCAAGTTACTTGGAAGCTTTGAACGATGCCGAAGTTTCATCATTTCTGGTGTTTTTCTTCCCCGTCTTTAAAACCAGAGCCGGAAGATTTGCTTAGAACATGATGATTCGGAGTTAAAACTAGACACATCAGAAACACAGGGCGTGAGGATGCTCTTTTTACTGTGGCTACTGGGCCACTCATCTCTCTCTCTCCCCCTCTCCCTCAAGCACCTTTCCGGGGTCACTAATCATCGTGCAATTCTGCTGGCTTGCAGCATTTTGCGTGAACAGCCGCATGCTGGATCCAGATTCCGGCCACAGAGCATGTGCTCCTCTTCACGGTGCCCGCGGACTCCGTCTTTGTTGCTTTCTCTCCCCCGCCTTCTGCGGCCGTCTCCGGGCGCCTGAACCGTCCTTTAATTTGAGTTTAACCTCTGGAGCGGCTTCCCGTCCTTTCGCGATCCTCTCCTCTCCTCACGGCGAGGCGAGGCGCGTGCACGGGACTCGCGCCCCGCGCCCTGGTCCGCCACCGCCTCCGAGACGATTCCCGGGCGTCCTGGCGGAGGGCACGGAGGGACGCGCGGGCGCCGAGGGGAGGCCCTGACCGTTGCCAGGGCGACCGCAGCCACAGCTTGCCCTTGGCAACAATCCTGTCAGGGTTGCTTTCTCCCATGATGCTCAGCGTCCCCTCCGCCCCCCTCCCGCGGCTGTGTCCAGCAGTTTGACAGTTGGTCGCGCTTCCACTTCGCGCGCTCTCCCATTCCCCGCTGGCGCGAGGGGAGGAGGCGGGTCCGCGAGAGCCAGGAGGAGGAGGGGGGAAAAGCCCCGCGGGGCGTGGTTTAGGGAGGCCGGTGTCTGGCGCTACCCAACCCGCGAGCACATGGCCCTCGTCCCCGCCCCTTCTTCGCACGCGCCTCGCCTGGCTCCGCCCGCCCTCGCGCTCCCTCCCCCCTCCGCCTCGCCGGCTCGTGCGGCCGAGCCCGAGCATGGCCCCTCCCCCGCCTCTTTGGCCAAGTTGTGCGAGGGAGCCGGGGAGCGCGCGCGCGCCCGCCCCCTCCTTCCCTGGGGGGAGAGGGGAGGCGGGAACGCGCTCCGGCTCCCCCCTCTCTTGCCCCTCTCTCTTTTTCCGCCCCCCAACTCGTGAAGAGAGAGAGAGAGACGGAGGGACCGAGAGGAGCGCGCGCCGGCCGCCCCAGACCCGCGCGGCTCCCTCATGACGCGCAGGTAAGAGGCGGGGGCGACGGGGCTGCCCCCAGGCGCCCACCGGCCTGCCCCGTGCGCGGGCGGGCTCCCCCTGAGGGGCCGCGACATTCGCGCCCCCTCAGCGCTGGCAGAACTTGTCTCCCCACCAAGCCCAGGTGACCCTCCCCCTGCTGCCCCTTGGCGGTGGGGGGGGGCTTTGGAATGGACCTGCTAACTCAGCCCCCCCCCGTGAGTGGGGCCGGGCGCTCGCCCCCTGCAGCCCCCTCAGCCCCTTCGCCCTCTTCCTTTTGGGGCGTGCGGGTCGGGGCAGTACCGCGGAGGCGGGGAGAGGCCGGCCGGGGCACGGGGAGGCCATCCCGCCCGGCCGGGGCAGGAGCGCCCCTCGCGCCCGCGAGCGCTTCGCTGGAGATGCACGTGCTCGCCTCGGCGCCCCCCCCCCGCCCGCTCCCGCGCCAGCCGGGGAGGAAGGGTGCTTGCGCCCCCCCCCCCCGCGGCTCCGCGAATGGGTTTCAGCTCGCGCCCGGTGTCGGCCTCCTGCCCAATGAGCTGCGCGGGGCTAGGAGCCCGGGCTGTGCGCGCACGTCGACGCGCGCACGGGCATGCACGCCGTGCCTGCTGCCCTCCGCGATCCTGGAAGGCAGCTGGGCGAGATCCAGCGGGAGGGTGGGGGGGAGATTGCCCCCCTCTGCGTGGAAAGGGCATGTGGCTTCTCTGATCTTGCTTCACCCCAGGACAGGATGCCTTATTTGGGACTAGGTGGGTGGATAGATGGGGACAGCACAGCGACTGACTGGCAGGGTTTAACCCCCTCCTGCTGCTCCCCTCTCTCCTCCCCTTCTCACCCCCACCCCTCCCTCTAACCTCCGAAAGGGGAATTTTCCAGCTGGTAATTTCTGCTGCGTCAACACCCAGCTCAAGGGAGTGGAGAGGAGACAAGGGGGCATTTGAACAGCAGCTCCACTTCACCAAATAACAAGCCTTTCCATTCTGATCTGAGATTTTTTTTTTTTTAAAAAGCCTTTAAAAATAAGCATCTGTGGAAGTTGGATCAAGAGTTTGTCAAAAGAGAGTGGCTCAAAACTGCTTGAAAGAAAGGGATGAGGTAATACTGGTGGAACATGTATATTTCTCCTCTTGCTTTCTCTTTCTGTCTCTTTAAAGCCAGGCCTGTTTTGGGTTATTGTCTCCCCCTAAAGCCAGGCACAGATCGCCTGGCCTTGCCTCCATTTTAATTGCAAACTGAAATATTGGAAGTGACCCCGTATATTTAAACCTAGTCTTCAAAATAATGCTGCTTCCTAAAACTTTAGAAGCAACTTAATGTACTTGTAAAAGTAAAGGGGGTGGCTTGAGAATGTTGTATACAGGTAAATAAAATTTGACACCCCAAAGGAATAATTTATAGGGTGAGTATAAAGGTGTTTCTTATGCATTGAAGGGTTTTCTTGGAAAAAAATCGTAAGGGGAGGCAAGGTTTGTAAGTTGTAGGTTGCCTTTTTGTGTCTGTAAATAGATATGTCAGCTCTACAGAAGTAATGCAAGTAGCATCTGATAACCCGATCTCAAATGACAAATAAGGAATGAAGCAGATTTCCAGGTCTATAACAGTGGGAGGATTTCTTCATTTTATTGCACTGCTAAAGAACCAGGAATAAAATGTATAACTGAACCATTTGGAAGAGCAATATGCTTGTAGTATATGATAAGAAATATAAGCAAAAGGCAGGTTCATTCTTGAAAGGAGTTTCCTCTGCAGTTCTAGAGTCCAAAGGATTTATTTGGCATGGATTACCGAGACAAGATTATTATCACCATTGTTTCAAGATATGCTAATAAGGAAGCATGTCTCCCAAGCAATGTTCTTGCAGGCACCTGTACTGAAGTTCTTGTATACATTTTAGTGGAAATACTTCAGTCCTTTCAAATGTTTATTGTCTCTTAATATGTATCATATACTAGGATTTTACATTTATAACTTGTACCCTGGTTCTCTTCTTCTATTTTAAGATTGTTCTTCCAAAACAAGAGAACACTGTTTTGGTAAAAGGGAAAGTGAGACACTGTTTTCTTACCATGAGATAAAGCTGCAGTTTTACACAAACTTTCAACCCTCAGTGTAGTTCTTTTTCCATGTGTAGTAAACTTCTGTTTATTCTTTGTCACTTTAAATTTGGTAACATTCCAAGAATAAAGGGTAATGCTATTGGCTATTTGAGAGCCAATTCTGTTTTATCAGTTGGAAAGGTTGAACTGAATTAATAGCAGTTGAATATAGCTGCTACTTCTCAAGCTCTCAATCTTTAAATCTCTATATCATATGGGGGGGGGGTAGTCTAGTGCTTGCATTTTTCACATGTAATGAAAAATAGTCACTCAGTTATCCTACAAGACACTTTCAGGGGACAGACAGGGGTCTCAAAGTATTGAAACTTGCACTCCTTTCTGAATAGTGTAATCCTATATGTGTTACTTGGAACTAAGTCTAGCTGTGTTCAGTCAGGCTTACTCCCTAGTAAGTGCTTTTAAGATTGTAAGCTGGAAGACTAATGTTGACTGTCATTTAAGAGGATAGTGAAATTGTATTTTTGCTGTTGGCAGATCACTTATATAGACCTTGGGATACAATGGCTTTACTTCAGACCATGATGCATCATTTAGTCAGATCCAAATCTGAAAGATTGATCCAATTATCTACAATAGAGGATCATATCGTTTATTTAAAAGGACGTCATTTGCTCATTAAACAGACATAATAGCTAATTCAATAAATGATGTGCAATACACAGATCAGATAGTTGAATTTCAAAGAATAGAGGAAATGGGGCATTTTGTCCCTATGGCTTGTATTTTCTAGGGCATCTAATAGTACTTAGGATCATCTTTTCCAGGCATTTTTTTAAAGGAATACTTTATTGAAACAACCTTGGCATACTTTCTAGTGAGGAGGCTAAAACAAATAAATTTGCAAATTAATGTTGATATGGGACAGCTGATAACCTTAAATGACATTTCCTCTTACCTATTCTTCTTTGTGAAAGCCCTTCATTGCAATATTTCACTTTTTCTTAATTCTTTTAGTTGTGATGGGTTTTTTTTTTTAGTTGTGTTTAGTTTTTCATTTGTAATTTTGGTTAGCCTAACTCCCCCCCCACACACACACACACAATCATTTTCAAGTAAAGCCCACATCTTCCAACACTCTCTTTTTCAACTGTGTTTTATTTGCTTCTTTCAACCACCTCCTTTAGACCATAGCTTGACTTTCTTGCATTATTTGTAGTGTGAATTAACCCTTGTTGCTGTATTCTTAATTTAATTGGTAAATAAAAGAATAAAAAGAGCTTAGGTTAAATCTTTGAAAAGCTCCCTGAAATTCAAATAGCTATCCTTTATACTTACAATTCCTCAAACCGTGAACACTTTGCACAATAGGATTAGTACTATATTTGTTGTACACTCAAATGGTTGTTGCCCAAGTTTATGGTAAGACACAGTGAGCCCCCCAAAATCAGTCAGTTGAATGGTTTAATCCTCCTTCAAATGCAAATCATGCAAAATGAAACTTTAAAGTAAAATTTCAGAGTAGCAATACAGTAAGTAACAAGTCCAGCATGGAATTTTCAAGACTAAATTCTGCCAGGCTAACTTTACTAGTTTACTAGCGTAGTGGTTTATGGGGATGCTATTGATGTATTTTTACTTGATTTCAGCAATGAATGATACTTCATTTAGTAATGTGGTTAAAAGTTGGCTACATTATAATATTGTTGGATGGAAAATTGTACTCAGTGTTTATCGGTGATTCTCATCTAATTAAATAAAAATTAGAGTCTAGAGCTATTCAACATTCTTATCAGTAACTTAGATAAAGGACATGGAAATGTATGTCAGATATACTTAAGATATGAAATTGAGAGGGGGAGCTAAAACCTAGAAAGATTGAAATAAAATTAAAGAAATTTTGAGAAAATGAAAATTGTTTGAAACTAATAACAAGAAAACCAGCAGAGATAAACACAAAGTTCTTCATTTAGGCAAAAATAAAGGAATGACTATTATAGGATGAGGAAAATCTGGGTTGATAGCAGTACTTGGAAAGAGTCTTGGGATTGTAATTGATCACAAATTGAAGCTGATCATCATTTGGCAATATAATGCAACTTCAGAAAAGACTAACATGATGTTAGGCTGCACCAGTAGAAATTTTCCCTGTCACAGGAAGTAATAGTTATACGTTACTCTGTGCTGGTTGGAATTCTTTTTGTTTGAAGAAGGTTGTAGAAATTTGGTGTGGATTCAGAGGAGGGCAATTATGATGGTCAGTAGTATCAGAAATAGGTTGTATAAGGAAAGATTGCAGGAACTGTGTGTGTTCAGTCTGGAAGAGGAGACTAAGATGGGGGACATGAATGCACTTTTGAAATAACTGAAGGCTATCACACAGAAAAGAACTTTTTAAAGGGTAGATTTTGCTTCACCATCAGGCAAAATGGCTTGATGATAAAAGTAGTGTAGCAATATGCTTACCTTGAAGGGTCAATGGGCTTTCCTTTGGCAGAGGACTTGAAGCAAATGCTGACAAACCATCTGTTCAGGATGCTGTAGCTCTTGATTGATCGAGGGATTGAACTACGCGGATGATGCAAGGATGATTCTGAGAAATGTTACTATATCCTATCCCATCCAGTCATCAGATTTCTAATAGTGAACTCGTTCTTCAAGAATTATCCTTATGGAGCTAACATGGCACCATCCATGCACAAGGGAGGTAACAGTGGGCTTTAGAGAACTCATGTTTGATAGGTACAGAAAATCTTGAGAGAATTAAAAAAAAAACCTTTACCATTAAAAAGGTAAAGGTTTCCCCTTGATGTTGTGTCCAGGCATGCCTGACCCTAGGGGGCAGTGCTCATCTCCGTTTCCTAGCTGAGGGAGCCAGCGCTTGTCCACAGACAGTCTCCATGGTCATGTGGCCTTTACCATTGGGTGGGTGATAATGTTCAGTAGACAGAGAATACTTAACTGAATGTTGGGGAGGGAAAACTGCAGAACTGGGGAAGGGTATGTTGGAATGGACCATCCTGAAAGAGCCTGACTGGTTGGTGTCCTGCTTGGGGCAGTCCATGCTAGAGCATTTTCTTGCAGGTCCCCCTTTTATCTAATCAGAGTTCAATTTACTTGCACAGGGTAGAACCACTCATTTCCCTGCCTGAAACATTCTTTTTCTTTCTTTTGCAAGCAAACTAACCAAGCACATGGTTTGCTTACTTCTTAGGGAAAACAATGATCATAGCAGCTTAGCTCACAGTAAAGTTTATGACCCTTTTCTTTACATGGAGTTAGGTAGTTTGTATGTTGACATACTCCTTTTGTATAGGTTGGGGAGGTCTTGAAAAGAGTCCTACATCTCTGTTTAACAATTGACAATGCTTTCCTAGCAAGCTGTGGCTCTTTGTCTAAGAAACCAGATTTTTAAATGTACAGTGCATGGACTGTATTTTAACATTTGAGTGACCTAAATTTGACTCATAATCTTGTAAATTTTCTTGTGGAATTCTCTGAAGGGAAGCTTTGCTGGGATTGTAATAGAAACTCAGACTTCATCCATGCTTAATGAGACCTAAATTACTCAAATGAGAGCCTGATTTCAAGGGGATGCTTCTGTTTCATAGTATCAGATAAGTATATTTAAGGTTAATTGCCTTATACCTGTATTCATGCATATGTTCATAAATGACTGTCCAGCAGGAATGTTTGGCTAGTGTGTGGCTAATAAATCAGGCTGCTTTTACCTGAAGCTACAAATTAATTCTGTCATCTGAAGTAAATTTAATGCCTGCTTGTTTCTCATCTGACCCTAGCTTGGTGGTATGTATATAGTCCCTGGCCATAATGAAGAATTGAATTTAGGAATATTAGTTGAAGCTCAGTCTAGCCAAGGCTAAGCATATTTAGTAAGTCGCCTTCACTCTGACAGAGTGGACTAGGTAATCACTGCTGAATTTTCTTTTCCTGTGGTCATGTAGTTTTTTTGGGTGCTCCACTGACAGGAATGATTTCTACATCATACTCTTATCAGTTGTCTATATGTCAGATCTAAGCTTTCTTGCACTGTCTCTATCCTTTCATGCCTTTTGTTCCACATGTTTGGAATACCATTTTCCCCCGAGAGCTGACAATTTATATAAAAGTTAAATGTCCACCTACATTGGTCCTTCCCAGTTAAAAAAATCTGTTATATTACCCTATCCTTTGATATCACACTTAATTTCCCTAACTTTTGTCATCTTAGATTGTGAGGTAGGACCTGTTTCTCATCTTACTTAAAGTGCTTAGACCTTGAAGTGCTGCATAAAAGAACATGTCTGTTTATTAAGATAACTATCTGAGGTTCCAGGTTTCTTTGCCATCAGATGTAAGATGGTTATTGCCTGGCAACAGGCTCTTCTCGGTTCAGGTGACTCGGCTATGGAACATAATTGCAAGAAAAGTGCATGGACCTTTACTTATTGTTGACCTGGTTAGTGTTAGCAGCAACCTGCTATGGGTGAAACTGAGCACAGATTTTCCATTTTGCGTTGTGAAAATTCAGACGGAGGCAGGGTGCACTGCAGCTTATCATTAGCATGGTATCCCTTCTGCATCCCCTGCCCTGGAGTTAATAGTACTCTTGGGAATGAATGGAGGTGTGTGTGTGTGTCTGTCTGTCCAAACTTGTGAACAGACTTCTGTGCCACATGTGGCCACAAAGAGGTTGGAACAGACTACAAACAATTATTTGGAGATGGAGGCCGGGTTCCAAATAGTAATCAGCTGGGAATCTTTATGCAAGGCAAGCCTATATTGCAATAATCTTGCAGATTGATTACTGTGCTGTCACCTTTATTGCAGAGAGGGAACTGTGCAATGGATATTCACAATTAAAGTGAAACACATGCTGGATCAGACCATGGGACCCTCAGTGCCAGCACTCGAGTCACACAGTGGCTAGCTGCCCATAGCAACCTACAAGCCAGACTTGCGTGTACCAGTGACTGGCGCATGCTTCCAACTGGCGCACACAGGCATGCTGCCCTTGTTTCTGGAGGTGGTATATAACCACTCAGATGAGCAGTCATTCAAAGCTTTCTCCTCCATCAATGTGTCCATTCCCCTTTCAAAGCCACCCACATTTGTGGCCATTACTATATTTTGTGGAAGTGAACCCCTTTGTTTAAATATGTGGTCATTCAAGAAGTCATTCCTTTTATCTGTCCCAGATCTCCCACCAATCAGCTTCATGGGATCATCCCAGTTTCTGTTATTCTGAAAGAGGGAGAAAAAATATTCCTCCACACCATGCCTGTATCTTTTCTATCCTTGCTTGCCTTTTTTTCTAAGCTAAACGATCCCAGCTGTTGTAACCTTTCCTCACAGGGGAGTTGCTTCAGTTTCTTGCTCTCCCAGCTCAGATTCTAGCTGGTTATATTTAAAATTGGGATTGTTTTGCCCCAATATGCTTTACACTTGCCTGCGTTGAACCATACTGGCCATTTTGATGCCCTTTCTTTCAACCTGGAAAGATCCTTTTGAAGCTGTTCACAATCCTGTTTTAACAAACACAAACAATTTGATATCATCTGCAGTCATGGCCACTTCCACTACTCGCTCCTACTTCCAGAATGAATAAATTGAAAAGGATTGTTCCTGTGGAACACCACTATTTACATGCCTCCATGGGGAGAATTGCCATATATTTCTCTTTAAAAGCAGAGGCTTTTTGTTCTTTAACCAGTTACTGACCCACAATTGGACCCCTCCTCTTATTCCATGAGTGCAAGGATTGCTCAGGAATTTTTGCTGAGCAACTTTATCAAAAGTCTTTTGAAAACCCAATCAAACAGAATCTACTGGTCATCTGAAAAGGACATCTCTGAAACAGGCTATGGGTTCTGTACCGCTTTCAACCACTCCCACAACCTACTTTCACCAAGTTCACTTGAAATGAGTTTACACGACATGACTTTCTTCCTTTTTTTAAGTGTCTCTATATTATCCACAGTTGGCAAAGTGAGGTCCGGCTAGGGCTACATGAGTACCCGCTAAAAAATCCTGAGGATTTTCCTGCAAATTGTATTTTTCACCCCAACACATTAACGAAAGAAAGTTAGTGGGCAACAAGGTTGCAATTTGGCAGGAACACTTGTGTGCATGGGCTGTACTTGCCAAATGGCAGCATTATTGCCTGCTGCTGACATTTTCAGCTTGTATTAAGATAGCTGCATGTGAAAAGTATAATTTGTAGCAGACATCTCCATCTTTTGTGGGGTTGCAATTGGCTGCACTCACTTTCCCAAGTGTGGATAAACACAAAGGTACAAGCGTTTCCTAAAAACAACCCCAAGAAACTATAGGAAGAGTGTTTTGGGGGACATCCTTTCAATTCTTCCCTCTTCCAAGCAGAACCTCTAGGATTTTGGAGGGGGGCTGATAAGAAGCCCTGACCATCTTCCTTGGGTTTGCATTTTACTCAAGTGCACAACTTCCTGAGGAGTGGAAAAACCTAAGGGACACCCAGTGTAGAGGTGGCAGGCTTATGATTTAAAAGGAGAGACTTGCCACCATGCTTGAAGGTTTCTCCAAGATTCGAAGTGCTCCCCGCTGCTGCCAGGGAGGGAGAAGGCCTTTCCCAGTAGTTTTGGGGTGCCTAGAAAACTCAGTTTCCAACTAGCCCCTTAGTTAGAGTGGCAGATCTTTCTGCTGTTTTTGCCAAGTGGCTGCCTGTTTTGTTTTTGTTTTAACTTGATTGTGTTTATACAGCACATAATGCACATTGGATGAACTGTACTGCAGGCCATGGTGTGTTAGCCAACCTAAGGTGACTTACAAGCCACTCTGCTGGAAGAGTGGAAGTACAGCAGGTATCTACCTTAGACATATCCCCACAGAGATAACAGGTAGGTTTATTTTGCCCTTTGGTTAAATAGAAACATAGAAACAGAGTGAGTCAGAAGGGGTCTCCCGGGCCATCTAGTCTGACCTCCGGCACCAGCCGGCTCCGCTCACGACACGCCCACCATGTGGACGTCCAGCCTGTCCTTGAACAACCGCACTGATGGGGCCTCAACAACCTCTCAAGGGTCCTGACTGTCAGGAAATGCTTCCTGGCATCCTAATGGAACCTTGACTCCCTGAGCTTTGCTCCATTGGAGCACGTCCTGCCTTCCTCTGCAGGGAAGAACAGGTCTCTACCCATCTCCATGTGACACCCCCTCACATACCTGTATGTCACCAACAGATCCCCTCTGAGTCTGCTCCAGGCTGAAGAGACCCAGTTCCCTCAGTCTTGCCTCATACGGCATCCCCTGCAAACTGGCCACCATCCTTGTGGCCCTATGCTGCACTGACTCCAACCTGGCTATATCCTTTCTGTAATGAGGGGCCCAAAACTGAGCACAATACTCCAGTTGCGGGTGCACCAGAGTCGTGTAGAGTGGTAGTAACACCTCTCTTGATCTAGAAGCCACATTTCTGGCTATGCAACCAAGGGTGGCATTCGCCCTCTTGACCACTGCATCACACGGCTGACTCATGTTTAGCCTGCAGGCAACCAGTACCCTGAGGTCCCTTTCACAAGTGCTGCTCTCCAGCCACTTGTCCCCTAACCTATACTTATGGCACCTATTCCTATGCCCCAAGTGCAAGACCTTGCACTTCTCCACATTGAACGCCATCCTGTTGTCTCCTGCCCACTTCCATAGTCTGTCCAGATCCTTTTGGATCTGGAGTACCTGCTCCTCAGTTGTGGCCACTGCTCCAGTTTTAGTGTCGTCTGCGAATTTGATCAGCAGACTGTTCACCCCTTCTTCCATGTCGTTAATGAAAAGATTAAACAGGATTGGCCCCAGGACAAATCTGAAATGGAATCCACCAGGTAAAGAGCTTTGGTGTGGCAGCCCCATTCCTGTGAGATTCCCTGCCTTGGGTGCTCAGTCAGGCACTACTGCTGTGCTTTTTTCAGTACCTGCTAAAAATGGACTTATTTCAGGAAGACTTTTCTTGATGACCAGCCATGGTCATTGTTTTGTTTTTAAATGTGTTGTGTGCTTTAATATATTGCTTTTATGCTTTTATTTGTTTTAACTGCACAGTGTTCATCACTCTGGAATGTGGAGCAGAATTAAATATAGAAATGAAATAAACAAATAAACCTGATATCTGTCAAAAGGCAAGGTGTCAAATGTAGCTTAAGGCACAGGTAATCTGTGCGTGGAAAAATGAGGCAGTGCAGCATTCATTCTCTTGGCAGTAAGAGAACCAAGAATTGAGGAGATGACTCGCATGTCCCAAGAGTGCCTTCACTTTTGCACTTGTTCCTGGGCTTCTGCCACCTTAAGAACCTGCAGAAGTGCATAAGCCATCCCTTAAGTAGAGTAGCTGCTTTTATAATAAAGTTCTCAAAGGTAAAGCTCCATTCTTCAAGTAGAACTTTTGGGTCGGGGGACAGAAAGTATGCATTGATGGACAGACTTTTAGCTATCAGCGCTAGTCTTCCAAAGTGTATCTGGAGCACTTTCAAAGCATTGCTCAATAACTGTCAACTGGCTTTTGGAATTCCAGAAAATAAAGTGAGGGGTTAGAGAAGCTGTGAAACACTCAAAAAGGCTTGCAGTTGCGGTGGAGAGAAGGAATTCTTGGCCCTTCTGGGGTGGTTGGCACTAATGATTACCTACAAACTGCTTGGAAAGAGTGGCAAGGGTTTTTCCACTCTTGACAAACAACTCAGTGGCCATAATGGGGTTAATTGCTTGGTTTTGGATGATACAGCAACATATACAACAGCCTATATGTTGTTGGGGTGGTTTGTTTCCCACCAACAAGCCATCCTGCAGAAATCAGTCTGTGCTTACATGACATAACCTATTGATGCTAGTAAACTTTGATGGATTCTCAGTCAATGATGTCTGGAAGCAACACTACTTGTCTACAGCTTAAAGCTTTTATAATGCAATTGTCCTGTCTCATTAATGGACTTTTACAGAAGGTGTAATTGTCATTTTTTTCTGTGAACTGCTGTTTTTCTCATCATTTCCTTCTTCCCTTATAGGAGGAAAATTTGTTGAGGGAAACAAAGAATAGCTGTGTAATATCTTTTGATTGGTAGTGTTGAGAGCTTTTATTCTGGAAGCACCACTGGTGGATTTGCAAACCAGCTATTAACATGTTGATTCAGTTCACACATAACAACCATCCAGAGTTTCTGTGAAGGAGCCAATAAGATGGTTTGTTCATGATAACTCAAGAGTTAAAAAATGTCTCGATTGTCATTTGAGTGAACCAGGCCATTGGAGCCTTCATGCATTAAGGATTGCTATCATCTTCCACACAACAGCCAAACAAGCTTTCAGCTATGCTCACTTTGATCCAAGAGTTCAGAACAAAAGTTCTCAGAGTTTTATCAAGTCCAAATATGTTCTAACAGCAATATAAAATTGTAGTTAGAGTGAGTATTCAGTGTTCTAACAGTGATGTAAAATTGTAGTTCGAGTGAGAATTCAGTGCTTATATTATTATTGGTTTTGCAGTTTCCTAACTTGTGTCTTTTAATATCAAAATTACTTTCCATGAACTCAAAGTACAGGAAGGTTAAAGATCTAAACTGGTTCTAGATGGGCTCATAAACTCCCTGAAAAACCATGTTCGCAGTCTGGGATTGCTACTTGGCCTGGCCCTTCAAATCTCAGCACAGATAGAAGCTGTGATCAAGAGGGTCTGCAGTCCACTTTGGCCAATTCACCAACTGCATCCCTTCCTGGAGGAGAATGACCTGAAAACAGTAGTGCACATTGGTAGCTTCTGGGCTCGATTTCTGTAATGTGCTCTACATGGGGCTACCCTTGTGCCTACTGCACAGTATGGCAGCAAGGCTGTTCTTTGAGACGTCATGGAGAGACCACATATCACCAGTTTTAAAGCCTTTGCATTGGCTGCCAATACATTTCCAGATACAGTACAAGGTGTTGGTAATTACCTTTAAAGCCCTTCATGGCTTGTGTCCAGAATACCTCCAGGAGCTCCTTTGCCCATACATTCCGCCTCGCTAGCTAAGGTCCTCTGGGGATAATCTTCTGAAGTCTGTTTCTGCAAGATTAATGTCAACTACCCAGAGAACTTTTCAGTGGTTGCCTCTAAGCTGTAGAATGGTCTGCTGGGAGAGATGCATCTGATTTCCCAAATTTCTGCCTTTAAGAGGGAGTTAACATATCTCTTCCGACAGGCTTTCCCAGATTAGTTCTCATGTCAGTTTTATTTAATGTGTTGTCTCGGTCAATATTACTCACTGTTGGTTTTATGTTCTAGTAAACTGCCCAGAGCCTATGGGAATGGGGCAGTATATGAATAGTATGATTGATTGATTGATTGATTGATTGATAGAATGTTCAGTCTTATTTTATTGAGGTGCAGTATAGTCTGCAGTCGTAATCATACTTTAGGTGATTCTTTGTTAGGATTCCTTGCCCAATTTCCATTAAATGCTTAGGAGTAGTTTAACAAAGCTAATTTACCACACATTTCAATGTGAAGGTAAAGAAATATTGTACCCTGTTTGCAATATGTAGTGTGACTAGGAAAAAGTGGCCTTCTTACTGCATTTCTGATCTGGACATCTTGTGTTCTTTCTCTCCATCTGCCCACAGGCAGGTCACTTTATCTTTCAGTGAAAGAATGCTTTGGCATTCAGTATTCCAATTTTATTTGCACTTTTTCAAGCAGCATTAGTATTCCTCATCTCTGTTATCAACAACATTGTCAGTATGTTTGCTTTTTACATATCCAGAAGCTGCAGGAAGCACACCATATAGGAAACCACAGCTTTCAAAATTTTCTGACTACAGGCACCTACCACTATCTATAGTACAGTTTTATCATATTCGGTTCAGTTGCTACAGCAGCCAGCAAGACCAGCTAAAGAACTGAAGATGAAGCATGATGTTCTGAACCTGAAATGGGCTTCTTCCTCTCTTCTTCATATTGAAGATTAAGAATCAAAAACTTAAATGTGTGCCGCATGCCTGGAAAAGCTTGATGGCACCTCTTGTATGGAATCATCTTCCTCCTGTGATTAGACATGCACCAACAATTCTTACATTGAAGATACATCTGCTTAAGGAAGTTTACCCATGTATTTTATCCTTATTGATATGAACTGGGACAAGGATTAATGCCTCGCTGGCAAAGAAAAGTGGTTCCATGCCACCTGAATAGGGCAGTGGTGAGACTGTGTCTGAAAAAGCCCTCCCTCAACCCAGAAGACCTTAATAACTTTAGGCTGCTGGCAAATGTTCCTTTCCTGGGCAAAGTTATTGAGCTAACCAGCCACAGGCGCTCTTGCATAAGGTCATTTCCCTGGATCCATTTCAGTTGGGGGTCATGCCAGCTGGTTTTCACAGAAACAGCCTGATCATCTATGGCAGGGGAGAGACCAGAGAAGTGTGACCCTGTAGATACTCCTGGATCACTCAGCAGCTTTTGATACCATTGACCACGGTATCCTCTCTCTGAGCTGGGAGTGGCTGTCTACTTAGTGGCTGTCTCCAGAAAGTGGTGCTTGGGGAATATTGTTTACTCCCAAGGATCCTCCAGCATGGAGTTCTTTGGGGATCTGTATTGTCTCCCATGTAATTTAACATCCACATGAAAGTGTTGTGTCATCTGAATTTTGGAGGGTGTTGTCATCAGTATGATGAGGACTTGTGGCTCTGATTCTCCCTTTCATCAGGTGATGCTGTTAGTGGGTGGATGCTCAAACAGATGGAGGGTGCTCTACCTGTTCTTGATGGGCTTGCACACTCCTCCTTAAAGGAACAGGTTTGTAGCATGGGGGTGTTCATTAACCCATCTTCACCACCTAAGGTTCAGGTAGCCTCAATGGCATGGAGTGCCTTCTATGAGTTCTGCCTGCTGGCCCAGCTATTTTCTGGACAGGGTAGTCTAGTTTCAGTAGATTGCTGCATTTACACTCTGCAAGACTGCCCTTGAAGACCGTTCAAAAGCAACACCTTGTGCAAAGAATGACCACCAGGCTAAAAACTGGGACCAGAAGGTCGGAGCACATAAGACCAATTCAGTCCTCACATTGGCAGCCTGCATGCTTCTGAGCCCAATTCAAGGTGCTTAACCTATGATGCATAATGCAGCGTGGGACCATAAGACTTATTTCTAGCACCTCTCCCAGTCACTGTCTAACCAGACATTGTCACCGAAATTTGAGGACTTCCTCTGAGTGCCAAGGGAGGTTCCATCAGTGGCAACAAGCCAAAGGGCTTCTCAGTGGTGGCCTCCAATTATTGAATTATCTCCCCAATGGGGCTTGCCTGGTACCAATTCTGTTATTCTTTTGCTGCCAGGTTAGGATGGCTGTCTTCTCCGAGGCATCAAATGGCATTTTAATGGCATAAGGGGTGCTGTTAGGTCAGTCTAGTTGCATTCAAATTTTGGTTTAGCTGTTAAGATTGTTTTAAATTCTGTTTTAGATTTTGTATATTGGAATTTGATGCTTTGTTTATTGTATTGTTGTCCAAAGAGCTTTTACTGTTGGGTGCTATAGAAATTAAATGAAATAATGAATAACAATATACCGTATTTTTTGCTCTATAAGACTCACTTTCCCCCCCCTCAAAAGTAAGGGGAAATGTCTGTGCATCTTATAGAGTGAATATGTGTGTGCAGTAAGTCTGTCAGATGTGCAGCCCGTGGGGAGGTGATGGGGAATGTGCCTGTGATTATGTGCCCATTTGATTCAGAATATTTTTTTTCTTGTTTTCCTCCTCTAAAAACTAGGTGCGTCTTATGGTCAGGTGCGTCTTATAGAGTGAAAAATACGGTAATTCTTCTTGCTTCAGAAATTAACTACTTGATTTCAGGAACTGGTTTTGAAAAGGGAAATCTAATGTTAGGCATAATTAGGAACAACACTGAATATAAAATGGCTAATATCATACTGTTATATACACATCTATGGTACAGGGTGAATTTTTTCTCCCTGTTTCCTTCCAGAACCCAAAGTGGCCATTCCATGAAGCTGATTGGTGGAGACAGATAAAGGAAAGGATTTATTCACAAAAAGTATAGTTGAATTGCATAATTCACTTCCATCAGATATAGTGATGGCAACCAACTTGGACAGCTTTAGAAGATCACAAATGTATTGAGAAAAAGACAAAAAAATGGTATTTAGTCCTGACAGCTACCTCCTGTAGCAGAGACAGTACTGCCTATACTGTCTATACTGTTGGGAAACTTGGGGAGGAGGGTGCTGTTGTACTCTTGTTCTGCTAGTGGGATCCAGTGGCCCACTGTGTGAGCAGAATACTGGAGGGGATGGGACCTTGGTCCTTTTTTGTTCCTATGTTTTTAGTTGGTGTGCAATCAAAGACTTTAAATTAAAAGACATTTAATTGTACTTAAATCCCAAAGTTGCAAACCTGGTCACAACTCTTCTGTTTGTTGTGCTGTAAGTTAGCTAAAGAGCAAGGCAATGATTATTATGGGAGGATTCCAAGCAAATCCAAATGTAGAATGCCTCCCTAAAGAAGCAAACACACCACTCTGGTATAGTTTGCTTCAGTGTTTGCTCAGCTTAAAAATGTGTCATTAAGCCACTTCGTTGCTGTGGTCCAGATGCTCTGATAAATACTGAAGCAAGGTGGAATGATTGCATTGTATGAGTAGCTTACTCTATTTCCAGAAAAGTTATCTCAGGAGAGAAGAGGAGAGGGACACTAATATAATGAGCCTAATGTCAACAAAGAATTATCTGAAGACACTGGAAGGACACTGCACCTCTGATGGAAGCTGAATTAATAACAAGCTTAATTCATGGTCGCATAACAGAAAAATAAATTGGATCATAAAGTCATATTGTGTGATTAGATGTTGGAACCTTGGCAGTAATTTGTTGTGTATGGATTTGCTCTCATTCTGAATAGGTATACATTATAGGATAGCTACTGTTCAGTAAGATTTCCTTATGCATACATTAGTTTGACTTTGGAGATGGCTTGTAGCAAGAGATATCTGCATTTGAACTTAGGAAGTAATTGTTATTGATGCCTGCAAGTAGATATTTCATGTTTTGAAAAACACAGATTCATTCTGAATGCTTTCAGTCTGAAGGGCCAATATAAGGGGAAAAAGATGGGGAAAATGGACTGGAACAAAGGCATTTTAGGGACTCTTCAAAACAGAAAATCTTGGGAGATATGAACAGCATTTGTCTTCCATTGATTATAGAAACTACATTATATGAAGTTATTTATCATGGTTTTAGAAGTGCCTTGATTTGGAATTTAAAAGAAAAATGGAAAGAAACAAGTGCAATAAAACTAGGGGGATTTTATAGGATTGGTATTTACAGAATTAATTTTTTTATTAATTTATTAAGCTGAAGTATTTTTATGCTGCTGCTCAAATCAAATAGCTTCCAGAGCAGCCTACATTATAATCAAAGAAGACAGACTGACACACTAAAAAGCAAGACACACAAGGAAAACAAATGGAGAGGAAAGATGTGGTTGGTTGGTTGGTTGGTTTGTTGTTAATTCTTTCCACAGGGCTAAGTGCAATGGCCCTGCTCTCCCACTCATCTCAGATGGCCCTGCTAGAATGGCTGATGATAGTGAGAGTTCCTCTCTGAAATGTGTATTCTCCTTAATTTTATAGCAGAAAATGGGAAATATTTCAAGGGTGGGCAACAGTTTGCCCCTATGCACTTTGTAGAACTCATTGAGCTGCCATATTCTACTTATTAAAAAAACAACAGCAACGTATTTGCCTCACTGGCAGCTGGAACTGCTTCAAAACAAAGCAAGGGCCTGCAACCGCTGCCATCTTCTTTCCCCATTAATCTGTGTCAGCCACACATGCAGCTCAAAGACAATCCTGGGAAATGTGGTTGGCATCACAATGTCCCCAACCATCAGACAAAAAGAGCAGGGAAAGGAAATGGGACTCATGTCTTTTCTGGCAGGGAGAAAGTGAAAGAAAGTAGCAGTGGAGAAATACAAGGAAGAAAAGTGGGGGCTACAAAGAGTGGTAAATCAGAGGGAAGGTGAAGCAGCAGGAAGCCCATGAGGATACCTAGATAAATATATATATCTATGACTTTTGTGTCAGTAGATGGTGGCCGAGGTCATATGATGTGCAGAAAGAGAAACAGAACATAGCAGTGGGTGGTGGTCACAACAAGAGAGAAATGGGCAGAGAGGTATGAATTGGGTGGCAGGGGGTGGGGGAAAGAAAAGGCATTTGTAATCTTTGAAATAGTTTGGCTTGGTGCTGAAATGTATGGTTTTAAAGGAGTTGTTTAAGGTATTCATGTTCAGCCCTATTACAGCCTTGTATGCAGTCCTTTGGGCAGGTTGTTTGCCCCATGCCTCCTATTGCACTTACCGTATTTTTTGCTCTATAAGACTCACTTTTTTCCCCCTCAAAAGTAAGGGGAAATGTCTGTAAGTGAATATGTGTGTGCAGTACGTCTGTCAGATGTGCAGCCCATGAGGAAGTGATGGGGAATGTGCCTGTGATTATGTGCCCATTTGATTCAGAATATTTTTTTCTTGTTTTCCTCCTCTAAAAACGAGGTGCGTCTTATGGTCAGGCGCGTCTTATAGATCGAAAAATACGGTACTTTGTGGTGGTTCCCAGAGCAGTTTTTTTTTTAAATTGCCAAATGTGTCCACCGGGACACACAAAAAATGCCTTCTGAAACACAGCTTCATTCTAGAGGGGTAGCTGTGTTATTTTCTGATGAATTGCTTCCTTGGTTTGAATGTACAATCCAGATTTGGCGATGGTGGTGGTTATACTGAAAAACAAGTGGCAGTGTGTTCTGAGGCATGGGTGTAACTCTGAATATTCCTTGAGATGTTTCCCTGAGCCTACTAATATCTGCCTCTTATGTGTGGACAGTGCTCCTTTGGTTGCAAGAGTGATTATCTTCATTCCTAAATGCTGGAAATAGAGGGGATGATAAAGGCTGAGTATATAGTATAAAGAGGTAATTTGAAAGTGGCTGTTTTTCACCAGGGTTTGTTGATCTGTACTGGTAGCCTTTGATGCTCTTCTTGAATGTGTGTACTAATTGAAGTTGAAATGAATTCACAGGTAGCTTTCTCAAAATATAAATCTTTGATTTAATCTAAAGATAATTTCTAAGGGAACTGCTATTATAGAATGTTTTGCTGTTCATAGCCTATAAATACATTTTCTGTCCTACCTTGATCTGATCTTAAACTCTGAAATCTCTTTAAACTTGCAATCCCCCCCCCAGAAGGTAGTTGCCATAGTGCATCATACTTGATCTTAATTAGATTAAAAGTTTTTAATATTCTAATATGCCAATTTTTATCAAGACAAAGTTTTCTGAAATATGGACATTATTCTATTACAATTAATTATCAGTAAATAGTAAGAATGCTTACCAATATTTATCTGTCTGGTACACAGAAAGATAATCTTCAGGGATAATAATTCTTAATGCACTGTAAAAGTTAACAGTGTATCTGTTGAATCAAACTTGCTCTGTATGGCTTATTTTTCCAGGGCAAACTAGATCTAATGCTGGAAGCTCAAATATTATAAATGAATAATCAAAAGGAAGACATGGAGATTGCCTCCCACTATCGTCACCTGCTTCAAGAACTCAATGAACAAAGACAGCATGGCATCCTCTGTGATGTTTGCATTATAGTGGAGGGGAAGATTTTCAAGGCTCACAAAAACATTTTACTTGGGAGCAGCCGCTACTTCAAGACACTATACTGCCAGGTGCAGAAGACCTCTGACCAGGCAACAATCACGCACCTAGATATTGTAACAGCACAGGGATTTAAAGCAATCATTGACTTCATGTATTCGGCACACCTTGCATTGACCAGCAGGAACGTTATTGAGGTGATGTCAGCTGCTAGCTATCTCCAGATGACTGATATCGTGCAAGCTTGTCACAATTTCATAAAGGCTGCTCTTGACATCAGCATAAAATCTGATGCATCAGATGAGCTTATTGATTATGAACTTGGGGCTCCTTCCAGCAGTAGTACAGATGCTTTGATTTCAGCAGTAGTAGCTGGTAGGAGCATATCTCCCTGGCTGGCTCGCCGGACAAGTCCAGCAAATTCCTCTGGTGATTCAGCCATTGCTAGCTGTCATGATGGTGGAAGCACATACGGGAAGGAGGATCAAGAACCAAAAGCAGATGGTCATGATGACATTTCATCCCAGTCTCTCTGGTCTAGTGATTTAGGGTACGCATCCTTGCGTATCAAAGAAGAGCAGATCTCACCATCTCAGTATGGAGGAAATGAATTGCAGGCTGCCAAAGATGGGGCAGTGCAAAATACTTTATCAGAACAAGGTGCTACAGATGGATGGCAGCCTACAGGGCGCAGAAAGAATAGGAAAAATAAAGATACTGTGCGCCATATTACGCAGCAGCTGGGAGATGACAGCAGGACAAGCTCTCCAGTGCCACCTTTTCTCTCTGCTCCTGGATGGCCATACAGTACTCGAGAAGCAAGTAAGAATTTTGTTCCTTACATCTGTGTCAATGTGACTATATAGAACCCTCCATGGTATAGCTGTTAAATGCATATCCATGATGGTAGACTGGCTATATAAGTACTGTTGGTGAAGAAAGACTCTTGCTGTTCCCTTCAGTTTGCCATTTCTGTCCTTCCTTATCCAAACTCTAATTCTCATTTTTCTCCTACTACCTGCAAAGACTTCACATGACCTGAGGGTCAAGCCACATACAAAGCCTCATTGTTGTTGTTGTTTTTTACTTTCCTTACCTACTCTTAATTTCAGATACCCCCAAAAGCTGTTTATTAATAACATAAATGCTAAACCCTGCTGCAGGGTTATTAATAACTTGGGGGGAGGATTTAAATTTGCACTTAAGCACTCCCTCCCCAAGTACCTTTAATTAATTTCAGAGTCTCTTGCACATACCTCCTTTAAATCAAACCAAACCAAAAAGGGCTGGAGGTTTCTTACTGGATTCCCTGCATAATGAATGATTTGGCCATGAAAGTAATGGACAAATACAATGCAAGATACAGTATATAAAGGTACTTCAGGGAATTTGTCTCATCTTCATTGTTAGCTCTGCAAGAACAGCAGTCAAGTGCAGGGGGAAGGGAGAGATGACATACATTACTAAAGCAACACAGAATGTGCAGACAAACATTGCCTAGAATGGCTTTTGTTTCTCAGTAATATTAAAGCATGACAGACAAACCATTAACTAACTCTTTTAAATAATGGCTTTTCACTTAATAAGAGTCTCCCAGCCCAAGCCCCCTGCCGTTAGCTCACCAATCTGGTCCCATATACCTATGGGTCACTGTAACTTGCACTGTCTTGAATGTTGCACACACAGAAATAATTTTACTTAAGTTATACTTGTGTTTATTATTCCAGCAATAATAATTAAAATTCTAGAATATGTGATCATTTTAAATGCTTATTTGCTGTTTACTAATATTTACCTTTGGGAGCAATGGCTAAAGGTAATCTGGAATTCTTTGTCTTTTCTGAGAGAAATAAATGGTTTGTTATTTGAAGCACAACTGGCATGTGGGAAAGCTGTAATCATAGTCTACAACAGTTCTTTCTTTTTTTTCAAATACTTACAGCTGGTTGTGGAGTTGAATTGGGTTGAGATTGCAAAATGGGAGTAGGGGAGCAACCATGTTCCATTTCTCCATTAACTCCCACCCCCCCAGGTATCTTATGTCTCATGGGGAAAATCTGTACAAGTTTTCAATTCAGTAAGTTTATTGTTGTAACCATAGGTCATAACATACCACAAAAGTGCCATAAAATGCCATAAAATAGTAATAATAAAACAATGAGATAGTAAGATTATAAAATAAAATGATAAAAGTTGTAAATAAAAAGTTGCAACAAAGTAGGGCCAATGCTACAACTAGGAACTTAAAAATTTCTTTCCAAGTTTAAATGAGAGCAAGGAAAAGATGGCAATTTGATTGCTGACAATTGGGAACACATCTGCAAGAAGGTAGATTAGTTTTTCAAGATCTGAGCCTTTAAGTGCCTCTACCTTTAATAATTTGGTCCTAATCGCATTGTAGATAGGGCAGTGGAGGATGCAATGAATAATCTCCTCCACATTGACCAACACCACAGGGGCAGAGACATTGCTCAACAGGGAGCCTATGATGCCTTCCTTCAAGATATGCAAAGATGTTAAGGCCTTTCTCAATGGGACACTGGTTATGTTAGCCAGGTACTGGGAAAAACCTCTGTTTTTTATACTGATGGTGCCAAAGTGACAATTTGGATGACTGGACTACGGTGGCATCTTTGTTGACATCCTTTGCAAACTGCCAATCTCTAATGTTTTCTCTGCCCCAGGATCTGAGTTCATCCAAAGATGGCAGGGAATACATTTGTAGGATGGGATACAGGAGTTTAGTTCATTGTTTCCCAGCTGTGTAATGGAGAAAACAGAGTTTGGCAAGATGGGATTCTTGAACACTTTCTAATTTCTTATAATGCCCCAGCAATGCAAGGTGTATTCTAGCAGTGATGGCAGGTAGCCCTACTTCCATCCTTAAATAGGCAGCAGGAGTGCCCTGAGGGAGGCCCAGAAATCTTCCTTATGTAATTATTTTGAACTACTTCCAATTGAGCAATAGCCTTTTCAACGCACCTCCAAATCTCAGCTCCATACAACATCTGGGCCATTACCTTGCCTTGAAATATTTTAAGTGCAGGGGCAGCTAATTGCCCTCCTTTAGAATAAAAGAATGACAAAATAGCACCTACTGTACACTGGGCAGTTATTGAAACAGTAGATAGGTATGCTTTCCATGAACTTCCACCTTTGGGAAGTAATACCCAAGTACTTAAAAGAGGGGCATTGCTCTATTTGTTGAGCATTCATTGTCCATCTGTGTTTGGTGCTACTTTTGCCAAAGACAACTATCTTTGTTTTACTATAATTAATCTTTAGTTTTTCCTTTTCACAGTATGCAGCTAATCTGACCAGTAATCTTCTAAATCCAATCTCAGTATAAGAAATAAGAGCCATATTATCAGCATACATTAACACAGAGATTTTCCATTGAGTGAGGGGGAGAAGAAGCTTTGTGACTTCATGGCTGCTACAATATCATTAATATAAAAACTGAATAAAAATGGAGCAAGTAAGCAGACCTGCTTAACGCTTTTTTCCAATGAGATAGGGTCTGAGAGAGACCCTTGTGGGCCCGTGTGTGTACACATATGCATGTGCGTGCGCACACACACACACATATATATCCAAGTTGCCTCCCCCCCCCCCCCGC
>JAIXND010000771.1:4265133-4416969 GCA_023646645.1 Varanus salvator macromaculatus | reverse complement strand
CCCCCCCCCCCCGAAAACCATTTATCGAAATCTCCACCTTTAGGCAGTGGGCAGTCACCTCAGGCAACAGATGCTGAGGTGGGTGGATGCAAAGCAGTGGCTTAGAGTACATTCAGGGAAAGTAGGTTCCATACAGCCCCCTCTGCCCATTAAGCTAGCCTGCTGCCCTTGGCAATAATGCTGCTGCATCTCCACTCACTCTATTACACTGGTAGGACTTGCTGATAATGCAGCACAATGCTAGTGCTTTACAGAAAATTGGCAGTGATATGGAGCAAGTCAGTGGGACTCCCTTCTGCTAACCTGACTTGTTCTGGAAGTGTGTGTAGCTAGCTTCCTGTTACCTTAGTAATTAGTCCTACTGGTTTGCAAGTAGCCTTTTGCTATGTTTTAATTTCAAATAGCTGACAGATGTGGGAAATAGGGTTGTTGGATTGTTGGAATGGGACTGGATTACACAGTGTCACCAAAAGCAAGACATTCCAACAACAAACCAAGGTGGATGAGAGGGAAAGCAGGACCCATTCCATCAGTCCTGTGGAAGGTTATTTCATTTTTTTCTTCTTCCCTCCCCATTCTTTTTATGTGTGTATCAAATATTTAGATTGGTTTGTTTTACTGATAGTATGTGAGCTAGTCTGGGAGCTTCTTTGGGTGAGAAGTGGAATGAATATATTTTACATGATTTATTTCTTAATTAAGTTATTCAAACTATTTTATCCAATTCCTTAACCAAAAATGATATCTGAAAGGGCTTATAATCAAGCAGCAAAACAGGTAGTCCTTGCCAACAGGCTTACAATCTAAAATGACATGACAACAAAGGAAACAAAGTTGGGGAAGAAAGAGAGAAAATTAAGGAGGCTATCAGAAAGACTGCTAGAGTGGCTCAGTTCATTCCCTTTGCCTGCTTCTGTCACCTTATTTATTTATTTATTTATTAAAACACTTATATGCCACCCCATTGCAACAAAGCCTCGGGGCGGCTTACAACATTTAAAAATACAGACAATATATTAAAACCTAACTATCTATCTACCTTCCATCACCCCTGCTTTCCCATAGTAATCCTGGGGACAGAGGGAGGATCCAGCTGTAGCAGACTCTGCTGTTTCCTTTGCCTGCCCCATCTCCTGTAACAAACACGCCTTTCCTCTGCGCCCTCCCAAACTTTTTCCCCATTCCATAAAGAGGAGCTTATTGGATGTACCAACTCTTGGGACAGAAGGCATGTTTTGCAGGGCAGGAATGAAGTGGCATCAGGGAAGAATAGGGAACAACAGCAAAGCTTTCTTCCAGCCAATGGAAAGAACCCACTTAAAGAGCTTAAATTAACCATGGTCCAGGCAAGTTGTTGTTGAGGGCAAAACACAAATAGTTTGTGGAATAGATACAATATGTTTGAGAACTGCTTTAGGTCATCCTATAAATAAACCCTCTGATTTAGACTCTGAAGTGCTAAATCTTTAAAACTTACATATATGCTAATAATTGAAATTATTAATAAAATGTATGAAACATAGCCAGTCAATCTGGAATACCAAGAGAAAGTTTTTAACTTTCTTAAGAAGATAACACCATGGATCTTTAAGTATGGAGATCCATTTATGCAAAATGAAGAGCATCTTGCCAGGTATGTAATAGCCAACTTCTCAGACTCTTTGAGATTATCTTCAAATTTTGTGTGGTATAATTTTGTCTACTTCTGTAGTTTTGTTGTATTTATGAATTATGCAAGTTATAATATGTGGTATTCATATACAGCACCAGACATAGCCATATAATTTATACAGTAAGTGTTTCACTGTGGTGCTTCAGTGGCTTTTTAAAAATTCTTTTTTTATTTAAAAAAATAATCAAATTACCAGAATTCTTTCTTCCAGGCTAAACTCTGAACAAGTGGATGCAACGCTTTTGGTAGCTACCTAGTGTTGCACATTGTCAGTAATGGAAATGTGAAATTTTTAAGGATGAATGAACTAGACACATCAGACATAATGAAAACAGAATCCAGGTTGGGAGTTGTAATTTTACAAGTTATTAACCTGATTATTCTGTACCTAATAGTAAGAGCTGTATGTTTAGAATTACATTGTAAGTTTTGGCACCTCTTGCACTGAATCTGTTCCCATAATTATTATGGGTTTATTTTTAAGCTTATACATCCTGTCATTACCAAAAAATGCTATATGTTGTTTCTCCAATTTGATTAGTGTAATATGTACAAACACTACCATGGGAGGCATATCCACAAGGGTTATTTCTGCTGTATCAGTTGAAAGGGGTTATACTTCAGTGCTACCATAATGAAGAAAAGTTTTATGGGATTGCTCTTCTGAAGAACTGTACTCTGTGTTAAAGAGAGTTGCTATTCCAGTCTAGTTAATGTAGACTTGGATAGTATTTTATTGCTGCTTCAGCATTGACCAGGGATTTCTTGTATCATAAAAGCTGATATGCCAGCTGCTTCCTCTCCTGGCCAAAGTCTGGCCACGATTACTCATGCCGTGATGGCTTTTAGATTAAACTAGTGTAATGTGCTCAATGTAGGTCTGCCTTTGGAAAAGCTTGAGAACCACAACTAATACAAAACATGCTAACGAGAGTATGGCAGCCTCCCCAATCTGATGTTTTGGACACCAACTACCATCAGTGCAGCCTGCATATTTAATAGTCAGGAATGATGGGAGTTGTAGTCTTAAACATTCAGAGGGTACTAGGCTGGGGGAGACTGCTTTATGGACTATATAACTCTGTTTTTGTGCCAGAACATAGTTATTGGTTCTGGCTTCCAGTTGGTATACTTCCAGACTGACAGCTCTTGGTGATACCAATCAAAAGACATTGTACATCTTTTTTAGATTGTAAGCCTGTGGGAAGGAGCTGTCTTTTACTGATTGTTTTGGGAGTCTCTTTTTGGCTTCCCTCCTTAATGAGTTTTCTTTATTAAAAAAAAAAGTAGGAAAATTCAGTAGGGGTACAAATGGAAGATGATGTCATCAGGCCTCCTCTGCAAAATTTCAGAAATAAGGCTGGGCAATTGTGCAATTAAAAGCCTTCTCCAGAAGCATTCTTCATTTATAGGCCTTTGTATTATGTTACTATTTATAGCAATATTGGATTGGGTGCAGGATTTTATACATGCTACCTTCTCTCAATTGCACGCACGATCTAAGTTGGATCACCTTTGTGTTGGTTAAGAGAGAGAGTCAGGAGATCTGAATTTTAGTCCCTTCTCAGCCATGAAGCCCACTGGGCGACTGGACCAGTCACTGCCTCTCAGCCTAACCTACCTCACAAGGTGGTTGTTGTGAGGACAGAATGTCAAGGAGGAGAACTTTGTAAGTCGTCTTGATTTCCTTGCTAGAAGAAGAAAGGCAGGATATAAGTACAATGCAATGTGGTGGTGGTGGTGGTGGTGGTGGTGGTGATGATAAAAAATAATAAATAATGGTTGATGGAACTCCTTTCTGAGGGAGCCTCATCTGGCTCCCCATCTTCTCAAAATAGGGAGAAGATCCCTTCTCTTTGAGAAGGCATTTGACCCACAAGAGCTGACTGCCTTATTCACTTCTGTTTCATGCTGCTAGTGCTGTGCTTTATGTTTTATTTTGCCACTATATCTTTGTTAAACCACATACTCTTTGAACAAACAAGTATTTTTTTTTAATGAAGAGGCTTTCCTGACTCTTCTGGACTTAAAAGGAATAAAATCAGCCACAGATATTTATTCACTCTTCCACACCTTTTGGACTGTGTGCTGTTCTAAAATACTGTTTGCACACCTTCACAAAGTCATCTAATCATAAAACAGAGTTGGAAGGGGCCAAGAAGGCCATTGGGTCCAACCCTCTGCTGTTGCTGGACACCAATTTACACCATCCTACTCAGTATTCTCTTACGGCCACACATTCTCTTGTACTTACTGTAGCTATTCCCTCAATACAATGTGGAACTATAATAAAATCACTGAAAGATGTAATTAACAGCTGGGGGTGGTGGGATATCTGTGAGAAAGATTAGCTTTCTTGAATTAAATATTACAAGCTAGGGCTCACATTACAGTGCAAAGGACATCAAAGCAAGACCTCTTTGTCACCAGAATTACTGCTTGTGTTGTCAATTAACCTTGGAAATCAGCTGAGTTCAAATTCTAGGTCTTGGCCAAACTCTTTCAGTGCTGGCAATTCATGAAAAACAAGCAGCTGATTTCAGCAGCATGTTTTAAAAACTGTTGCACAGCTTAGTATGGATTGGCTTTTAATGTATTACTGTAAGTCAATCCTCTGTGGTAGCATGTGAAAAACTAATCCATACAGAAGTTTTCACATTTCAGCAATAATCATTTGACAACTGTTGTACATGGTGTTAGGGCTAGAATGCTGTGGGTTTGCTGCAGATGGTGATACTATTGATGCTGGAAGGATTAAAGCAGGGGTCCTCAAACTTTTTAAACAGGGGGCCAGTTCACTGTCCTTCAGTCTGTTGGGGGGCCAGACTATAGTTTGGAAAAAGTATGAATGAATTTCTATGCACACTGCACATTAAAATTAAGTAAAATTAAAATTAATTAATTAATTAAAATAATTAACAATTTAAAAAATAATTTAAAAATTTAAAAATGTTTGATCCGCTCACTTGGTGGCTCAAGATGAGGTGGGAAAGAGCATGTCCATATTCAAGGGACATAGCTACAGTGTCCACGATCATGCTGGGGGTGGGGAAGATGGGCGCGATTGCAGGCGTGCTCAGAAGGGGAGACCAGTGAGATAGCGGGCGCACTCGGGGGCGGGGGAGAGAGGGGCGCGGGTGCAGGCACACTTGTGCAGGGAAGGTGGGTGTGATTGTGGGAGCGCTTGTGCAGGGAATGCAGGTATGATCGCGGCCATCTCTCCCCCCTCAAGCACGACCGCAATTGCACCCGTCTTCCCTGCACGATCGCAGCCATCTCCCCACTGAGATGAAGGCTATGCTTCTCCATAGTGGTTTGAATCAAATCGAACAATTTAGAAACTTCGGCTGATTCCAGTTCATCTGTATTTCCAACTCACTGTATCAGTTTCACTTCTGGTGCTATAGTTTTTTAAAGATTTAGTAAAAAGTTCTTCCACTTTGCATATTTTGCACCTGTTTAGACAGCAGTTATTCAAATTATAAAATTTAGACTTATTTATTTTATTTTATTTTATTTGTTTATTTTATCTGCTCAATAGCAAGTTTCCTGTGGGTAGACTATAAACAGTTAAAAGACTAAAATATAATGCAAAGTTAAAAATATAAATGCATGCAACACTTAAAATAAGAAAATATAAGACAAACCTTAATGGGCTGATAACAACAGCCATACAGATCTGGCACTAGGCCTCTGAAATGTCTTGCCTCACACCTAAAAGATAACAGTGCAGGTACCCTATTTGGGGAGATCATACCCTGTGCAGAGTGCCTCACCTGAGAGGGTCCATGCTCTTGTAGCCACCTCTCTAGCTATGTTTGCTAAGGTTAAAAGGTAAAGGTAAAGGTTTCCCCTTGACGTTATGTCCAGTCGTGCCTGACTCTAGGGGCGGTGCTCATCTCCGTTTCCTAGCCGTTTCTGAAGACAGTCTCCATGGTCGTGTGGCCGGCATGACTGAACACCGAAGTGCACGGAATGCTGTTACCTGCCCACTGAATTGGTACCTTTTTATCTACTTGCATTTGCATGCTTTCGAACTGCAAGGTTGGCAGGAACTGGGACGGAGCAATGGGAACTCACCCCGTTGTGCAGATTCGAACCAGCGACCTTTCAATCTACCAGCCCAGCAACACAGCGGTTTAAACCACTGCGCTAGCTGCAGTCCCCTATGTTTGGTAGGGACATCCAAAAGAGGACTTCTGAAGCCAAACAAGAGGCCAAACAATACATATGAGAGGAGATGTTCTCTGACTCTAAGCCATTCAAGGCCCTAAAGGTCAACATCAACATTTTAAATTGGTCTCAGAAATCGGCTAGAAGCCAGTGCAGCTGGCAAAGCAGTGACATCACACAATCAGGCTGGGCTGTTTGAGTTTAAAGCAGTGGTATTAGTTTGCTAGCTAAAGTTTCTGAAACATCCTAAGGGTAGCACCATGCAAAATGTGGACAACTATTGACAGTCTATCTCTGTTCAGATAGGCTCATAGCTGGTATGTCAGCCTGGGCTGACATAAAGGGGACTGCTGGCCTCTGAAGCTGTCTGAACCTCAAATGAGAATAACACAGTCAGGAGCTATGCAGCTGGTATTTCACAACCTCCAGAACCACAACCTCCAGAACAGGCTGAACACCACTCAGCTGGGCAAACCATCTTCGAACAGTACCTCCATCTTGCCTGGATTGCTTAGACCAGGGGTCGGCAACCCGTGGCTCCGGAGCCGCACGTGGCTGTCACAATTCACAGCACTTTATCTGTTTATCTGCTAACACACCTATATCTCTGGCACATCCTCTGATCTGTGGACCAATTTACTGAGCTCCCCCCCGCCCCGTAGGCCAACCATGGATAAATCGAAGAAAATAAAAGTTTCTGAAGAAAACCAAACGTTTAATGATATGTGGGTAGATTCATTTGCTTTTACTGCTGACGAACTTATGGGGTTTGCTGTTTAATGCATGCAGCCCTTTAGCACTGACTTTGACTCTTCAGGAAGCTGTTCTCCTATAGCATTAAGGTAAAAAATGATATGTGCAGTGTTATCTTCATTTTAGATGTCAAAAGAGTTTTGCGACTCCTGGTGTTTTCTTTTGTGTGGGAAACGGGTCCAAATGGCTCTTCGAGTGTTAAAGGTTGCCGACCCTTGGCTTAGAACATCAATTCCCTCATCTGAGCTAGAAGAAAGAAGAGGTAGAGCTGGGTGTCTCTGGCATATTGATGTCCCTTCTGTTCACACCCCTGGGTAACTTCTCCCAGTACTTAGGATATTATATGGAGGATAAAAATTGAGCCCTCTTGGAACCCCATGACATAATTAGTGCTGAGCAGAGCAATAATCCTCAGCACCACTTTTTGGTAACAGCTATACCAATAGGCATGGAATTATTACAAAATAGTGCTCCCGATCAGACAACCAATGCATTAGCATAGCATGATGGAGAGTAGGATTGAAACAATCTTACATGGAATCCGTCTGACTTCTGTTTATTAGGCTTCTACTTGTACTTGGCCCTGGTTCAGGAAGTGAACTGGGCTAAGAGGACGTCTACAAGCACTCATGCAATTCCAGTTGCACAAGTGGGAACCTTCCATGCACATGCAGCAGAAACAAAGGCAGCAAGTCTTATGGGTGGAAGAGGAATGCCACTTTGGCCGCATTCACATAGAGCTCAATTCCTGGTGAGCGCCATGCAAATGTTCAGCACACTAACGAGGACTCACAGCCACAAGAAAATAGGCTGGAGTTGAAGGAGCCAAGCCCAAGGAATCCAGTTGATTCTCACCCCCAAAATGGATTCCTCACATCTCTAATAGAGGATATCGTCAAATTTTGAAAATAAAATACCCTCATAAATAGGCCCTTTACTGGGCAAACCAAAGTATCAAACCTTGGTAGTTCACAATAGAAGTGAACAAACTTTCAAGTTCTCTAGAACTTTTTTTCCAATTTAGATGTTAAGCAAAACAAGCAGTGAGAGATGGGTGAGCAACCTAACCTGGGTATGATATTGAAATGTACAGTTTGCAATTAGAGTGCAGGTAGTATCAGCCAGACTCAGTGGGATCCATGCATGCCATTGCTCTCAAAGACACCTAGAAATAGGCTCACTGTTTCCCTCACTGTCAAGTTATGAATGTGAATGACTGCCTTGGTCAGGTTGCCCCAGCAGCATATGCGGATCCCAAGCCATGAGCTCTCTGGAAACTGCAAAAACCCCAGAAGTGGTCTTACCACATGCTGAGCTGTGAAGCAAGCAGCCATGCCTATCAGTTCTGAGTCCTGTGACATGTGCAAAAAAATTTGGGGAAAAGTGGAAGGGTTTTTAAATATTTTAATAAAACATTTTTTTTTCTGAACAGTAGCCAGATCAGCTTCTCTGATAAGAACTGATTATTGAACAGAAAAGGAGCTCATTATTTGATTGGATCCTAGAAAATGAATTAGGTTTGCCAGTGAAACAAATTGCCCCTGCTGATCACCAAATAAAGCAAACAACTAGGGTAATGTCAAATGTCAGCAGACCAAGATTTGAATAGAAAAAAATATGCATTTTGAAGAACGTGTGAGAAATGATTATAAGGCCTCTCAAAAATACTCATAGTAGAGAAAGACTTTCAGCATGTGTTGCACAATATAGATGATCGGTATGGTCAAAAATGGAAATGTATAACTCAGAATAAAGCTGTGCAAGATGAAAATGTGGTTCAGAAACATTCACACTCCCAAGAGGCCATAGAATCTCTACCTACAATGGCATGGCATAAAAGCTACAAACATAATATCAAAGACAAATGTGGATGATTCTGTCATGGGAAAAGCTGAGGGTTAGGGTCAGGGTCAGGGTCCTACCTTTCAAACTTTTGTAAATAAGCATGACATTGTATTGTCATGGGCTGGACCGAGCCAAGTTTTGAATGGTTTCTCTGTATATGTTTTAGGCCAGGGGTCCTCAGACTTTTTCAGCAGGGGGCCAGTTGAAAGGTGCCAGTACTAGCCACAGGCTGGAAAGGTGGTGCTGGCAGTGCACGTGGGCCGGGGCAGGGGCGGTGCATGTGGGCACGTGCGCTGAGGTGGGGGCAGGGCGGACGGGCACGCACAGCGAGGGGAGGGAAGGCAGGCGCATGAGGCAGCGGTTTGCTTGCTTGGAGATCGTTTTCTCCAAGCGAGCAAACCGCTGCCTCCCTGAGCGCGGGATGAGGTGGGCAGCGGTGGGCGTGTGCATGGATGTGGGCATGGCAGGTCCAAATGGGCATGGCGGGCCATATCCAGCCCCTGGACCTTAGTTTGAGGGCCCATGTTTTAGGCCAAAACCTAATCTGAGGGTGTGGGGAGGAATGACACCTAAAAGGAGGTTTAGCTGCATTGATCTTGACTAGTATTAGGCAAATACTCCTAGACCTAGCTTCTTGTTACATTTAGCAACTGTCCTCATTATTTATTTTAGGTCAATTATTTATTTATTTATTATTAATGCATGTTTCCACATGTCTAAAGCAGCAGATCAGGGAACACGTGGTCAAAAATACAAGAATATATTTTTGAATTAACCGTTTTGTATCTTGGATCTCAGATAACCATGGCAAAAGATTTTAATGCTGAAAGAGGGCAAATGGATTCCAAGTTGTACACTTGTTTTCATCAACAACCACCCAAACAAGAGGAGGCCCATGCTGTACCAGTTAGTCAAAAGATAAGGGTTCCAGCCATACTGGTCTTTATTTAATGTGACTTGTATATAAATAAGATTTGGTAGTTTTAAATGGGAGCACTGAAGGTGACAGAAATGCTGAGTTTACATTCTTTTCAGGAGTGGGAACTTTTACTCCCACTGATTTTATCAATTCATAACTTTCTGGTTGGACTATTGTAATGCACTCTATGTGGGGCTGCCCTTGAAGACAGTCCAGATACTTCAGTTGGTTCAGAATAGGGCTGTCAGGATGTTCACAGGGACCAGCAGGTATTCACATATAATGCCAGTCTTCTACCATCTACACTGGCTTCCACTTGAAGCCTGGGCCCAATTTAAGGTGCTGGTGATGACCTATAAAGCACTAAATGGCTTAGAACCTGGATATCTGAAGGAGCGTCTCCTTCCCTTTGTGCCTACCCACCCTTTAAGATCTGAGGCAGAGGTGCTTCTTCAGGAGCCCTCCTTGAAGGAGATTAGGAGGGTAGCTACTCAAAGAGCCTTCTCTGCAGTGGTGCCCTGGTTATGGAATGCGTTCCTCAGAGGTTCACCTGGCACCAACACTCTATTCGTTTTGGTGCCAGGCTAAAACCTTTTTATTTTCCCATTATTTTAATGTTTGATTAGGTTTTAATGTGCGATTTATTTTATTGGAATTATTTGGATGCTGTGCTTCATTTTATGTTATGCTGCTTTTACAGTAAGACCATCCTGAGACATTAGTAGTTGGATGGTATATAAAAGCTTTAAATAAATAATGCAGAAAAGGAGGAAAAAGAAGTGTTTGGATCTTAATCTTGTGATTAAACTGAAAGGAGATATAGTGGATTAACTGCCAGTTAACAGCTTGTGCAGAACAGCTCCCACCACTTAACAATGGGTATCAGGCACAACATAATAAAGACACAGAAGAGTATGTGGAATACTTGACAGCCATCTGAGGTTTAAAACAAAAGGTCTGAACAATTTTCAAGAGCTATTTCAAATGTAAAGAGAGTGACCTAGACCTGGAAAATCTAATCAGGGAAATAGAGTATCCAACGCTTTTCACAATTAAGACCTTTAAAAAAATATTAGGAAATTCCTGATCTTGTACTTGGACAAATTAAATCATGCCTGAAAGATACTCTTTCAGAGCTGGAATATACTTGCATATTCTTAACTCATTTAAGCCTCCTTGATTGCATGTTTTGAATTGGTTGACACATACAGGACCTGATGAAATTGAAGGTTTTTAGTCAGGATCATTTAAGCTATCAGATTTCCTAGTTTAACCTAGCTTTACTTTACTGGGTTTCTTAACTATGACCTTACTCATAGTTGCCAAACATCATGGGCATTTGGCGTGTTTAGTCCACCACTGAGCAGTTTGCTAAAAGTTGGGGTGAGTCTGTAATCTCAGGCCCCCATTTTCCACTTTCATTGTTAATGCACTGAATATCTGAACAGTTCTGTTAACTTTCCTTTGTGCTGGGAATACATTACATTCTAACTTACCTTTAGTCAGTGATATGAGCTAGATGGGCTTTAGTAATTTTCATTACATATTTTATTACATATTTTTGTAAGAAGAGCAGCAATTTCATATATGAGCTCTTTAAGAACTCTAAGATGGATATCATCTGGGCCTGATGGTTTTTAACTTTCAGCTTATCAGTAATGTTGAGAATTTCATCTCCTACCTACCTTAATTCCTCTGACTCCTTTCCTGAATACATGTTCAATATCCTCAGATATGAGGACAGATGAAAAAAGATCATTCAGCTTCTCTGCAATCTCCTCATCCTCCTTTAGTGTTTCTTAATTCTTTAACCAGTGGTCCAGTGGCTCATCTAGCTGGTTTCTTAGGATATATTTAAAGATTTGTTTATTGCTGGCCCTGATGCTGTTAATCATATGTTCCTCAAAACGTTTTTGTTTGTCTGTTTGTTTATCTTATTGGCTGCTTGCATCTCCCTTGCACAAGCTTGTGCTCCCTTTTGTTTTTCTGATTTGGGCAAGATTTCCATTTCTTGAAGGAAGCCTTTCCCTAATAGCTTCTTTTATTCTATCTGTTAACCAAGCCTGGTGCTACCTTTCCTTGCTTGCGGTGTGCATACTGTGTGTGCCTCTATTATATTAACAAATATTCTGTAATATTTTGTAGCTGTAAACATGTTGTTAGTCATGAAGTTGTGTCTGACCCATTGTGACCCCATGGACAAAATTCCTCCAGGCCTTCCTGTCCTCCACCATCCCCCGGAGTCCGCCTAAACTCATGCCGACTGCTTCAGTGACTCCATCCAGCCACCTCATTCTCTGCCGTCCCCTTCTTCTTTTGCCATCTATTGTTCCCAGCATTAGACCCTTCTTCAGGGAGTCCTGCCTTCTCATGAGGTGGCCAAAGTATTTGAGTTTCATCTTCACTATCTGGCCTTCTAAAGAGCAGTCAGGGTTGCTCTCCTCTAGGACTGACCAGTTTGATCGCCTTGCAGTCCAAGGGACTGGCAGGAGTCTTCTCCAGCACCACAATTCAAAGGTCTCAGTTCTTCGGCGCTCAGCTTTCCTTATGGTCCAGCTTTCACAGCCATACAGTGCAACTGGGAAAACCATAGCCTTGACTATACGCACTTTTGTTGGCAGGGTGATGTCTCTGCTTTTTAGTATGCTGTCTAGATTTGCCATTGCTTTCCTCCCAAGGAGCAAGTGCCTTTTAATGTATTGGCTGCAGTCACCATCTGCGGTGATCTTGGAGCCCAGGAAAATAAAATCTGTCACTACCTCCATTTCTTCGCCATCTATTTGCCAGGAAATGAGAGGACCGGATGCCATGATCTTAGTTTTCTTAAATGTTGAGTTTCAAGCCAACTTTTGTGCTCTCCTCCTTCACCCGCATCAAGAGGCTCTTTAATTCCTCTTCACTTTCTGCCATTAGAGTGGTATCATCTGCATATCTGAGGTTGTTAATATTTCTCCCAGCAATCTTAATTCCAACTGGTGATTCATCTAGCCCCGCCTTTCTCATAATGTGCTTTGCATATAAGTTAAATAGGCAGGGCGACAGCATACAGCCTTGCCGAACTCCTTTCTCAATTTTGAACCAATCAGTGGTTCCGTGTCCAGTTCTCACTGGTGCTTCTTGACCCACATATAGGTTTCTCAAGAGACATATAAGATGGTCAGGTACTCCCATCTCTTTAAGGACTTGCCACAATTTGTTGGGATTCACACAATCAAAGGCTTTAGCATAGTTAATGAAGCAGAAGTAGATGTTTTTCTGGAACTCCCTAGTTTTCTCCATGATCCAGCGTATGTTGGCTATTTGATCTCTAGTTCCTCTCCCTCTTCGAAATTCTGCCTGTACTTCTGGTAGTTCTCGGTCCACATACTGCTGGAGCCTAGCTTGTAGGATTTTGAGCATCACTTTGCTAGCATGTGAAATGGGTGCAATGGTGCAGTAGTTTGAACATTCTTTGGCATTGCCTTTCTTTGAGATCGGAATGTAAACTGCCCTTTTCCAATCCTGTGGCCACTGTTGAGTTTTCCAAATTTGCTGGCATATTGAGTGTAGCACTTTTACTGCATCGTCTTTTAAGATTTTGAATAGCTCAGCTGGAATGCTGTCACCTCCACTAGCTTTGTTGTTGCTCAGACTTCCTAAGGCCCATTTGACTTCACATTCCAGGATGTCTGACTCAAGGTCAGTGACCACCCCATCGTGGTTATTAGGGGCATTAAGCTCTTTCTTCTATAGCTGTAAGCATGCTGACCCATTAAAAATATTGAGCTCTAATAAAAAGCCAAACCAAAAGTCTATACATAGGAAATAATGCAAAACCCATATCTGTAGCAGCCTGTACATTCTGATTAATAATCTTTGATTTGTTAATTCCAGACAGCCATTTTGATGGGACTGAAATTCCTTTTCATGATTTCTTTTTCAAGAATATAAATAAACTTGAAATATTTCACATACACATGTATAATAGTCTGTAGCTGTAAAACATTAGGTTGATCTTGTAATCTTTTAAATTGTGTTCCAGACAGAAGGTGCATCAACAACTAAGTATGTCCTTGTTCTGTCACATTTTTGAGTTTTCCCACATTAATACATTGTATTTCTGTTCGGGGCTTCATACTATAATAAAATGCACATGAAAAGTATTTTCTAGTTTGTAAAATAATAACATTAATAACAGTGCTAATATTAATCCAAGCTCTGCTTCAATGAAAGTGGCTTTCTAATTGCTCTCTGATAGTTCAGGGGTGCTGCATAATATCAAATGGTTCTTTCATGCCTTATTGAACTTTTCTGCAAGAGCTGTTGATTCTTGGCAGTCTTCAACTTGCAAATTACTTTTCAAAATAAATCTTCACTCTTGGCTTGGGGCCTTCCATTTCATAATGTAAGCTATCTTCTTTCTTGCCATTATAGGCACACTTTTACCATTTTAGCACTAGTAGATTGATATTCTGTATCCCTGTAATGATGTGAGAATAGCTTAGCTCTATGGGCAGATCACTGTATTCCAGTCAATTGTTTAACTTAAAAAAAAAAAAAGACCCATCTCTCTACTTCACAATTTGTGCAGATTTTCAAAAGGGCTACCCCATGATTTTACAAGGAAAAAACACCCAAGAAATTTGACTTAACCGTTTTGTCATATGTGTTAATAAGTACCTTACTAAACAGAAATGTTATGTGCTGCCAGACTAGAGCCCTTTTATGCCCTTGAATCACAGCTCTAATGCAAACAGATGGAAGTGCAATTCTGATTAGGGTTCCACATGCCTCCACAAATACCCTTATCGCCATTGCAGTCTTGAAAAAGCTCCACCTCCACAGTAGAGGCAAAAGTGGGTGGGCATTATTGAGCTGGGATTGGTCATATTAGAGCCAGATCTTCGGTATGTTTACTCAGAAATAAGTACCTTTGTGTTCAGCAGGAATGATCTTTAGAAGTTGCTTGTAACTGCAACTTTTACTTAGTGAAGGTCTCCCTTTGATGTGGTGTAGAGGGATTTTTGCAACATTATGTGACCTCCAGAGATCTTCTCCACCTAACATCCCTCATATGTGCAAATTTAAGAACCTGTTTCTTCAATCTAGCCATCCCCTCCTTTTTAAATATTATTTTGAGTTGTGCTTTGTCCTTAAACAATGGAAATAGTTTGCCTAAAAATCAAATGCTGTGGTTCCAAATGCTACACCTGATCCCATCTGCCCAGGCTAGCCACTTTTCTTCTCCACCTCCTCCTCACCGCACCCTTTCCCTTCCAATCTGGAGTCCAGGTGTTGAGCAACTACATGACTACTAGCTTCTGTGGGGAAGGGCATATTGTGGTCCATTTGCCTGAGCAATGATTTATAATCCCTCCCTTTTTAAGAGTCATACAAAATTGGAAACTGTCCAAAATAATCCAAGGATATAACGAGAAAAAGTCTCCGAATGTTGAAAAGATATATGCAATATAATCCTTTGAAGTAGCCCAACTGGGGTGAAATGCCCCAAGTTACTTCAAAGAATAACACAGCATATATTTTTTCAAAATCCTAAGGCTTTCTCTCTTCATTCTCTTCCATTATTTTTAATCAATTACTGGAGTTGTGTTCTAGCACTTGACTGTTTAAGTAATATTAAGCACTTGCAACAGACTCCCATTTGTGTGTCCATGCATTAATTCCCCTTCAAGGAAGATAGGTGATTAGGAAAAGTGTTGGTTCCAACACCCTTTCCTGCTTCAGCAGAGCTGTACTGTTCATGAAAAAGAGTCAGAGAGGTTGTGGGAACAAATTAAGTACTTTTATGCAGCAGCTCTTCATTCTGCCTGCTTCTAGCTGCTGCTGCTCTTCTACTCAAGGCAGCTAAAATGAGACATTCAGCACAGATAATAAACTATTGACTGGTGTGAGGCATCTAGCAAAGCAAATCAGGAAGCATTCTGTATGTCTGCTCAAACCCATTTGGACGGACAGGCAAGAGCAGCTTCTCCATTTGCTTCTTGTCTGATATCCTTTTTTTTTTTTTTTTTTACATAAAAATGTGGTGGCAGAGAAGTTGGAGGAGTCAGAAATCTGACTGGGATATGTCAGTGTTCTTGCTTTCAAAGCAGCTCCTCATTTCTTCTTTCCACATCAGTCCACAGGAGCTGGATTGAAAAATAAAAGATTGCAAATTTTACAAGATATTCAACCTTTTCCTGCTTCTCTCTCCAAAGTAACAACTCTAATTGTTAGATATATAAGCTGTCGCCTCACTTTTCCTGACACTACCACTATTGTCTGCATTTTTATTTAAAAAGTTGTAAAATTATTAAAATGGCACTGAAGTAAGGATGGTAGTGATGAAAATGAAAGTGCATCCTGGGGAAATGAGGAGATGTGGTGATGTGGCTTCATCTGGTTTTCACCACTCACATAAATACCATGCCTCTTTCCAGAAGAGTGGTGCTAACAACCCATCACACCTGTGAACATTGTCCATCTCTTGCACCTTTAAACATCCCTTGGCTTTTCTGTGTGTCACAGAACAGCAAATCCCTGTCCGCAAGTAAAAGGGAAAATGGCAAAATAATGTTCCATGCTTCTTTTTCCCCTGCCTCCCTATCATTAGCAGGAAATCTCTTGTTATCTTCTTGCCTTCTTGTCGCCACCAAATTCCCTTTACCTTTATATCTTGAATATCTAGTTAGTTTGTGGATTGACTCTTAGAGGTGAAAAAAAAAGAGACAACACAGTTTCAAACAGCAAATTTTAAATTTCACTGAAGAAGGATGTTGGTAGAAAAAAGATTAAAAATTTGAATTGGCTCCCTGTTTCATTCACTGGCTCCCTGAGAGCCAGTGTGGTGTTGTGGTTAAGAGCCTGGGACTGGGACTCAGACGATCTGGGTACTAGTCTCCACTCAGCCATGGAGGCAACTGGGTGACTTTGGGCCAGTCACAGACTCTCAGCCCAACCTACCTCACAGGGTTGTTGTGGGGATAAGATGGAGGAGATGTAAGCTGCCTTGAGCCCTTTGTCGGAAAAAGGCAGGATATAAATCGATTGATAAAATTCAGGCCCCTTCAAGACAAACCCTTGGCACTTTTCTTCTTTTCATCATCATAAGGTGGTGTGCATAAGCCATATCGGTGCCTAGCTGTAGTAATGGACTGGAAGCATTTTAATAAGCTGACTTAGGGTTCTAGCCTGCGGATTCCCCTGGAGTCATCTTTGCCAATGGAGATTCAGGTGGCTTTAAAAGCGTAGAACCTTCTATCAGCCTCTTTTGGTGGCTCAGCAATATCACTATCTAGGCAAGAATAACCTTCCAAGTTAGATTACTAGAGTACATTCTGTGCAAGGCTGCCCTTGAGGATAGTTGAGCTGCAGCTATGCAACATGTGGCAGCCAGATCAATTATGAGGACCAGAAGTTCTGCATATCCATAAACCAGTTTTGTCCTGGTTGGCACTAAATGCCTTTGGATAGCTTTGCACATCCAATTTAGAGTGTTGGCTTTGAACTGTAATGGCTCAGGACCTACGTACCTGATAAAGTGCCTCTCCAGATATGAACCTACCTATACACTACAACCATCAGCTGAGGCTCTTCTCCAGGTGCCACCACTGAGGGAGTTTTGGAGGGTGCCAACAAGGGAGGGGGGTTCTCCATGTTACCTTCCTTCTAATTGTAGAACATTTTCTTCACTGAGGTCTGCCTAGCACTAATATAATCATTCTTCTAACACCAAGTTAAAACTTCCTTCACTCCCAGTTATTTGATAGCATATGATAAAGGTTAAATTGGACCTGGTTTGTGTATTGTTAAATGTTTTACATTGCTCTTATTGTGTTTTATATTGTGGTTTTAATGTTTTAGTCTTTTGTAAACTGCTGGAGGGCTTTGGCTATTGGGTGTTGTTGTCGTTGTTAGTTGTGAAGTCGCATCCGTCCCATCATGACCCCATAGACAACATTCCTCCAGGCCTTCCTGTTCTCCACCATCCCCCGGAGTCCACTCAAGCTCTCGCCGACTGCCTCTGTGACTCCATCCAGCCACCTCATCCTCTGCCGTCCCCTCCTTCTTTTGCCATCAATTGTTCCCAACATTAGGCTCTTCTCCAGTGAGTCCTTCCTTTTCATTAGGTGGCCAAAGTATTTGAGCTTCATCTTCAGTATCTGGCCTTCTAAAGAGCAGTCAGGGTTGATCTCCTCTAGGACTGACTAGTTTGATCTCCTTGCAGTTCAAGGGATGCACAGGAGTCTCCTCCAGCACCACAATTCAAAGGCCTCAGTTCTTCAGCGCTCAGCCTTCCTTATGGTCCAGCTTTCACAGCCATACATTGCACCTGGGAAAACCATAGCCTTGACTATACGCCCTTTTTATATTGGGTGGTATAGCAACATAATAAATAAACATAACTAGCTTCTAAAGGTAACAAAATGCAGTGGAAGTAACTTGGGTAGGCAGCATACTTTATTTCAAATATAAAGGTTTATTGAAGTGAAAAACTCATTTACTTATTAGGTTTCAATCAAGCCTTGTACCAAGGGCTCTGAGCAAACAATGAAATAAGGAGGACTAATTTCCAACACCACAAGGTTCTAAATGACCTTGTCAACAATGCATATGTGTTACAGTCAAGGCATTCTGGAGGCTATCTGGTGGTCCATTCAAGAGTTTCCACATATAGTACATGTTTCCCAACATACATTGGGGCAAATGTGCAACATGCCATCACACTTCCCCCTCCTATTTTTAGTACCAGAGAAAAATCTCTTGTAAATTAGGTTTCTTTTTTATATCTAATAGTGTTTATTGATTTTCATTTTTCATTTGAGGTTAATAAGCAAAAATATAATTTGAATAACCTTTTAAAAATGGCAACACTATTTTAGGTATTAAATCTGAGTTTCTGGTAATAACTGCCTGGATCCTTACTCTAGCAGCAGATGGAGAAGGGTTTTCAATTTGTATTCCTGCCATGTCTCAGATACAGCTCCCACAATTTAATTAAGTTTTTCATTTATCTGTGTCAACTTCTATCAGCATTGTATCATAGTTCATGGACTTGCCCTTCTTCATATTGCAGCAGTAAATTTAATCTTGGACAGTACAATTCTTGGTTCATCAGCTCTATGATGTGGGTGTGGAAGAAGAATGCTGAGGCAGGATAACAGAAACCTGAAAATAATTCTGTTGTGCAGCCTCTATGATTGGTTGCTGTTTTCTAGGCACTTGAAAACAGTTTGTCTTTCACCTCCAAAGAAGACAAAGGAAAAGGCAGTTCAGGGATTTCTGAACAAGACTTGCTATCTAGATCCGCTCAGTCTGGTTTGTAATCTGTTCATAGGACTGAGATAACCTTGATCATGCACTGCATGGCCCCTTTGGACCAAGACAGGCAAGTTCTGCTGGACCTCAGGGATGTTTGATATTGACCGTAGCATTCTTGGCAAGAGTTTTATTGGATCAGAACTATCTAGTCTAGCATTTGGTATATACAGTGGCCACCCAGATGGAAGTCCCACAAGCAGGAGACAGAAGCGATGTTACCCTCACACTGGTGTTCTCCAGCAACTGGAAAAGATACACAGTTCACATTTGCAATGCCATGCAATCTAATAATAATAGCAACAAATTCCATTGTTTAATCGTGTGAAGAATTACTTCCTTTTATTTGTCCTGAGTCCTGAACCATTCAACTTCATTGGCTGAGCCCAGATGAGAAAAGGAGCAAACATTTCTTCCTGTTTACTTTCTCAACACTGTGCATAATTTTATTCATCTCTGTCAAATGAGCCACAGTCTCTCCTATTAACAAGCTCACTCCATCTGCATGTATACTGATATTTTAAAAGAACTCTAAAAAGTTGGTTGCTTAACAGATCTTGGAAGCACTGTTTACAATGGTGGTGATAATTTCTAGAAGATGAGTTTCACAGGATATTGCTGTTGGGCTGCTGTTTGTTTTCATGGCCTTGGAATTGCTAGGTTCCATCTTGCTCCCATGGTGTTTAAGCATCTCTAGTAGAGTTAGAGGTTAGTGTAGAATCATTAAATATGGTTGCTGAAAACACTAATCTCTCTCCTTTCCATCAAGCTGAGTTCTTCGTCGTGGCCTCTGTGCATCACACACATGGGTGCTGCGCCTGCGCAGTGCCTCTGGCCGGAGATTGCAAGCTAACGGTTTTTTTAGGCGGGAAAGCTCCGCTCCCCTCCCCCCTTAGACCTATATAAGAGCGGAGCGTCCGCCATTTTGTTCAGTCTTTGCGACCGCCGTCCGCTGTGCCTCGTGCCGCTTCGCTCTCGCTCTGACTATCTGTTCGTTAGCTCTTCGAGATTCTCCCAGTTTTTTGCCCTCGTTCTTCGTTATTGTTCGTATAGTTCCTTCTTGTTGATTCTGTCTTGTTCTTCTTCCTCTTCTTTTTCTATAAAAAAAAAAAAAAAAAAAAAAACCAAAAATATATACTTACCCTCTGCACTATCTTCTTTTCTTCTTTTTCCAACGATGGCGCAGCGTGCGGCCTTCCGCAAGTGCGCGGAGTGTGGGTCGAAGATGTCGCCTACCGACCCGCACGAACTATGCCTCCTCTGTCTCGGTGAGGGGCATAGAACTGATAAATGCGCACATTGCTTGGCGTTCTCCAAGCAAGCTCGGAAAAACCGAGAAAATCGCCTTCGCAGGCTGTTATGGGATCGGGCTCTCATGCAGTCCGACCCCGTGGTGACTGCTGCGAAATCGGCCCCCTCTGTGGCCCAGCAACGGCGTCCTTCGGACGAAGGCGCCTCGTCGGTGATGGCTCCGCCCGCTTCTCCTAAGAAAAAATCGGAGAAACGGAAGCATTCCGACTCTTCGAAGTCGAGCGGCCACAAGAAGGCTAAGAAAGATAAGCCTTCTAAGCGCCCGAAGGAACCCGAGCGCCCACGGCATCGAGATTCGGGTTCATCAGCGCCATCGGTACCGGGCCCAACTTCGGTACCGACACCACCCGACGCTGTGCTTCAGGAGGCCATGAGGGTCACCCCGCAAGGGTCCCCTAGGCGTGTGATCGACCGCCCTCCAGATCCGCTCCCTACCCTCCCCAGGGATTCCATCTCGGATGGAGAGATACGGGACTCCCCTACACAGGCGAGATCCCCCACGCCGATGCCTTCAGTGGCAGCGGACATCGTGTTGTCTCCACCTCGAGGCCGTCGGAGCCGGTCTGCTGAGAGGCCGATGGACAGCTGGTACCGACCACCGTATCAGCACTGGCCTGATCCTTACTCCGTGGGGTACTACCCGGCCCCTCGGGGTCGTTCCCCATCTTATCGGGACCGTCCTCGCCCCAGGGATCCGAGACGGGACTCTCCGGCACCATCCAGGCACGACAGTAGCCGTTCTCAGTCGCCGCCTGAATCCTCCTCATCGGCTCATCCATACTACGCGGCCGATTCCGACGATTCCGAGATCGACTCGACCTCCCCCGAGGCCGTCATTTCGACTCAGGACCCAGCCTCACCGGACGAATCGCATGGATCGTTCGCGGACCTGATGGGTCGGTTGGTTCAGGCCTTGGAGATCGACGCTGTCCAACGCCCGGGCCCGTCGTCGGATAGAATTTATGATATTGTGCGGGGAGAACAGTCTACATCCATTGTTCTCCCCCTAATAACAACTCTCAAGCAGGCTATGACCCAACCTTGGGACCTGGCCTCCCACCCCCAACCTACATCGAGGAGGTACGAGACGATGTATCGGGTTCGGGAAGAGGACATCCCCTTCCTCCTCAAACACCCAAAGCCGAATTCGATCGTCGTCGAATCCTCCCAGGGTAGGGAGGCCAGAGGCCACACCGCGCCGCGGGATAAAGAGGGGAGGAAGATTGACTCTCTTGCCCGCAGAGTCTACGCGGCGGCAGGACTGGGGCTCCGCATCTCAAATTACGAGGCGACGTTGGCGCGCTATCAATACTTTCTAATGCAGCGCCTCCACAACGTCGCCTCGACCCTGCCGGACAACCAAGGAGATGTGGCCAAGGTTTTGCTGAAGGAGGCCATGCAAGTGGCCATTCAGCAGTTGTCCACAGCACGCCATCATATGGACACCAACTCGAGGGCCCTCGTCGGTGCCGTGTCCCTCAGGAGGCACGCTTGGCTTCGGAACTGCCACTTCCCCGATGAAACCAAGCGTCGCATCGAGGACATGCCCTTCGACGGGTCCGGGCTGTTCCACTCCAGGACTGACCACAAGTTGAAGAAGCTGCATGAGTCCCGCATGACGGCGCGCCGGATGGAGCTACCACCCCAAACCCGGCGTAAGTGGCAGTGGAACCGCCCCACCTATAGACAGCCCTTCCAGGCTAGGCAGCAGCCCCAGCAGAGGCAAATGCAACAGCGTCGCCGTCCCCAGCCTCAACAACGCTACCAGCAAGCTCGGCGCCGGTTCGATGTGGACAGACGCCAGCGCTGACGGGACGGGCGAACCTCTCCGCTTTCCCATCCAACTCCCACCCCCCTCTCAAGTGAGGGTCGGCTGCAAAGCCGGCTCCCCATTTGGGAGTCCATTACATCTGATAAGTGGGTGTTGTCCATCATTCAGCATGGCTATAGGATTGAATTCGATACCGTCCCTCCATCGAGCCCGATAAAGTTTACATCGTGTTCACCGGTTTTGCTCGATGAGATACAACAACTTTTATCTAAAGGGGCTATTCGTCAATTATCCCCTCTGGACGGACTTCATGGATTCTATTCGAGGTATTTTACGGTCCCGAAACGGGACGGTGGTCCCCGACCAATCCTGGACTTGCGTCCTCTCAATCGTTTTATTCCAACTAAAAAGTTCCGGATGACCACTCTTCAAAATATCCTGCCATTGCTGCGGAAAGAGGACTGGTTCGCCTCCATTGACCTGAAGGATGCGTATTTTCACGTCTCAATCCATCCAGCCTATAGACGCTTCCTTCGTTTCGCTGTTGAATTCGACCTTTATGAATTCATGGTATTGCCCTTTGGACTGGCTACGGCACCTCGGGTGTTTACTAAGTGCATGGCCCCAGTATGTGCCTACCTCCGCCTCCAGGGCGTACAGATCTACCCATACCTGGACGATTGGCTCCTGGTTTCACAGTCTAGAGACGATCTACTTTGTTCTATCAATTTGACGTGCTCCCTGTTGGACAACTTGGGACTTCGTATTAATACGGAAAAATCATTTCTTGTTCCGACACAGATACTTACCTTCATCGGAGCTCGTCTGGATTCGACGCTGGAAAAAGCCTTCCTCCCCCGCGACCGACAAGAGACGATGATTCGACATATTCTTCGGATCCGTCGCGACGGCACGGTACCGGCACGTGCTCTCCAAACCCTGCTTGGCCACATGTCAGCGTCGGTCGCTGTGGTGCCTTATGCCAGGCTTCGCCTACGGCCACTACAACTACTGTTCATCAAGTCCTTCAATCCGCAGTGCGATCCACAGTCGAAGCCGATTCGAATCCCATCCTCAGTTCTCCAGTCACTCCTTTGGTGGGCCTCCGTGGCGAACCTGTCTGTGGGAATGCCCTTTCGACAACCACCTCCATCGGTGACGGTTACGACCGACGCGTCCCACTTGGGCTGGGGAGCGATTTGCAACGGCATTCGGACTCAGGGCATGTGGACTCGTTCCGAATCCAAGGAGCACATCAATTTTCTGGAGCTCTTGGCAGTGTTCAAAGCGATCCGCTCCTTCGAGGATGTGCTTCGCCATCGTGTTGTTCAGATAACATCGGACAATATGACGACGGTCTTTTATCTGAACAAACAAGGGGGAACCAAGTCTCCAGCATTAGTCAGACTTTCACTTCGGATCTGGGACTGGTGCATCCCGAAGGGAATTACCCTGATAGCAGTTCATTTAGCGGGTGTGGACAATACCCAGGCGGACTTTCTCAGCCGCCACATGCTTCTCTCCCACGAATGGGAATTACATCCTCGGATATACAGTCAGCTTTTTCGTCTTTGGGGAACCCCGGACGTGGACTTGTTCGCTACCCAGCACAACAGGGTATGCGACCTCTTTTGCTCGAGGGCAGGGATCGGCCTCGGATCCCTAGGGGATGCCTTCATGATCTCTTGGAACCGTCTCCATGTCTATGCCTTCCCACCGATTCCACTGATAACGAAAGTGGTAGCGAAGATAACCTGCGACACCCCATTGGGAATCCTAATCACCCCTTGGTGGCCACGCCAGCCTTGGTTTGCCACGCTTCTTTCCGTCTCCCACGGGGAATTTCGTCGCCTTCCGCTGCTTCCGGATCTCATAACGCAGCAGGACGGAACCGTACGCCATCCAGACCTGCTCACGTTGAACTTGACGGCCTGGCGGATTCGATAGCTCCTGTGCCCTTATCGGTACCGTCAGCACCTTCGTCTTTGTCGGTCCCGGCTACCTCTTCGACATCAGCTTGTAATTTGTCGGACCCGACGGGCTTGGATCCGTCCATCCAGTTTATCCTAGATTCATCATTGAAGCCTTCTACACGAAGGTCTTACTCGGCAAAATGGCATCGTTTTTCCATCTTCGCCGATTCTCACTCGTTCTCTCCACTGGAATCGTCTGTGCCTCAGATTCTTCAATTTTTGCTAGAACTTCATCGCTCTGGGCTTAAGCCATCCTCGATCAAGGTCTACACCGCTGCAATTTCCCATCATCGAGGGATGATCGAAGGGCTTCCGGTATTCTCTCAACCGCTTGTCAAGAGATTTCTGAAAGGACTCCATAATATCACTCCTGTCATAAGACCTCTTATGCCAACCTGGAGTCTTTCGGTAGTTCTTCAGGCTTTGACTAAAGCTCCATTTGAACCTTTGGCTACGGTTGACCTCAGGCTGGTGTCTTGGAAGACTGCATTCCTGGTGGCTGTCACTTCAGCGAGGAGAGCCAGCGAGCTCTGTGCGCTCCGTATCGACCCACCATACTTGAACTTTCACAAGGAGAAAGTTGTCTTGCGACTTGACCCTCCCTTTCTACCGAAAGTTTCAACCTCTTTCCACCTGGGACAAGACATCGTTCTTCCAGCCTTTTTTCCATCGCCTACAACCCCTCTTGAGCGATCACTGCATTCTCTCGATGTCCGGCGTTCCCTGGCCTTTTATCGATCCAGAACAGAATCCATTCGGCATACGAACAGACTTTTTGTTAAATATTCCACCGTGAACCAGGGAACCCCTGTTTCTTCGCAGCGTTTGGCGAAATGGATAGTAAATACCATCACTTTGGCATATCAACTCGCCAAGCTCGATTTGCCTGTGGCTCCTCGAAGTCACTCGACCCGAGCAGTTGCTGCTTCTTCTGCATTCGCATCAGGTGTGTCCCTCGAGGACGTTTGTAAGGCTGCTACGTGGGCGACTCCTTGCACCTTTGCAAGACATTACCGCCTTGATGTTCGGGCCAGACAAGACTGCTCCTTTGGAAGAGCTGTTCTTTCATCAGTCTTGCAATAAGGACACCTTTTTTTCCACCTCCCTTTCTGGTAAGCTTGGTATTCTACCCATGTGTGTGATGCACAGAGGCCACGACGAAGAAAAGTAGGTTGCTCACCTGTAACCGATGTTCTTCGAGTGGCCATCTGTGCAGTCACACAACCCGCCCGCCGGCCCCACTCGGTGTCGGTAGGTGGATCTTATCGGTACCGATATGTATTTTTTTGTTGTCGGTACCGACCACCTTTGTTTTTTTCACCTGTCCACTAGCTTAACTTCTTGACAGGGAACGTACGTTCGGTCGCAATAGACTGAACAAAATGGCGGACGCTCCGCTCTTATATAGGTCTAAGGGGGGAGGGGAGCGGAGCTTTCCCGCCTAAAAAAACCGTTAGCTTGCAATCTCCGGCCAGAGGCACTGCGCAGGCGCAGCACCCATGTGTGTGACTGCACAGATGGCCACTCGAAGAACATCGGTTACAGGTGAGCAACCTACCTTTCTTGAGATGAGTGAAGGGTGGATGAAGGCTAACCTGTTGAAGCTTAATCCAAGCAAATGGAAATTCTGCTGGATTTATTATCTTTTTAAAAAATGGCTTTCAAGGAATATTTAACAACCTTTTTGAGGATCTGTTTAACCTGCATGTTTGACAGTTCAGTATCCACGTGTCACATGGAATAACTTGCTCTGGAGACTGTCAGCCTCTTCCTCACACTTTGATATTTGGAAGATGTTGCAAGGCCCAGGACATGCTGTCATTTTATGCAACTGTACTCCAGATAGGAAAGGGAGGAAGCAAGAGTACCGCTTTATAATGTGGTTTTTAAGTAGGGAAGTGTTATGCTGAAAAAATGTAGAATTTTCAAAGATGACTAAGAAACAGCAATGTGTGGTTTTTAATAAATGATAGATGAGCAACTAAAAAGGTGAAAGATGGGTAAAGTTCTCCTTGTCCACTGGGACACAGTCTGTAGAAGCAAGAGGGAATGTCTAGTCTGTTCCATCAATCACTACATAATTTTAGAATAGTGTGTACTGAATGAATACAGTGTCAGTGGAAAACGCCATAAAATGGGGCATGGAATTTGACTACAAAAAGAAGGTATCTCAGTTCCTTCCTCTTTTTAAGACAGGTTACTGGTGCTGATACTGAGAGATGAGGAGAACGTGAAGAATGCACATGTAGCTGAGAAGTCTCAATTCTGGACTACTTGCTAACTTTGCTTTTAACATTTTTATTTTTAGGTGTGGATCTGACAGGGGCAGAGCCCAGCAACTCTAACAACAGAATAGAGAGAGTGGACCTCTATGCAAATGTCGATGAAGCACTTCTAGGAGGAGAAGCGAGTTATCTCTCTCAGGCACTTACACCAGAAAAGGAGGATGCACTTCAAGCTGTAGCAGTTGCTAACTTGCGGGCAGCTCTTATGAGCAAAAACAGCTTGTTGTCCTTGAAAGCTGACATGCTGGGAGAGGAGAGTTCCCTGCTCTTTGAATACTTACCCAAAGGCACACACTCGTTGTCTTGTAAGTTTGTTTCTCTGTACACTACTTAAAGGTTAATGACAGTCATAATGTAGTTTTTAAAAATAAAATTCAGGTCACTCTGAATTTGTGTCACTGTATAGTACACCCCAAACTGATGCAACCATGGTTGACTGCTGTACATGTAGATGCTTAGAAGATGTGTTGGAAATGTGTGGGCTGAGTTCTCACAAACAGTAGATGGATAGTAAACTCATGTCTTTATTGTACAGTGCATATTGCAAGAGAGGGATCTGCATGATCAAATACTCTTCTGTGTAGGAAAATGTTCAGCCCGTAGAAGGCTCTATCTAGAGTAGACTTTCTGAAGAGATGCTAGCTTCCTCTGTTTTAGGAACCTTTTTCTCATAGGGATGCCTGTGAGTCCCTGATTTGTAGTTGTCAAAACACAGAAAAACTATACTGTCTTCAGTAAGAGCCATGTTTCAGTCTGTTAATTTTTGAACAGATAGCAGCATGTGTTTGAACCCTGGCTAATCAGCAACATGTCACTAGTAGTGTATATCATAATGTAGTTTAAATATTTTCTACTAAGCTAAAGTTATAAAGAAGGGAACTATGTGCACACTAAAATTGGCTTTTTTTTGTATCAGACAGCTTGATCAAAATAAAGGGTAGCGACCTTGGACAAGTGTTCGTTAAGAATGCATGCTTCATGCTTACCAAAAACATTCTAGGTGTCCAACTTTATAAATTTAAGAAAGGCAGTGATTCTCTTCTTTTATGAATTCACCATTTAATAATGCAGTTCCATAATCCAGAACATAAGTCTTAGAAATAGCATGGTCGGTAATTTTCTGTTTGTGCACCACTTCTCATCTTGTGGGCCAACAAAATGTATACTTGCCTTCTAAGTGCATGAGATCGTAAAAGTATTCCTTATTAAAGCTTTGATCCTTTAATAGTCCTGAATAATAATAAACTGGTAGAAAGGTGTAAAGGTACAACAGAGGGCAGTCTGTGGGCAGTCCTTCCAAAATGTCAGTGGCCCTTGCAGGCTTATCTAGTTGTTCACAGGTGTATAAAGGGACTGATGCAAAATCACAGTGTAGTGTTCTACTTCCTGAATTTTGGTTCCACTGCATGGCCTGTGGTGGGGAAGAGAGAGAAGAGGTAACTTCACAGACTTATTTATAACTCTCTAAAGTCACCCGTCCATGACTGAATCTCTGCCCAGCTGAAATGGGGTCAGTTTTCATATTATAGCTTGGAGTATACATTGCAGCAAGCAAGAATGATCCTGATGACTTCTCAAGTGTTGTCTGCATCATCTGGACTCCTTGAGTATGGAAGACAATTTTGTCACATTAAAATTTGTATTTCGGTCCTTGCACTTGAGAGGCAACTTGGTATTAAATACAGGGGACAGGGCAGGGGCTGAACTGTCAAGCAAAGCCCATCTGTTCTCACATCTCAAGAGAAGAGCAGTGCTGGTCCATACTTTCCTCGCTTCTTTCCTGGTCTGTGGTGGTGCTGGCAGGGGTTGGGTGGGGCCTGGCTGGCTGGTGCTTTTGAGCAGACCTACAAACTGTCTTGTGTCTTTCCTTTCTTCACTCCCATGTTCTCTCAGGTAGGATGGTGTCTCTAGCAGGATCACCAGTGGATTTTCATATTTGGTGCTGTTTGGCATCAGCAGAGCAAATCAGAACCCAGATATTTGTATCTGTAGTGGTTGACCCTTTCAGGTGCCTACAATGCATCAATGTAGAGTATAGGTTTTTTAACCTTTCCTGTGCCTGCTGATTGACTGAGAAAGGAACTGGAGGGCAAGAAGCAGAGTTACCTGGAACCAGTGTGTGTGCCCACATGCATGCACTTTGGAAGCTTTTTTGAGCGGGGAGTGAGCTTGGAGCCTTAGCTGTTATTTATTTTTTTAAAAAATTAACTGGAGGCCTGAGGTCATGTGAGTGTGTGTGCAGTAGTGGGGAATCCTGTGGTGCTTCAACATTTTGCCATTTATTGCCTATTTCTCCCATCTATGCTTTTCTGTTCTTAAAAAATGGCATCTTGGAGTGTGAAAGAGCAATTTTGGGTTGTGTATGAGATGCCATAAGATCCCCCATGCCTTATTATATTTCCTAATATTCCTTTTTCTTTGCCCCCTTTCTCAATATTTCTTCTTTTTTCCTGGAAGTTACTTGCCCCACTTAGCCTTTGCACAATGGGTTACTGGCGGAGCAGAAAAAAGTGCCTGAGCTCCCTGCCACCCAACTTCTGCTTGGCACTCCTGATCTTGAAATTACTTGCCTTAGTTTGCTTTCACCTGTGTAGACTGGTGGTGAAAGAGAGAGCTGTTGGCTCAGGGGGTGCTTCTGTGTTGCTGTATGGTTCAGAGGCATACGCACGCCATACATCTTTTGTTCTGAGCTAATGATCTTGCATGCCTCAGTTTGCCTATTCTGTATAATTGGTTCCTGCTGTGGAACAGACTTAGTTTTTGCCTACAACGTTTCTGCCTTTGGTTAGTTGCTCTTTCTTCTGCCCCATCAGTCCCAGTGAGCATCATCCGCAGTTGATGAAACCATAGAATGCAAAGCATAGAAGTTCATTCTTCCAGATAGGAGAGGGAAATAAATCAAGAAGATAATTGGCAGTTATTTTTCTATAAATGTAGAACATAAAGCATTCTTTGTGGCTGTACAGAGAAGTGAACAGAGGGAACAGTATCTAATTTATGGACGTAGGAAAGCTTTTTTTAAAATTGTGTGTGTGTAAATGAAAAAGTCACTTATAAATCAATGTACTTACAGCACATTATATAAATTTAAAGAGAAAATATATAAAATCTATTGATGACCCAGTGAATAGCATAAGACTATTGGGAGATCTAAACTTGAGTTACAGCTCATCTTATCCTTCTGGAATGGCCTCACTCAGCTACCATGTCAAAGTGGAATGAATAATTTATTTTGCAAACTGGTTTTTGAGGAAGAATGAGATATGGGTGTGGCACTCCCCATCTTGTTCCTCAAGCTATTTCTTGAATATTTCCACTGCTGTATAAGATAGCTTCTTGATACACCTAATGTTGATTTCCATCTCAACTCAAACTACGTATAGTGATCCCTTTTACAAGAGGTTACAAGTATATTGGACCATAGTTTTATAAATGAAGCATGTATTCGTTCAAAATATTCAATGAAGCTCAACAATTCATCCCTCAAAAAGTTGAAGGATTTTTAAGCTGACATTTTGTACAAGTACTTATCTTAGAAGATGTTTCCTGTGATACATGGATTTTACTTAGCCCCACACCAAGATTGAGAAGAGTTTTTATCCTGTTGCTATGGTACTGATATTTCAATCTAGGCCTTCAATAGCATTATGCTTCTTTCTTGATCCTGCAATTCAAGATAAGAATGCTTGGTAACTGTCATTTTATAAGCAGAATGGACATATTAGAGCTTTGTGCCCCTCTCCCCAAGCTTTCTTAGAGCTTTATAATTCAGGAGTGAAGTCTGAAAACAAATTTTAAGAAGAAGTAGTGAACACTAACTTCATTTAACCATAATGCAGGCAAAATTTAATTCTTAAATTATACTGTTTTATACTGTTATTTATTTATGATTGTGAGCCGCCTCGAGGCTTCGGCAAATGGAGCGGCATAGAAGTTTTCTAAATAAATAAAAGTCACAGAATTGGTCTGTGCACACCTGATTTCAAACTCTGTTAAGCCTGCCTTGCAGTGACTTACAGAGAGGCTCACCACTGAGGCTCAGTGGTGTTGTGATGTTCATGGTGCAGTCCTACTGCAGCTGCTTTGCCTTCTAGCCAGATTAAGCAGCTGCCACCACATTTACTTCTCTTGGATTTAGGGAGGTCCTAGATAAAAATACAGTAATGGATTTTCTGTCATTTGTGGCGATCTTGTTCCCATGTCAGGAAGCTGAGCACAGCTCCAGGTGTCTTGCTTTACCTGCTTTTGGATACAAAAGCCTAACAGAAAAAGGTTGGGAAGGAAATTTGTTTGTTTGTTTCCTTTTTATACCACCCAGTAGCCAAGGCTTTCTGAGTGGTTAAAAAAGTTAAGAAAAATATAAAACAAACACATACAAGATAAAATTGAAAGCAACAAAACTACAATAGCTATTGCAATTGAATCAGCACAGAAGCATAGCAGCAGTACAGAATAAAATGCAGTATTAAAATGAAGTTAAAATGTTAAATTTTTAAAATTCTGTGAGAATAAACACGGTCTTTACCTGACACTGAAAAGAATACAAAGTTCCAAGAAGGGAGTAGCAAGCCACTTGGCAAGAGTGACAAAACCTGCTGCCCTCCCCATGAGGGACCCAATGGCAATTTTTTTGACAGGGTTCCCCATGTTATTTTCACTGGGACATATGCATTCATGGCTGCATGTGCCCCTGTGTAAAAACTATGGGGAGCCCTTTCAAAACAGAACAAAACGAATCCAAGTTTTAACAGCTAGCTCTCAAAAACACCATTTCTTTTTAAAAGCATATGGCTTGCATTTTTCCATGTTACTGAACACTAGATTCTCAGAAACAATGAGGACAGTTGAGCCCCTTCCCTGAAATAGGTGAAATAGGGCTTGTAAATCCTACCACAAGCACAAATGTATCACATCATTGGTTCCTCTTGAAAGCTCCTATTTTGACAGCTGTCAAACAAACTAAAGGGTGGAGGCTATTTGGAGCCTCTCTTTGTGAATGTCCATTACAGCAATTTTGTGAGACTGCGCACAGCACACCCTCAAAATTCCAAATATGCCCATTTACCCCAAGTGCTCTATAATATAAAACTATAAATGTAAACTGTATACTCTGGATAGTGATGCAGTTTAATACTTATTAACACCAACTACATATTTTTCAGTTAAATGTTAGAGCAGGAATCCTCAAACTTTTTGAATAGGGGGCCAGTTGAAAGGCTGCGGTGACCATCGCGGGCCAGTGAGGTGGGGGTGCCTGGGGGCGCGGGGCAGCAAGGCACCGTCGGGCACATGCGAGGCAGCATCGGGCGCGCATGGCAGTGGCTCGCTCGCTCAGAGATCTCCCAGCAAGTTCAAAACCATCTCTGAGCAAGCAAGTTACCACCTCCCCGCCTGCGAGGCAGCGGCGAGCGTGTATGTATGGAAGGCAGGTGGTGGCGGCTTGCTCACTCGAAGACCATCTCCAAGCGAGCGAGCCACCACCTTTCCTTTCCGCCCACGCTTTGGGGCAGCAGCAAGCGCGCGTACGGGAAGCAGGCGGCGGTGGCGTGGGCGGCAAACAGCAGCGCGTGCTGGATGGATGGCCATGGTGGGCCGGATTCGTCCCAGAGGCCGTAGTTTGAGGACCCATGTGTTAGAGTATATAATTACTGTTCTGCAGGTGCTATTTATATGATATGGTACCAAACAATCAGAAAGAACTTAAATTTGACTGATATTATGTTAGAAAAACTGCTAATAGGCTCACCAATGATTTATAATGTGTACATAATTTTAAATTTTGCCTGTTTGGCAGCTTTTCTTGGCTTTCCATTCTACTCATTAACTACAGAACAGAAATCTTGATCAGAGAGCAATGAAAACATATCAAGTGGCAGTTTTGCCACATCAAGTCAAAATTCTAAAGGATGCAAGCATTTCCTTATTATTTTGTCAAGTGCAAATATGAGTTCCAAAATGGGTGTCCTTCCTACTCGTGGGTGCACACACATGCACACCACCTAACCACATGTGGTTAGCTTTATACGTTAGCACAAACTTTATTTGCAACAAAAATTGACCAGTTTCCACTTAAACATAGTTAAACAATCAGCAGCTTTATGTTTTCACAAGCCCTGCCTGCTCCATTTCCTCATTCTGTACATGCAAATATATATCACTTGTCAAATCCGTACACAGTTTTTCAAAACTGGGTAGTCCTGGCTATTTCTTTTTCTGACCTTTTCTTTCAGTTATTGGATCTGCTACTATTTTTAAAAAGATAGGCGGTGGAGGGAATGTATTCTTTAGCCTTATTTATTGTATCTGTTTCATGGTCTTTTAGCCAGAATCTCAGATTGGCTAATTAATTAGCTTGGAACTCTGTAATTGCATGTTCTTTTCTGGTCCAGCTTGTCCCCCATTCCCTCAAAAAATGCTTAAATGTGGATCTGTATGTACTAAGTAGTCATTTAGTTTGTGTAAGATAAGCTTTTACTGGTGGTAGGACTGACCTTGAAACTGCAGTTCTAGGAGCAGAAGCAAATGTTTACAGGATTTTTTTGTAATTTTGTTGTGATATACCCTTACTTTTCAAACTCATTGATGTTCAGTTTTATTTATTTATTTATTTGCCTCCGAGTAGTTCAAACAGACTCTGTAGGTGGCATTTTTGGTGAAACCTGAAACCTCTAAACAGTTATACTGCTACAGATAGCTGCTTGCATCTGCTTGTAGTATATTATAACAGTTTGTGGGCTGCGCAAGAACAGAACTAGTCCAAAGGGAGGTTCTCCTCTGAAGGGTTCAAGGCTACATATGACTCTTCCTGAGGAACATCCATCCATCAGTCCACCCTCTCATTATATACACTTAGCGGCTTTTAAGAAAATAAATGGGTCAGCGTGCAGGCACATCAAAAGCAAGAATCTCACATGCTGCTCTTTCAGGTCTTATTTGCATGTTGCCTGTCCTCAGAATTCTGAAAAGATGTCCTGAGCATCTGGTACTCTGCTACTGTTCATTCCTCTGCTGGTATTGCTAGTCATGGAATCCAGCCCTGAAAAGTTCTCTTCAGTTATTTCTGGTGTTTCATAATATTCTGTTTTTTGTCATGTATGTCTAAACTTAAAACAGAGTTTTGCAGATGTTTACAAATAAGGTGCTATATTTATTCAGTTCCTTAAATAATGATTTCTTGTGTGCCACACATTTTACCCTCGAGACAAAACATACAGAATTTGCTCCTTGTGAGTTTGATGGGTACTACGTGCAAGGTTATGCATTTATGGGTTTCCGGAACTCTGCAAGTTAACTCAGGGAAAAGAAAACTGATTTCCTATCATACTATGTTATACTCTGCTCAGTGCTGTCTCTAGAATGTTTCCTATGAATGATGCCACTTTTACCATTGTATGAAGTCTTAGTTACCAGAAAAAGTACTACTGTCAGTGATTATGTTTTCTGTGTATCCAGTTTGCACACATTGGAAAATGTAGGCTGTGTTCAAGTTTATCTGATGAATGTTGTTTTTCTACTACTTTCCTGACTGCAGCAGTATTATTTTACACCTTGGTCCTAAGCAGGTTGCATGGATCTTCTGCAGGTGGATGTACGTCCATAGGACTCTTTTCCACTTACGAAGCTGCAAATGAAATTGCTGTTATGACAACAGGAGTAAAAGAATGACTTTGCTCATGGTGTGTCACACACTTTTGCTCCCTGTCTCATGGGTGAATGGGATTCTGTTTATAATATTGTAGCATTATTGTGGCAATAACTATTTTGGGTAAATGGAAGCATTTAAACAGGTGTTTCAAAGCTATCTTCATTCCTCTATTGCACCTCAAAATTCATTTATACCAGCTCCTAGAACAGCTCCTAGTGCTAACCATCAAAGACACTGTGCACCTATTTCGCCATTGCCTTCCTCAGTGGATTTTTGTAGTAAGAAAAAAGATGGAAGAACCAATGGAAAACCATATGAGGCTTATACATGGAAGACAATGACATCTGGACTCCTTGTAAAATTCTGTACATGAGGCAAGATACTTGCGCAATGAAACCTCCATCTGCTAGCACCCCAAAAATGATTGTGAGATAGTTCAAAATCATTATTTTTGTGTTTAAAATCTGATTTCAAGACTCTTTGAGAACGCTTCTGAGAAACAGATGTGGATGGAAACTTTTTGAATGCTCCTGAATCCTCAAGTGAAATGACAATGGATTGATCAGATACAGATCTCAGAGTATTGTACGTTTTGAAACTTGATCTCATTTTGGCACTGCTTTGCATTCTTTTTCCTGTTTTGACTTTCTTTAGTGACAGTTGTGTTGCTGTGTGATATAATTCCCACCATGCTTTTGGGTGGGAGGCTATTTAGAACACTCAATGGGCCTGGAATCTCTGTGCTTCTTCATTCCCTCCCACTCACGGAAGATTAAGCCGCAACTGTTCATTCCCTGCCTTTTGTAAAACCACCGGCTGGTGCTAGTTCATGTGGGTGAGACTCGTTTCCTGTGTTCCTCAGGGTCTGGCACCAACTTGAATCGTTTAAGGGGTGAATGTGATGGCAAAGTGGAAGCACCATCCCCTCTGCTGGCTTCACCACACCTTGCCACTCAGAGCCCCCCTGCTATCATCACCTTTTCTGGTGATATGTCCCTAGAAGCTGTGAAAAGAGCGATGCCACCAACTCAGGTAAGATCTTAGTTGACCAGGTCAATACCTTATATGCTAGTGGTTGACTGATTTTGAGGGTTCTAAAACGCAAGACCTGCACCTGTATTCTGACAGTAATCATTGCAAACTAAACTGCTATCTGCTAAGATTTCATAATTATTCAAATATGCATCAGGTCTAGGTTTGTATTGGCCATAAAGCTGTAACCCCATTTTATGTCTTCCCCTCTACGTAGTTCTGTCAAAATATGAAAATTGCATATAGTAATCTGTGCCTTCTTTAGATAGAGACTGTATCTGCAGAAGTTTGTAATATGGATATCACTGTAGCATCATTAGATTGCAATTCTATACCTATGTATCTGGACATAAGTCCCACTGAATCCAATGGGATTTACATCTGGGTAGACATGTATGGGATTTCACAATTCTTAACTTGGATGATCTTCAGATCTTTTCCAGCCCTATAATGCTATAAACACTTTCTTGTCTTGAACTGCTTTAATGAAGCCTAAAGACACATGTTGTTCACTGCTAGGAAAAAAATCAGCTTATTAGCAGCCAGAACCAAGCATGCTTAGGAGACAGCCCTGCACAAAAATGAGAGATTCTTAAGCAGTAGTATCCAGAATGTTTACCAAATGTCTGGGGTTATTCTCACCCTGACTTTATTATTATTATAAATGTAGAAGACCAACACAGGAATATTTTCCTTTCTGTAAACATAGCTTAAAATACTAAGTTTAAATGTATTATTGGCAAAAAGCAGGTATTTCCCCTGATAAAAATAAAAGAGAAAATAGCAATCTCATTGAAGATATTCTGGTGAAAGTGATAATTAATCCTCCATCCAACTCCAAATTCTGAAAGACCTAGCCTGACTTTTAAAAAAATCTCTTGTGCCTCATAAGGAGGAAATAACGGGCGTACAAAACTACAGTGCAATTGTTGTTATTGTTGTCATTGTCATTTCACTTGTATACTGCCTAATAGCTGAAGCTTTCTGGATGGTTAACAGCCATGTATTAAAAAAAATCAATAAAATACAATAAAAATACAATAAAAACCAGTATTGATTTTTAAAAAAATATTTAGAAGGAGAATTTGAAAATGCATGAAGTTCAACACATTCAATAAACTAGACAAGTGCAGATATAAGCCCCCTAAATCCACTATAGCCATTAAATACCTCAGTGAAGAGGGCAGGCTTAAGCCGGTGCTGGTCAGATAACAAAGTTGGTACCAGACAGGCTTCAGAAGTTTCTCCATAGGCAGGGACCACTCCTGTGAAGGCCCTCTTCCTTGTCGTCACCAACTGAATGACCCTTCCTTGGAGGTGGCTTTTAGAGGAAGGCCTCAGATGTGGAGCATAGTGTCTGGCAGATTTTGGTCAGGAGAGACACCCCAACTGGAATTATAGTCCCTAGCTCATCTAAGGCTTGACAGGTTAAAGCCATTCCCTTGAATGGGGTTTGAAAGCATACAAGCAGCAAGTGCAAGCAAGCCAGGTGTTCTATGTTCAGACTTTCTCCTCCCAGTTATTAATCAGCCTGAAAATACATAGTAATCTGTTATTTATAAATTAGGATATATGATTGCCTATTTACTGGTGGCATAAGGAACTGAACAAAGCAGTTTTGCATGACTTTATTTGGAAATTCCAGATTTAATTGTTGAGGATTAGTGATTACACTTTCACCATCATATCCATATAAATCGGAGGTGGGCGACTTCTTACATTTACCTATTTTGGCCCACTGTTTCCTTCTGCCCTAGTCAGCATAGTCAATGGTCCGAGATCCTGAGAGCTATAGGCCAAAACTGTTGAAGGACCACAAGTTGCCCATCTCTGCCATACGAACTGTGCACAGGGATCTCTCTGTGTTATACTGGGCAAAGCAAATTTGCACTTCATTCATACATTCCATAGAATCAGCAAGGCAGAAGTGAGAATAACGTTTACTTGCTTCTCCTAGACCTGTGAGTCTTGCTTAACAGAAGGAGCTCAAGAGTCAGTGTGGTGTGCTGCTTAAAGAACTGAACTGGTGCGGAGGAGGCACAGGTTCTAATCCCCAGTCAAGCCATGAAGCACACTGGGTAGCGTTGGGCCAGTCACATTACTTTGTTGCCAACTGCCCAGAGCGCTTCAGCTATGGACAATATAGAAAAGAAATGAATCATCATCACAGGATTCCCACCCATCACAGGGGTGGGAAAGATAAAGCTTGACAGCACCTCAAGCTCCCGGAGGAAACGCCGGATATAAATGTAAATCAGTAGGTCCATGGGGACTGTTCCCTGTAGGTTTGCTTCCATATTTCTGTTCACATTGATGCCCCTCTGGCTGCTTCACAGGTTACAATTTTCCTACATTGAAAGCATTTAGGGAATGGTGCTTGTGCAATCATCTGATCATAAATGATGGCCTGCCTGCTGTTCCACATCCTGTCTGATATGGATGTGCTTCCAATGTAGAAAAAGTATAACCTGTAAAGCTCTCGTTTCTGCACTGACCCTTCTGAACAGAGTCTTTTTGAGAACACAAAAGTTGAACAAAGCTACAGTTGTTTGGCCATTATGAAAACAGAACCAGTTTCCATTAGGAAATTGGATATATTCTGGCTCTGTGTAAATTTATTTTAAAAATTGACCAAATGAAACATGGTGAATGGGATTCAGTAAACATTGGTTGCTCCAAAATGGTGTTACAGCCAGGTTTAGTGCCTCACTGGTTTTCTTGAGCATATATTTAATGTATGACAGTCGAACATAATATATAAAAGTGTTCTCTGAGAGTTCATGAGCTTAACTGCACTGTTCCTTGCAGGTCACCTATGATGGATTTCTAACATTGTGGCAGTTAGACAACTCTGATACAGGTAAATGGAAAGAAAAGCCTTGAACATTGATACTCCCAAATATAACCATGTCAATTGAATGTTGTGTGCATTGTTGTTTTAGATACGAATACTTCAAAGTCTGAAGAAGTGGACATAGGTCCCAAAGGCAGGTTCCTGGATTCTCCTGTACCCAAGCAGCTGAGCTGTGCTTTCTGCCCGAAAATATTTGAATGTGTAGAAAAGCTGAAGGAACACATCCACGAACACGGTTTCCCTATGATCGTCCCCTTTGATGTAATTGATTGTTCAAGACCACTGTTGGGTGGCATTTCTGGGTGCACATCTCCTGGTCAGCTTGCACGTTTCCAGTGTCCAAAGTGTCCTGCAAGCTTCACACTAAAATCAAACATGGATCGGCACGAAAAAACAATCCACTTCAACAGGAAGAAAATGCAGTGTCCTCACTGTCTAAAACTGTTCAGAGACAAGACGGACTTAAATCGGCATCTTTTGTCTGTGCACTCCAATGACCGTTTGTTCCTGTGTCTTTTCTGTGGCAAGGGCTTTGGGACCCAGAAAAACCTCACCACTCATATGAAAGTTTGCTATTTGGGTTCCACACAGCCAATAGCAGAAGAGCTTCTGAATAGCATTGGTCAAAATCAGGAATCCGACGATGAATGAAAACAACAGTTGGGGCTGAGGAGAGTGGAATTAAATTCTTAGACATTTATTTATGTATTTATTTATTAGCAACTGTGCATTCTGCCTTGTCCTCATGTCAGTGCTCAGTACAGCATACATGCTGACCAGTGGCTAGGTAAGGAAAGGAGTCAAATCCTTCACCTTCAGGCCCTTTGGCTAGAATTAAATCACAAAATCAAGAGGGGCTTCATGTTTCAACAACAGGTAGGAATTCATTATTTAGGGATAAATTTCTTAAGAAAAAGATTTGAAAATATTTTTATTTTGTTGTTAACAATATTGCTTACAGACTGTATCCCACAACCCTGGCTCAGGCGTGCCTGAGTTGCAATGTGTACTGTTTAGATACTCATGTTAGCAGTAGCTTCAAAGAGTCAAAATGTGTGCCATTTTATCGGAATTTAAAGGTAACTTTTCTGTTGTGAAGCGATCTTGCACTTCGCTTGTGGGGCAAGTAACACGAGCCCACAAGTGGCAAAATGCACCTGGGTACATGCATGTACGTCCTCTCTCTCGACAGCTTCCCAGATATAAGCTCCACAGCACTCAGCTATCTTGATATCAAATTCTGGTGGCCGCACACCTGATTCTTCTAGTCCTTTAAGACAGGCTAGGAGGGAGAGAACCTAAAACCTACAAGAGTGCTTCCCAATGGAGGGCTTGTAGTGCCACCAATCTGAAGACATGGCTGTTATTCTGCCACTTTTCTCAATGGTTTCTGTGTTCAGGAAAAAAAGAAGATTCAGTGGAAGAACTTGGTACAGTTACAGAGGACGAGGTCTGCAGTGCCTCTAAAATCTGTGACTGGGGCAGGCGATTGCACAACAAAGGCCTCCTTTGAAAGTATCTCAGGGCAGGCCTGTGTTCAGCACAGTGCAGTACTCAGGTATTTCCCTTTCCTTGACTGGTAGAGGGAGCAGCTGCATGAGACTAGAAGAGAGAAGCGAGCCACTGCCTGGTGGCATGGCGGCAGTAATGGCCAAGAGGTATGCAGATGTGGACAGCATAAATGCGTGCAACAGTGCGATGATTGTTCATGAGGCTATGATAAAGGGACACATTCCCCCTCATGCTGTGCTCAAAGGTGTTGGACATGAGCCAGAAACTTGTTTTGCATGTTTGAGAGTTGTATTTGTTACAACAAACTCTGGTGAAATGCCAGGCCTAGGACCAAGTGCCCTGTTAACAGATCCCTGATGAGAGCAGATGAAGCTGATCTTTGTGTTCCCGGCAGTGAGAAAATCCTGTGAAGGCCAGAGCTTAGTATTGACCACTTAGCCCAGCCTTTACAAACTTTGGCATTTTGTAATAATAACAGTATTCCGCATAATTATAGTAATGTTTGAATGATAAACATTTGTCAGAGTACGTATGGCATAAGCTTGTGACAAATTGCCCCATTCTCAACCCAACAGCAATGCATGTGAGGCTCCAAAAAGCAGTTGTCCACATGTGAGACTTGCTCATGCACTATTTCAGTGTAAGCCCAACACTCTCACACTGAGATGCTAGGGCAGAGCTAAACCTACAGCTGTAGAAAGATACATTTCTACATTTCAAATTGTAGAAAATACATTTCAGTTTGTTAGTCATCTTGGTGTGGCACACTGTTTCCTCAGGAGATCTTGTGAGAAAACTGCAGACTCCCATGCTGCCTGAGAGGTTGGTGAGCTGCTTCATCATTTACTTGTGAGGCTGAGTTTGAGATACGGTTTCTGTGTGTGAGTAGTAGTCTGAAAACAAATTCAAAACTCAAGCAGTCTAAAAAGAAGCACTTTCTCCTAGTATACTAGTTTCACCTCTGAATGATTTTGCACCTGGTTAGAAATGGTGGACACAAGAAACTGGCTGGTTGTGTGTCACAAAGAACAGTCTGCGTACAATGCTGCACTTTAACCATTCTGATCACATAGCCTGCTTCCATCCCTAAATATTGCTTCACCCTGCAATCTGGTGATCCAGCCTTCGAGTCCTCTCCTGAACGTCCTTCTGAGTGAGGCCCTGGTCTTTTGCACAATCTGCTGTCTTAATGGGAATGCTAGTTATGTGTTGCATCATATTTTCAAGCGTATTTCCAAGTGGAAATCATTCACAAAAAATACCCTCTGCCTGTGGAGAGGAAGGCGTGAATGCACAAATTGACTTAAACTGCTTTCAGTTTTTGAGCATCTTTGTTTTCTTGCTATTTTACAGCCCAGATGGATTTATGAAATAATTTATGTTGTATTGCTTAACATGATAGTAAAAGTTGGCCAGTTAACTGATCAAAATGGTAAACTCCTCTTAGTTTTCATTATTTCGAATGACTTATCTTGAAAAATTACAGTTGCTGTGTCAGAGAGACTGGAATTCCCTTAAGTAAGGCATAGAGCCTAGAGATCACAAGCTTGAAAAAATGCCTCTGGAGGAAGAAGGTAGGAACAGAATTATGTATATGTCAAGATGACTGGTGAAATCTACTCCAACCCCACCACACCAGAGGCAGAATGTGGGTAAAGAGACTTATGATAAGGAAGGAAGGAAGGGGTGAAGAGATGACCAGTTTAGGCATTGAGGAGGGTGATGCTCTGTAGTATTAAGGTGAAACGCGTTGGGCAGATGTTTGATCGCATCCTAGTAAAAAGTTAGCATAGAATACAACTCTATTCTGACATCCAGTTCTTGAATTACTGGCTCTTGTAAACTAAACAGCAGAGTGGTACATGGGTTCCTCTTTGAATGCAGGTACCAGTCCTTTGTGAAAATTGCCATTCTAATTGGCTACATGTTAGCCTCATTGTTGTTTAGGAACAAAATTATCATAATTCTAGAAAATACACCAAGAGTCAGGGAAGAAACAAGTCTTCATCTCTGCATTTGTCTGACAGACCAGAAGCCTCCCTTCAGTCAATTTAGATAAAGCATATCCAAGAAATTTCCAGCATCAGCACTTACTGCTTAAGCAAAGCAGACCAAGGAGATTTCAAATAGTTCAGAAATCAAGATGCCAAAAGTTGACCCCTTGGCTGTAACGTTGTTTCCTCAGGTTCAGGACTCAGGGCAACTGTCCAGATACAGAAGGAATGGATATACTAATTTTAGTATGCCTCTGAGCTACATGGAGTTTCACATGGATTCTTCATAGATAGTTATTAGGAATCCCTTTAGATCTCCAATCCATATCCAATTCTTCCCTGCATGTGGGCAAAATCCAAAGCTACTTGGGAAAAAAAAAAAGCTGCATTTGAACTTTGGTCTTTGACTAGCAACAAACCTTAACTCTGTGAACTTCTTTATATTGGCTACTAAGGTTTGTCCGAGGTAGTGTGGAAGCTCATACTTTTCCCCTTTTCCAATTAGCACCGCTAGCCTGCAACTTTACAGTCTGGCAAGTACTAAATAATTTAGTTTGCTCTTTCACATCAGCAGGTTAGGAAAGAAGAAAGCACAGCAAGACAAGCAAAGATCAACAAATAGGATTTTATAGTGAAGGGAAAATTCTGCCTCAGAAGGACCTGTGTGTTGTTGTTTTAACTGATCAGATGTCGGGGCCAAAACATAATGGCTATCTCTGAAAGACTTGTGCCTATCTCATTACAATGCATTCAGCATATCTTAGGCTTTATGGTTCTTAGGGTTCCGTTCTTAATAGACTTGAAGTGAAACTCTGCATGTTAACTCACAAATAAGCCCCATTTTTTCATGGGCCTGTCCCTAGAAAGTGTGCACAGGGTTGCGGCCTTCTCATGAAGGCCACAAGGACATTCAGCACTGAGGAGTCTTTGTTTTAGCTTTAACTTGAAGAACTGTCTCTGAGCTGGCTGCTATTTAGGCTTTTTTGGGATGGTGATTAAGTCACCCCTCTGTTCAGTGCTGAAATTACTGAGTATAACTGGAAACTAGTACTCAAAAGCATTCAGAGAAAAGAAATGCTGGGAAATTACCCCATTACCAGATGCTACCTTTGTGGAGCCTATGGCCTTTTTTCCCTTCTAGTTCTAAAATTCCAGCTAATGTTCTCCTTAAAAAAAATCTGTGTGGGTACATGTGCACATCAGTGCATGCAAATCCATGAGAACCATTTGGATATATCTCTTCCAACTAGATTTTCCTTCTCTTGTTAGAATTTGTAATATTTGCATACTGAACCACTTGAGGTAGACAATAACAGTATTTGATTAATAACAGTAGCATCACTTCTAAGGTAGCATGTAGAAATGTGTTCAGCATATGAATTTAACCCCTGTAATGGGGACATTGGGAACAGTGAATCATGTTGACATGGAACATTTCATTTGTAGAGAATGTCCAGATTCTTCCTCCACCACCATCCCAAAATACTCACCTACAAACATTTTATCTTTGCAACATTTCTTTACAAGGCATGTGTGATCCTGGTCAGCTTATGACCTTAGATTTGTCTGAATGAATGTGACTAGTGATAATCTATGTATACATAGTGTACCTGTATTTCCTTTAGAACAAGTAGTAAGTCACTCTTTAATCCAAACCTTATTTCCATTCACATTCACTTCTGTTAAACCAGTTAATATTATTGGCGTGAACTCCAGTCACTTCTGTGCAACTGATTTTTCATTTTGCTAATTCTTACTCTCAGCAGTGTCCTATATTTAAGCTTTTGAGCATTTTAATTCTGGCGCGCGTGAGCACACACACACACACACACTGGCTTCTTTTAAAATTTTAAAAATTGCTTCTTTGAAGCAATGCATAATAGTAGGAGTGGAGGATTCTGCATTTGTTAAACCAAAAGATAACTCAGAAGGAGTATTTAAAGTGTAATTAATGGGAAGGTTTAAATGAAATAGGGTTATGTTTGTAATGTGCCTTCAAATATTAATAGATTATAAGTGGCAAACACTGAGAGGGTTTCTATGCAAGGCTGTTAATCTACTTTGGTCACAGTATTAAGATAGGAGCGCTACCCAAAGAGCAAAGCTTCCTTCTTTTCTGTGACACAACTTCTAGATGGCACTGTGATATAGCAGTATAATGCAAGTATGCCAGTGAAAATAACATTTTATTTCACTTTCTTTAAATAATACTGTGTTTTCCATGCTTAGGGGGAAAATCTCTCACTGAAACTGTTGTTTAAAAATAGAAGCAAAGCTGGAGGGTCATGTCATCTAAATAACCCATAAACTGTGCTCATAAACTGTGAGCAAAGAATGAGGAGTGCATAATAATGAGTTATTATGAGTGGTGGTCCATTAGGAAAATTCCAAGGGGGATGGTATCCATATGGCTTTATTACAACAACAGCAGAAATTTGTTTTCTTAGGCTCAGTGTTAAACAGGCCAACAAAAATGGCTGGTGAAAAATGCTGCTATCCAAAGATTCAGGATTCTCTTTGCATTCTTCAGTACAAACTGTTGCAGGTTTTGCTAAAACTTATTGCTGTTTCTTTGCCCTCCTCTCTTTTTAAAGACATTGAATCCAAGGAAGAGAACTGTGAAACTCAGAAACTAACATACTGCTTTTAATAAGCCTTGATAATAGTATTAACCAAATCTAAACCTTGGTTTCTGCCAGGTGGCTCATTTTTCATGCATAAACCACCCTATGAACCTATGGCTTGTTCTAGGGGTTGTTCAACCCATGATGGGTAGTCATATCATCTGAACCTGGCAGGGCAATTTTATTGTGGGTTGTGGGAACTTGATGAGATCTCCAAGAAGAGCAGTGAACCCACCTTTCAGAATCTTATCAGCAACTACCCTTCCAGCAAAACCAAATAGATGCTTTGGAAGGACCATCACTTGTTTCTCAGCTTTAAAAACACAGAGCCTCAAATAAATACAATTAGGGCCATGGGGGTGGGATAGGGAGGAAAGCTAAAAATGCACATTTTAAAAAATGGCCCGGCCACTCTTACGGCTGTCCAATACAAGGTGAAACTCCATATTAGCTAATTTGTGCTCAACTGCAAGGGACTACGTGCCTTGCTGTTAATGGAGAAGTACAAGAAAAGAGCAAAAAAGCAGAGTACAGTTTCATGTAAGGGGGTGAGAATTATATAACCTCCTCAGCGATGTGATCCCCTTGATGTTCAGTGTTGAATCTACGGGTAATTTTTGTGGGTTTCAAAAAAAAACCTGACAGTGCAGGACTGGGTTAAGAGTACAGGACTGGGACTCAGAAGATCTGAGTTCTAATCCCCACTCAGCTGTGGAGCTAACTGCGTGACTTTGGGCCATAGCGTGACTTCCAGCGCAGCCTACCTCACAGGATTGTCAAGATAAGGTTGAGAGAAGGAAAAGAATTGTGCAAGCTGCCTCAAGTTCTTGGAAGGAAAAAAGGCAGGATATAACTGTAGTAACTTTTAGATTGTTATATGCTGTCTCTGACTTATGGCAACCGTATGAATGAAAGCCCTCCAAAAAGTCCTGTCAATGACCGCTCCATTCAGCTCTTCCAAGTTCAAGGCTTCCTTTATGGAGCCCACCCATCTCTTATTTGGTCTTCCCTTTCGTCTTTCACCTTCAACTTTCCGTAGCATGATTGTCCTCTCCACTGAGTCTTGCTTTTTCACGATGTCCCCAGAGTATGACAGCCTCAGTTTTGCCATTTTTGCTTCTAGGGAAAGCTTGATTTGAACTAGGAACCCCTTGTTTGTCTTTCTGTCAGTATTTGCAAAGCTCTCCTTCAGCACCATGTTTTGAGCCCATCAGTTTTCTTCCTCCCAACTTTCTTCACTGTCCAGCTGGCATAAAGAAAGAAAGAAAGAAATGGGAGCCATGTAAAGTGTTTCCCCCACCTTCCATAGTTTTGTCCGGTTTACCAGTGCTTTTCAGTTGGCAGCTAGAGGCATGACAGCTGGCGACTGCACAAATGAGCCTATTTGCAGTATCACCTTGTCCTCCGTTTCACAGCTGAAATAGGCAGAGGAATTGACCAGACATGACCACACATCTCAGATGGCCGTAAGTGCTAACCTGGGTACGTGTGGAGGACTAACTGTATATATCTGTAAAAATGCTCAACTTGCAAGGACTGAAGTGATAACGAAAAAAAGACCTCAGTTGTGCTTTATGAAGCTTCTGGGGGCAGGGGGACCAAGAGGGGGAAGCATCACTACACCGTGATTTGTGTGGAGAGGCAAAGATGAGACTTGGTTTGGGGGAGTTTTTGCCCCCTTGAAGTACACTGAGATGCTTGCTGGGAAAAGGGGGAGCACAACCCATAGAGACCCTAACTGTCAGGCATACTGCAGGTCCTCAACAGCAGCCAGCCTGCTGGGGCTTATCTGGAGGGTAACTTAGTGTGACAGGTTAACTTGCTCCTTAGGTGTGATTCTGAGCCTTTTGGAATAACTCTTCGTTGTTCTGTGGTCCTTTATACATGTCTAGAATAATATCATGCCTATTCATGTTGAGCAAGCAGAATCACTAGTGATCCTAGTTCCCTTCCGAAACTGCCTCGTTAGAAACTGAAGCAATTGTTCCATTTGATGTCCTTCTAACAAAGCATATCGTAATGTATGGCAGATTATTGACACAGCTTTGCTGATACATACTTGATCTTGGACGCCTGCACTTCGATCTAATATTGCATGGTTTTGTTTTTTATTTGCTTGTTTGTTTATTGTAATGGAGCACGTAACAGCAGGGACAATTCTGAATCCGTTCTTCAGGTTTCCTTTGTGTCCCTAAAGTTTTGGAGACATAGGTACTTAGCTTATTTCACAATAGCAAATCTAATCGGGTAAAACATCATTATCACTGGTTGTAAAATCCTTTACAAGAGACAGCTTTAGACTTGAAAAAAGGTGCTACAATTTTCATACCAAAGATTTTTTTTTGTAGTCACACTTTCAAAAGTTACCTCAAAAATAATACTTGAATTTAGAACAGCTTGCTTTTATAAACAGAACACTTAAAACATGAAAGCAAATGTTTTGTATGACTGTATTGCAAAATAAATGATTTGCAAAACTTTGTGAAGAAGAGCAGCACTCTTTGCAAAGAGATGTTCATTACTGTGGTGCTATTTTTAATGAAGTGCTGGCCTGTCACCTGTAACAACACTTGTAATCCAGCTGGATTAAATCGCAGACATATGCGCTTCTGCACAAGCCTCTTTTCCTTTGTGAACTCCATTCATTTCAGATGGCCTCTGGAAGTAGCTGTGGGAGAAAGCCGGCCAAATGGGATGCTGGTCTCCAGGATGGGTTTTTCTTGATGTGTCAGTTGGAATGGAGAGGTGTCCTTCATATCAAATGCTGGTCTGGCTGTGAATATTGCCTTCATAGCCCTGCCCCCATCCCCCTCGGTGCAGGCTGGCCACCCACCCACTCACTCATTTTCAGCACTGTGTGTATACTTCCTTGGCTGTGCCTTGTCTTTCTAAAGCATTCTAAAGAGGTGTGTTTTAAAAAATGTAGGGAACAAACCTAGTGTGGGGACCAGAAAAAAATACTGGAGCACCAGCCAATTCTGTCCACAAATAGTTTCTCCTGCGAATTTGCAGAACTAGTTTTTTGAAAGCCTGACCTTGTGGTGCAAAAGGCATGTTTTGGATTAAACATGTGAGGGGTGGTTCTGTGCTTGGCCAATGGCTCAGAAAATGCTACATCAGTCTCTACCCACCTGGAAAGTGGTTACTTGCAGATTCTACATGATGGTACCTTTCCCCCACAATGTGTGTTTAATATTAACTATTATCACTTGGTGTATTTTAATTGTGTCTGTTAGGCAAAAGGTATGATATAAATGCCTGTTCTATGGGCATCGTCATTAAACTGTCCAGTGTTTTCTAGCATATATGTTTTCAATACTATGAAACTCACCAAATGTGAACATAATTTCTCTATTTTACAGAGCTAAAATGTGCATATTGGTGGGATGGGGCATTTTTAATTAAAATGACTGAAAAAGGCATTGCCTCTTGTTTCTTCTTGACAAACAAATTGCCACAAGTTGCCTTAATCATGGGGAAACAATTTTTTACCTTACAGGGAAATCCATCATAAATAATATTGATCTGGTAAGTACAAAACGGTAACATACCAATACAAAATAAAGAAGTGTGTTGTCTAGTTTGCGCAGGTGTGTTCTCACAGGTAGCAACGGTCATAGGCTGGACATTTTACACTTGATATTGGACCTGTTGCTGGCAGTAGCAAACTGCCGGGCCTCTGTGGCCTATTGCCAAGATTTCACGCACTTCACTGATGACAAGTGAAAGTGTACTAAGGTGTTTTGTCACAAGGCGGTATGCTTCTGAAAGCACCGGACCGACGCATCTCTCCGTACAGCAGCCTCTCGTGTGGGATCCATGGCTGCTTTTGTAATGCTGAGCCGCCACACAGGGCTCTGACAGCATCCTCAGTCCCCTGCGCTTCAAGGTTGCCATCAGCAAGTGTCACACTCTGAGAAGAATGCGTTCTCTGTGGCCAAGCCTGGATAATTTAATTAGACACAAGGACTTCGGTGTCATCGAATGGCACCCTTGACTGCTGCGCCTTCACCAGGAACCGGACTGTCTCCATTTCAGCTGGTGGAAGGGGGCTGCTAGCATTCAAGAGGTAGTGTCTGCCAAAATAACTCTTGTTGTACAAAACACCATTGGATGGCGTATTTCATTTGTGATACAGTTTTTCTACTTCCAACTTGGCTTTACAGCACTGACCTAACCATGTGAGAAGTGGTTTCTTGGACAAAGCACGCTCTTGCATATGGAGGCCAAGTACAGCTGCTAAGGCAAATACTTTCTTCATCTATACAGCTAGAAAGCTGGGGCTCAGCTATTATCACAGACATTTTAACTTCTAAGCACCTTTTTGACTGGCTGAGATTTAAAGCAAACTCAGAGTACAGACAGGTAATAGAGTTTGGTGTTTTAGGAAGTGGTATGGTCAGGGTAGCTGTTGCCCCTGGGGCGCACATTGACTGTCTCAGCCTTTGCTCAAACAGGCTTTGCAGGCATTCTGAAGCACCTCAAAACCCAAAGAACACACGAATGGAGACAGTAGCGGGATGAGGTGCACACCACTGGCCACAGTGACTCCAGTGTAGCAGATTCAGCTCTCCATCATCATGGTAAAGCTTTATCAACAATGAAATGCGTTTTTATCCTGTGTGTGTCTGTGAAGTTGCTTCTTCCATTGCAGTGGTTGAAAAATGAACTTGGAGCATAGCTCACTTACCTTTTATAGATAATATGAAATACAAATCATTTTGTGTAGATCTTCGCTAGTGACCTGGCATCCAGAAGAGCCTTTCTGGCCCCGTTCATACTGGAGAGGAGCCATTCCAAAGAACTGCCATAGCCTGATCTGATTTGCTGATCACGGCTTTCTAAGAATGAGTCATTTTTGGTTGTGTTTAGTTATTAACAAAAGTTTATATTCCTAGAAGAGGCGGCAGTCAAAACAGTCTTCATACCTCTTTCTCTCATGATGATAAAGCAACAATGAATCCCAAATACATTTAGTATGAGGAGGTATAATATCATAATGCAGAGAGTAGACTGATAGATACGTAAAATTATTTGTTTAGGCTGGGTGACAGCAGGTGTTCAGGTGTGACAGAACAGTAGATGCAGACTTGTGAAATGTGCTCACTTGCAGTAGTGTTTGACCAAAGAATACATTTGATTGTCCCAAGTGTCATCTGTTGTGTTGTGGACAAGCAACGAACAATTCTGAAAGCTACTTTAGACAACTTTGGGTTGCAGTTTAATGACTTGTAATGCAAATAACACATTGAAGGCCGTTTGGCAACACTCCAGTTAGGAAGAGAAGCTTGCTACTGCAGAGCCCACCTTTGTAATCAAGCACTTCTACTCAGAGGAGCCCTATTGGCCTGCCTCTTGAGATTATGAAGCTCTTGGGGACTTTGTGGTTACTTTGCCTACACCTCAGAGGTATGACTCCCCTTCTGCAGCAGGGACAAACTAGCAGTGATCTCCCCTGAAGGCCCAGATTTCCCCAGATCTCCTGGCATGATCCCACTCCAGCTCCAGGAGGATTCCTCCAGCAGAAGTTTAACATTTTCCTATGTAGCCTTCCCATTTGAACATTACTGGAGCAGGATGCGACCACTAAGAACATAAGGTAACAAAATGGGAATGCGTGTGTTTGGAGTAGCTAGGCTTCCCTCTCTCAGAAGTAAACATGCATGTTTCCACACCCAGCTGCTCCAAACTGAAAGTTTCTGTAGATACATCATGAACACCCTTATGCGTGAAGCAGCCTGGGGGTCTCCCATTGCTAGTCCTTGCTGTCAGTCCCGCCCCAACCTGAGTCTCCGTGTCCCTTTGTCTATTATTCACCTGTATCTCTGCTCTTGCCAAGCATATCCCAGCATTTGCAAGCTGAAATGTGTGAAACTGCATATAGCTTTATGTTTAGCAATTGGGTCGATAGCCACTGGTGACAGGAATGTGATACAGGCACCTAGACAATTTTGAAGTCTAGAAAGGCTATTGTATGTATAACTTTAACTGGGGGATTCTTTACAAAAGTTGGGGCCCCCTTTGCTTTGGTAGGGAGTACTTTTGCTCATTTCAGAGTACCTCTTTTCCTACAATGGTAGCATAGATACCTTTCAAAAGGGCTCGAGATCACTGCCTAATCCTTGCTGCTTTGAATGCTGCAAAGTTGGTTCCATATATATTACAGCTAAAAGTGTGTTATTTTAACAAAGTAATCACAGAGGAAGATGGATAGTCATTGATTTGGATAAAAATGACACAGAATCTTGTGGCATCTTAAACACTGACACATTTATTATGGCATAAGCTTATAATACATTAGTTAATCCATTCATTCATTCATTCATTAAATTTATATTCCACAAATGAATAGTCCAACAGGACTCTCTGAGCAGATAGTCTTTCAAGTGCCACAAGGTTTTTTGTTGTTTTCTGCAACAGGGCATAGCTGACTAGTAGTTGTTAATTTAGAATAGATGGTTGTGTTTCAGTAAGGAAGACCCAAGCTGCTGTTTTCCCCTGTTTAATTAGAGCATTTTCCTCTTTGCATCTTCTTTGGAGGGGAAAGCAGTTACCCAGCTGCTCAGTGCATTCTGCTGGTAAATTAGACCCTAGGGCTCTTGGTACCGCAGCAGATTCTCTAGGGCATATCAGAATGCTTTTCCCCTCTAAAAACAAGACAACAGAGAATGCTGCTGCAGCAAAAGAAAAAAAGATTCAACCTTCATCCAAAATATTCAAATAAACTGTGCTACTATCTTAGATCAATAAAATAATTTAACTGGGATCGGGAATCCTCTGCAGAAGGTTGACTGAATTCAGGATTTTGTATCTTATTACTTGGATACACTCTCTACTTTCGGCATCAGTAATGGTTCAAAAAGGTGACTGTTATAAAATAAATGCTGAATTCCTTATTTGGCCAAGATGTGTTTCAGTTTTGAATAGCAATATTGAGCAATATTAAGATACAAGCATCATTTCAGTCTTGGACTAGTCCAGGATTGTGAATTGCAGCTTTTTATTCAGTTGTTGGTGTGTTGAAGTTAGGGTTCACTAACTGAGAATGAGTTGTTTCTGGCCTGATTCTGTGCATTAGAGCATTGTTGTTAAGGCAACTGCTACCTAAGGATCAGGTTCCTGTATATAGGACAAATAATTGAGGATATACCTTAGAAGATGATTACTTATTTGTATTGGTGCCTTATTAGACCTTAGAAATACTGTCATTTTTCAGGTGGAGAAAAATATTTGATAGCCCAGCTAGAATAAACCCCCTTCTATCTGCATCAAGACAGTGATTCTTGAACGAATGCAAGCATAAAGAAGTTTAGATAATATATGTGTTTGGACAGAGTTTCAGACCTCAGACTGTTCTAACCTTACAGGAAATCTTTGCCTTTGAGAAAAGGGTGCTAATTTCTAATTTGTGGAAAATCTTGTCAGAACATTTGCATTATTTTGTGTGTGTGGGGGGGGGGTAATTAAAATATAAAAAACATTCTCCTTGCTGTGAATAAGAGCATAACCAACAGTTCAAGAATTTTGCGTCAAAATCTTGCTGTAGGCAAGCTCATTCCATTTTGAAGTTGGTTAACTTGACTGAAAATGAAGTGAAATCAGATTCTTGACCCGTTTTCAAACTATTTTCCATCCTGCGTTGCCTGGTATGTCAGGAGAGCCTGCTGGAGAGCCCTGTGGCATGGCAAAAGACTCCTGGGGACTTTGCCAGACCTGCTGGGCTACAGCCATTATCCAGCATGAACTGGAGAACACCGCCTAGGCTACAACCCACCCAATCTTTTTTCGGTTCTGAGAAGATCAGTAATGTAAATGAGGCCAATCTATCTCTTGGAGAAATCCACCTGCCACCACTGACATTTATTCATATGAAAATGTTTGCATCCCACCGCTCTGAAGTGCTGTAAGCCATTTCAAGCAGGACATTTTCCCATTGGGAGCTCTTGGAAACTTATTTGGATGTTAAATTCCTGTTTGAGAGACCTGTGGAAAGGTTGGGCACCACATTTGTAAGAGCAGCGTTTTAGTCAATCTTTTTTCGTTTGTTGTCATTTTATCTATTTTATTTGCCACATCTATATCCCTCCTTTTCCTCCAAGGACCCCAAATTGGCATACATGATCCTCCTGTCCATTTTATCCTTACAACGACCCTGTGAGGTTAGTTAGACTGAGCATCAGCAGCTCGTTCAGTCACCTACTGAACCCTGTAGCTGAATGGAAACCTGAACCCAGGACCCTCAGTCCCATTTCAACACCGTAAGCACTGTGCCACAGCAATTTAATAGGGCACCTCACCCAGTAGACCTTAGAATGCAGATTGGTAGCCTGTATTCCATTTTTTCTTTATAAAAAGCATCATTCCTTTTTCCATAAAATAACAAACTTCTATAAAATATAGTCAAACTACATCAACATGGAGTACACCAAAAAAAAAAAAAAAAAACCCATCTTCTTTGTCAGGGAATCCTAATTAAAATAACAGAAATAGGACCATGAATTAGGGGATGAAGGCAAAACAGATGGGGGTTGATTCTGCATCCTTCAAAGGTCATAGCAAAAGTAATGGGCACTTGCAAGCAGCTGCTACAAAAAGGTTTCCTGAAGTTTTGCCCTGAAATACCTGGTTTCAGTGGTGAAATAAGAAAGGACAGAGTATCATTTCTCAAAGATAGCCTGCTGTGTTTGCTGTCTTGTGTTGGTTAAATAATAGGAATATACAGAAACCTGGATTGTGTTGTGGTTCTTTTCCAGTAAATGAATTCACCGTGATCAGGAAGAAATTCAAGTGCCCCTACTGCAGTTTCTCGGCCATGCATCAGTGCATCCTAAAGAGGCATATGAGATCACACACGGGGGAAAGACCCTACCCTTGTGAAATTTGTGGGAAGAAATTCACCCGCCGGGAGCACATGAAGCGGCATACCCTGGTAAGTTGGAGCCTTTTGAGTCATTCCCAGGTGCACTTGAGCAGCTGGAAAATGGAGGACAGCTTTGTGATTTAGATGAAAAGGAAACTGGGAAGGTGGGCACACGCATTTGCCCGGCCTGTCATGCAAGGCTTTTTTGCTCTCCTTGTGGGGTGAATTTTGCAAACATTGCATGGCAAGAAGAGATGATTAGAAGATGGATAAATGATGGGCTTGAATTCTGAGGCAAGCTTTGGGAATATCAAGCACTTTTGGACGTGGAATGTAGCAACAAAGGGTTGGTTAACTTTGAAACCAAATGCATGTTGGCTTTTCTCACACCTACCAATCCCATGCAAATTTTTCTATAAGGTGACTTTAAGAGCAGTTGTTGTTCTAAATCAGTCCCCTGGGAATAAGCAGGTGTGCATTATATTGTTCTTCCATATTGACTTCCTGGCTCTTGTTCAAAGTCTGAAAGAATATTAGGAGCCTCCTTGCCATGTCATACCTGTTGATGGAGCCCACAGGGTTAAACCACACTGGGTGATCCAAAGATGTCTGAATGTTTCCTACTGTGCCACTCCAGCAAGAGCAGCCTTTTACAATATGTGCTTTCTACTTCCTTTTTGTTTGTTTGTTTAGGAAGGTGGTATGTCTGTTTGAAGCCTTTTCTTTGTCTCAATTAAGCTGTAGGCTGTGTATTCCCAAAGAATTGAACTAAACCAAACATCTCTTAAGTTACCTGGCAGAAGACACTCTATCATCATGTCAGGACATGTTATTGCACTTTTAGCTTCAACTGCACTAATGCTATTTTTAACGGAAAAATTCAGTGAGTTTTCCCTTCTTCTGGAACGACAGCAGTTAATATGGACTCTACTCAAGTTCATATTTTCAAAGGCAGACTCCCTTCCCAATACTGCCAGTTATCCAAAGGAAAATCGGGGCCCAAAAAGATGAGGCATGTACTTGATTGACTAAGCATTCGCCTGCTGCCTTGCTCTCTAGTTATGGTGTTACCAGGAGCCTTCGGGCAGTGTGCGTGGTACTCGGCTTCCACCCCAGCTGCCTCCTGGAACAGCTCTCTTCCGTTTGTGGAGGGGGAGAGTTCTTTCTGTTGTCAGCTGATATGCCAGTGTCTGCCTTGGGCAGGTGTGAGCCCCACATCTGAGCCTGCCACATGGCAGCCTGTACAGATGAGATGGGCAGCTAGTCTGCACTGTTCCAACACCAGCGTTGAAGGGGCTTCTGTTATCTGTTGCCATAGTACCCTAACCCCTCCTGCCTGCCTGCCTTCCGCGAGCACTTGTCTGTTCGGATGAGTGCCCAGCCATCTGGTCACAGGACGGATTGCTCCTGAGATGTCCCTTGATTTTCATCCTGCTTTGGGGTGTGCTTGTCTTAGGCTGTTGGTAGCCCTAGCTCTACACACACACACTCTCTCTCTCTCTTGTTTTTTGTAGGAAAAACAATGGAAAGGCTCATAATAGAGAGAGATCTAGTGATGCTAGATAGGGAAGGGAGGCTGACAGCCACACAACATGGCTTCCGCAGAAACAGGTCCTGCCAGACAAACCTTGTGGAATTCTATGACAAGGTTTCGAGATGGCTGGATGGAGGGGACGCAGTGGATGTGGTATACCTGGATTTCAGCAAGGCCTTTGACAAAGTGCCCCATGATATCCTGGTGGAGAAACTGAGGAGTTTTGGGATACACCAAAGCACTGTCCGGTGGATTAGGGCATGGCTGACTGACCGAAAGCAGAAGGTAACCATTAGCGGGGAATCGTCGGGATGGCAGCCAGTGACAAGCGGGGTCCCCCAGGGCTCTGTCCTGGGGCCGATCCTGTTTAATCTTTTCATTAACGACATGGAAGAAGGGGTGAACAGTCTGCTTATCAAATTCGCAGACGACACTAAAACTGGAGCAGTGGCCACAACTGAGAAGCAGGTACTCCAGATCCAAAAGGATCTGGACAGACTATGGAAGTGGGCAGGAGACAACAGGATGGCGTTCAATGTGGAGAAGTGCAAGGTCTTGCACTTGGGGCATAGGAATAGCTGTCATAAGTACAGGTTAGGGGACAAGTGGCTGGAGAGCAGCACTTGTGAAAGGGACCTCGGGGTACTGGTTGACCGCAGGCTAAACATGAGTCAGCAGTGTGATGCGGTGGTCAAGAGGGCGAATGCCACCCTTGGTTGCATAGCCAGAAGTGTGGCTTCTAGATCAAGAGAGGTATTACTTCCACTCTACATGACTCTGGTGCGCCCGCAACTGGAGTATTGTGTTCAGTTTTGGGCCCCTCATTACAGAAAGGATATAGCCAGGTTGGAGTCAGTGCAGCGTAGGGCCACAAGGATGGTGGCTGGTTTGCAGGGGATGGGGTATGAGGCGAGACTGAGGGAACTGGGTCTCTTCAGCCTGGAGAAGAGGAGACTCAGAGGGGATATGTTGGCAACATACAGGTATGTGAGGGGGTGTCACATGGAGATGGGGAGAGGCCTGTTCTCCCCTGCAGAGGAAGGCAGGACGCGCTCCAATGGAGCAAAGCTCAGGGAGCCAAGGTTCAATTTGGATGCCAGGAAGCACTTCCTGACAGTTAGGACCCCGAGGGCGTGGAATGGGCTTCCACGGGAGGTCGTTGAGGCCCCATCGGTGAGGGTGTTCAAAGATAGGCTGGACATGCACATGGTGGGCATGTCATGAGCGGAGCCGGCTGGTGCCGGAGGTCAGACTAGATGGCCCAGGAGGCCCCTTCTGACTCGCTCTGTTTCTATGTTTCTATGTTTCTCTCCCTCTTCACAGTGTGTTCTTCTTTGTCAAATGTAGACACTTGGTTCTACTAACTGAATGTGAGGTTCATTTCTAATCTCTAAAATTTCAGGAGGGCAAATTACAGTTTGTCAAACCCTGCAAATGAAAATGAAAACCATCGTGCTTGAGGTAGACTTACGAAATAATCTGTGAATCTAGGTGCCTTTCCAAAACCTGTGAAAGGGCACTTGATTTCATTCCTCTGAGACTCAGGGCAAATAATAACCATTACTTAGGGAAACAAAGCAAAAGCACAGCGCAGCTAAAATGAAACCACTTCAGACCCCAAAACCCAGCTAAAAACAAATGTTGACCTGGTTCTTTGGGAAGAGGTGTGGAACCACCCATCTGTCCCTCACCCACTTCTGGACAAGAAGCTCTGCTCGCCCTACAGAGTCTGTGAGTAGTGTTGACTGCATGACTTCATCAGTGTTCATTATGTCATTTTTCCCCCAAAAGAGAGATTCTCACCTTTTAAGGTAATGGACCTTCTGGTGCCAAGAAAAAAAGAACCATCTATCCTGGTCTACCCGAGCATAACCAAGAACGAAATAGAGCTAGTGAGCTGCCCCCTATTTTGGACCAGTGCATTGTAGTGAATTGCTCCACGCTTTCCAGGTTTCCTTCGTCCCTTCTTGATGGCTGGCCAAAGAAAATACGCTTGAAGAGAAGAGACTACGTTTAAAAACACTCTCCTGTTGAGTAAGATGTTTTAGCTGCTTCTACACCCTAAAACGCTGGTCTGCTAGTCTACCTGCCTTAACATTGTCTTCTCCTCCCATCCCTCCCCAAGGTCCACAGCAAAGACAAGAAATACGTCTGCAAAGTGTGCAACAGGGTGTTCATGTCTGCAGCCAGCGTTGGGATTAAGCATGGCTCCCGCCGCCATGGCATCTGCACAGATTGCTCTGGGCCAGGCATTGCCAGCCACTTCCCCGCGGGTGGAGGAGACGGGTCGCCGGATGACTTGTATGGTACAGAAGGCCCCTACGTGGAAGATCCAGATGACCTCAAAGTAGAAGGAGATGAAGACCTGGGGGAGGATGACGACATAAAGTGGAAAGACGACATGGAAATGTCACAAGATGATGCCATCCTGGAAGATGACAAAGATGGAATTGACTCTCCACAGGATCATGAAAACTCCGAGGAGACCGATAAGGATTTTTCTTGGATTGCTTAGGGATTTTTGTTTTTCCTGGTTGGCTTGGGATGGGGTAGGGAAGGGAAAACTGTTTGGGGAAAACTCAAGTCGCCTGGTCATTGTCCTGGTCTTGTATGTGGAGGACTTTTTTTAAAGCAAGCAAGTCCTTCTTCTGTTCCATCCAGATATCCTCACAGGAAACACTTCTTGCTCTTTACCTGTCCCATCGGTTGACAAATGTGTCGCTATCTTTCAGTGAGAACAAGCCAGATCGTATGCAGACGGCACGGAGTTTCCTCCCTCAAATCTATTTCCATTGCCAGCATAAATGGCAGAGGACTCAAGCTTCTCAAACGGCTATTGGGACATCTCTACAACAGCTCTACTCCCAGCAGCTTGGGATTTGGTAACACGGTCACCAGTGGTAAACAAAACAATAGGAGCATTACAGGGCTTCCCCTCAATGATGCAACTTTGTCAGCTAGCCAGAGAGAAAATGGTAATTCAGGCCTGCAACTGGGATGCTTACCTGGAGGTCAGCTGGTCAAAGAATTCATTTGGCCCCTGGAGTTTGTAATATAAAGATGCTCAGAGCCACAGAGTGGTTCTTGCTTGGAGAAGAGGTAGGAATGCCTGCTGCAAAAGTGCCCCCTTGTGGTCAAGTCAGGTAATGCACATCTTTCTCTGTGTTTGCTTTTCCCTTGTCCGACAATACATGCCATGTTTTGATTGGGCATCCTGGCAATTCAAGGTCTTGCCTTCTTTGCTGAGCTCTGCCAAAATCTGTTAATTCATATCTCTGCTGGTTTTTGCCGAGGCTTGCATGCACTAATTTCCCACAGCAACTGTGCCAATCCCAGCTAGTGTACATAGCAAGCTGGGAGAACTGTGGATGCTTTGCCTATGGCATCAGAGGAACCAGAGGCTGCCCTGTCCTGAAACAAGGTGAGGTGGCTGCTCCCAGTGGCAGAAAAGTGGGTGCCGTTAAGGGAAACACGGTGGCCAAGATGCAGCTGTGGCCAGCAATCGGAGTGCATCTCGTGCCAGCCTCTGCTGTCCTATGCTCTCATTTGTAGGAGGGACAATCCCATCTGATTTTTCACCGAAGGCACCCACACGCCTTCCTCAGTCGCAGGTGTCACAAAGCCCTGCAAAACCTTAGCCCCCCTTTGGGTATTTCTTTCTGTTTTGTTTAGTGCCTACTTGTTTTCATGCCCATAAATTCAAGGTATTGTTCTCCGTATTTAAGAACCTTGTAGATCTTCCACCTATCATCTCTAGTTACAGACTTGTACCTCATAACATCCATAGAGAAATGTTCAGAGTCATGACACTGAGAACTGATGGGTGACGTGGTTTGTGATTGATTGTTGCTGCTTTTCTGGGGCATCCTTAAAACAGGAATCAGTGTGTACCCCTGTATATTTACCTCTGTTTCTTGTGCTGGGCAGGTGGACACAAAAACCTCTCTTTGCTGTCGGTTGATTTTTATACAGAATACTGTGCATGCTAAAGAAACCTAGAAACCTGTCACAAGAAGCCACTTTCAAATCCAGGGAGTCAAATGATAAAAGGTGCTATCGTGTTTGTGTATGAGAGAGAGAGAGAGAGCGCAAGCGAGCGAGCGAGCGAGCATGCAGTAAGGACAACAGACTTCTGAGGCCGTGTACAGTATGACATTTTCTTTCTTATTTTGGCACTCACTGTAATTCAGCATTTTTGGTAACCCTCGTTATAAATGAAGGAGGTTGGGAGCATCACAGCAAGGGGGCACAGCTATTCATGCCTCGCATAACTTTTAATTGTAGCTACCGTACTTTTCGCTCTATAAGACGCGCCTGACCATAAGACGCACCTTGTTTTTAGAGGAGGAAAACAAGAAAAAAGTATTCTGAATCAGATGGGCACATAATCACAGGCACATTCCCCATCACTTCCTCATGGGCTGCACATCTGACAGACTTACTGCACACACATATTCGTTCTGTAAGACGCACAGATATTTCCCCTTACTTTTGAGGGGGGGAAAAGTGAGTCCTATAGAGCAAAAAATACGGTATCTCATCCTTACAAGTCAGTGGAAGAGTGTGAAAGCCTAGTTAGAAAATATTTGCTGTCGGCAATTAACTCCACAGAAAAACATCTTGAGTACCAGGCCAGGTAGCTTTCTTCTTTTCTAAAGGGCTACATGTTCAGATCCAGGATAAGCACTTGTTTAATGTACTAGGAATAAAATGGTTTCAAAGCTGCTCCGAGGACTGGGGATGTATGCGCCTGCCATAGACACAGTCCATTTTGTGATTGCAATGGCCATACCGAAATATGTGCATGCCACCTTGTGGCAGTATGAGCCACACTTCTCAGAGCTTGTTTTGGCCCTCAAATGCACACTGCTATAGAAGGATGCAAACAGCATTTCTGGAAAACTCCATAACAAAACCTAGTCTGACCAGAGATAGTGGAGGGTCTGAGAGAATGAATGTTTATATTATAGGCAATGACTGTTACACAATACATCTTCAGACTCTCTGAAAGGCAAGCCTCAGTATCCAAGCTGAAGACAGGAGAGCAAAAGAAATTCCACTTGCATGTAGACTGATTGGTCATGACAGACTGCATGTCTCTTCTCTAGCAGATCATCAAAGCTAACTTGTCCAAATCCAAGGAAGTGAGTCCCCCGTGGTGGCAACCTTTCAATGCAAAATGCCTTTTTCTGAAGAGTATTTACTCTCCTGCACTGTGTTTAATTTAGGGATTCCAGCCCACTTTGCACTAATGAACAGATTCTTTAAAGGGCTTACCAGGAATAAACCTCATCATTTCATTAGGTCTGCCTCAATGCTTTATTAATAGATCATACGGCTGTTTTCACCTTTCCTCTTCCTTTACTAAAATAAGTCTCATACAACATCTGTTAAGAGCAATGAGAGGGGAAGTCATCAATTTTACTTTACTGCAAAGCTTTCCTTCCTGGCCACCTCTTCTTCCTCATCAGGTTTTTCATTTCTCTGCACTGAAGGATGTATGGCAGGCACACCATTTTCCTGAAGTCTCTCCATGCCTTTTGGTGCTTCATTAACACAAAGGGAAGCTTGATTACCTGCTCTGTTGCTAGAATCAGACAGAGAACACTTTCAAACTGTAAACCTTTGTTTTTGTTTAACTAGTGAAACATGGTTAACAAAATATTTTAATACGCTCAATAGAAAGTTAAGGGAAAACATTTTTACAGAACTTTAGGACTTCTTACATTTGAGCTTCTCATACAGCCTTATTTAATTGAAAATATTTTATGATTGGATCATTATCTAATTTTCCAAGTGCTGGAGAAATTGCAAAATAGAAAACTTTCTTTCAGCTGCCTTTGCCCGTCCAAACCGCAGATTTCTGCTTTATCCCTGGCAGTTCTGGAAAGAAAATACAGGAGTTAACACTCCACCGACATACATAGTGTCTTGTATGGGACCAAGAACACCAGGAGTTGAGGAGTTCTACATCTTGGCCTTAAGAAGGCACACTTCTGCGCATGATTATACAGGGGAAAAATCCTACAAATTCCAGCATTCCACAGCTGGCACCTTATTGAGCACCATGGGAGCTTCTCATGGGGTCATTTTGGCTTGTTGCCACCAGTGGAACTTCCTGCTTCAAACACAGAATTTTGCAGAGGTTCTAGCTGATTATTGTAACCCCTCCTGTGTTTTCCCACCATTTCTTCCATGGTGTAACCAACTAAGCATTTGATACTTCAAAGTTGCAATGTCTGTTCTTGTTACTTACTTTCCTTCACCAACTTTAGCCAGAATAGCAGAGAACTGGCACTAACAAAAGGATACAAAAGTCAAGTGGCGCTTAGTTTAAAAAGAGAGAAGGAAATCATAACATTTCCAAAATAAAGCTAAGCACCCTACTACAAAGTCCACATTTAAGAAGCAGGGAAACAGGTGAAGTCCATTGAGGCTGGATAGTACATTCCTTTCTGCCTGGTACAGCTGATGTATTTGCAGTCCCCCTCTCTCCAGAAAGAGACATGGTTTAGATGCATCATGCATGAGGAGTCATGCACACACACATCAACACATACCAGATTGGAAAGTACAAAAAAAAATCACGTCAAGTCTTTGCAGATGGCTTAAAAACAGTATAATAGAGTCACTGATAATATGCACAAGGGAAAATGCAAGCAGGCAGGCAGAGAAGCAAGGGAACAGTTTGAAGAGCATATCACCAACAACATCCCCGCTAACCATAAAGATTTTTTAACATATCAAAAAAGAAAGGAATTGGGCAATGATGAAATTAAGAACACTAAGCGGGATGAGGAGATTGGGAAAAGCTGAATGATTCAGGATGCAGGGCGGATCCCTGTCCCGGAGTTCATGCATTCTGGAAGGGAATCTGAGGAATTAAGGCAGTGGGGACAAGAGATTAAATTCTCACCCTTATTAACAAACTGAAAGTCAGCAAATCACCCAGTCCAAATGGCATCCAACCTAGAGTTCTCGAAGAACTCAAACATTAAATTGCTGGCCTACTTACCAAAATATTTAATATGCCCATAAATTCTGCCCTAGTGCTGGAGGATTGGAGAATGGCCAACATAAAACCAAGTTTTTAAAACAGATCCCAGAAATTACAGGGCAGTTAACTTCACACCTGTTCTGAGTAAACTGCTTGAAAACATTATTAAAGGTAGTATCAGTAAGCACATGATGAAAAAAATTAAGCATAACTTCTGTAAAAGGAAGTCTTGATGAGGCAACCCAATAGGCATTGTTCACTTGGATTTCCAAAAGGCTTTTGACAAAGTCCCTCACCAAAGGCTCCTGAGCAAACTAAGCTGTCATGGAATAAAAGTGGTGTGTTTGGGGGTGGGTGGGGGTCCTCTTATGGGTCATTAATTGGTTAAAGAACAAAATACAGAAGGTGGAAATAAATGGCAACTTCTCCCAATGGAGAGATGTGACCAGTGGAGTCCCACAGGGGTCTGTAATAGGACTGGTGCTTTTCAACCTATTCGTAAATGATCTGGAATTAGGAGCATGTGGCTGAGTTTGCTGATGACACTAAACCATTTAGGATGGCTAAAACCAAAAGGAATTGTGAGGAGCTCCAGAAGGATCTCACCAAGCCGGGAGAATAGACATCAAAAGGGCAAAAGCAGTTGCGTATAAGCAAGTGTCAAGTAATGCATGTTGGGGCAAAAAACTCCAATTTCGAGTGTACACTGATGGGCTCTGAGCTAGCAGTGGCTGAGAGAGAAAGGGATCTTGGGTGGTAGCCAGCAGCTTGATGAAAACGTTAGTCGCGTGTGTAGCTGCTCTGAAAAGGGCAAACTCCATGCTAGGCATCGTTAGGAACGGAATAGAAGATGGAGCCACCAAAATCGCGCTCCCTTTCTACAAATCTTTGGTGCAACTGCACTTAGAATATTGTGTTCCGTTCTAGTTGCCTTACTTGAAAAAGAGCACTATTCAGTTGGAAAAAGTGCAGAGAATGGAAACGAAAAAGACCAGGGTGCCGGAGAAGCTCCCCTATGAAGAGTGACTGGAAGAACTGGGACTGTTTAGCGTAGAAAGAGGACGAGTCACGGGAGACATGACAGAGGTGTTTAAAACAAGGCATGGTGTGGCGAAGGTGGGGAGGGAGATATTTTGCTCCCTCTCCCATGACACTCAAGCCCAGGGTCATTTGATGAAGCTGCTGAATTAGCACAGATAAAAGGACAGACCTCTTCATACAGCATGTAGTTAAACCGTAGAATTTGCTGCCACAGCAAGCGGTGATGGCCACCAGTTTGGATGGCTTTAAAGGGGGATGGACAGATTCATGAGGGAGGAGGCTATCGGTGGCTACTAGCCTTGCTGGCCATGTGCTCCCTCCTCCCTCAGAGGCGCCATGCCTTCATGCACCAGTTGCTTGGGAGCTTGGGCAAGTGGAGGTCTTGCCCCCATCCTGCTGGAGGGATCCTGTGGGCAGCTGGGTCGCCACCATGTGTATGGAGTGCTGCACTAGATGGACCTTGGGTCTGATCCAGCAGCGTATGTTATTGTGTTCTAAGAATACTGGTAACTGGGGCCCAAGAACTTTTACTGGGTGCTTGCAATTCCTCACTGATCATACCTTGGGTTGCGGGTGCTTTAACATGATTTCATCCTCCTCCAAGTCCTCTCCCAAAGTGTAGTATTATTGAAAATGGCAGAATGAACCCATATGAAGAGCCAGTTTATTTTGGCAATTCTGCTAACCCACAGTGCCACCTTCTGGTTCCCTGATGAAACATATAGAAAGTCAGGAAAAAATGAGCTCCCTCTGCCATGTGTAAAGGAGCTGAGCTTCATCCTGCCGAACCAGAAGGCCTCTGCAGCGGCAGCTTAATTGCCTCATGTGGAGGGGCGCACAGTCATGTTCCACCTCCAGGGGCTCAGGCCGTCTTTCCAGTGATCTTCTTAGCTGAAGATGCTGAGACATGAACCCAGCGCTTTTGCAGACTGTGTGTGTATGACTTAGCTCTGTCCCCACCCCTTTTAAAGAATTATGATTATGATCATTATTATTACTAATTACATTTCTATAATTAGCCAAATTGCCAGTAGTCGACGCTGTCTGGGGGGATCATAACATTTAAGTCACCCATCTGGTTTTCAACCAGGCCTGACCCTGTTCAGCTCCCAAGATCAGACAGGATGAGGCCCTTCCTCCATGCCTTTAGTCAGAGATTTACCGTCCTTGTAGAAGTTTTGCATTATTTTTTTAAAAGTCAAGGGGCAGCTTAAGGAAATACTCTTATTAGTGACAAAAAGCGCGGTCATATCTTTCACGAATGCCTTTGGGCATAGCCCGCAAGAAGGGTTGCTGTTACAGGAGAAGTGCCCCTATGCATGTGAATGGGTTTGGGGCAGGAGGCCATCCTGGTGGATTGGGCCCTTCTGCCCACCTTCCAGTTGGTTTTCTTTTCATTTCTACTCCTGGCCAGTCTGCAGCAGGCTTGTAAACCACCAGTTATCATTGACAACAAACTCATTTAGAAAGATGGAGACAGAGAAACAGAGCGAGACAGAAGGGGCCTCCCAGGCCATCTAGTCTGACCCCCGGCTCCAGCCTGCTCTGCTCATGACATGCCCACCATGTGCATGCCCAGCCTATCCTTGAACACCCGCACCTGTTTGGACCAGTTGATGCTTTCCCACCTTCTCTTTTCATCACACTGATCATGCCATAAATGGATTGTGAGCCTTTTTGAAGGCTGATAACTTGCAGCAGCAGCAGCAGCAAAAATTGTTGCCATACAGCAGGAATGTGAGTGCACTGGACAGAAAAGGCACTTCTACAAGGGTCCAACTTCCTCCCATTTCAGTGAGGCAAGCAGGCGGAAGATGGCCCCCACTTACGTCCAACACCTGAATGTTTGGGTTCTTGGCTAAAATACTGATAAAAGGTCGGCTTACCCACATAGTTCTCATGCTTCCAATTTTACACCGATTCCTTTTTTCATTAGACAGAGAGAAGCTCTTGTAAAAATGCAAAAACTGCAGGGGAGGGACCTTTTGCAATTTTATCAATGGTGTCTTATTTTAGTTCATTCTTTGACAATGTGCATCTCTTAAGAAAGCCATACAGAATGGAGTTTTTTTCATGTTGTTTTTAGGTTCTCTGTATGGTTTGGATTTCTGCCTTTTTTGAATTCCTTCATAGTAAGGGGTGCTGTGTGAGTATATGTGTGTGGGTGTGTTTTCATAAATAAATATATATATATATTTATTTTTCAGCGTGTTTAAAACCTGTCTACTAAAAGAACTGAAGCAAACAAAAAGGATGGAGTTTAAACATTATTTTTTTTGCTGGGGATATTCTATACTATACTGACTTTATATAATAAACCTGTGTTTGTATTGGCAATGTTTAATATTTTGGGGGTTGGGTATGGGGAGATTTTAGTACCCAGAACTGAGTTGGGCAATGACAGTGTTTGTACTAAATTTCTGTCAGTGTAATTCAGGTAACAATGATCCTATTTTCTAGATGATCTCACACTTTCTTGTCTGTCTAGGCATGCCACCGGTTTGCCTGCTTGATTATATTTACTTAGTCATGGGATTAGCTTAGACATAACTTGCTAAAATCAAAGCTCTTTCAATAAATTGGGATATTGCTGCTAAAAGTGTATTTGTGTTTAACGACATCAGAACATGTATTCTTGATTATCAGCCTTCCCCAGCCTGGGGCCTCCAGATGTGTCGAACATCTGGCTAGTGATACTGGGATTTGCAGTCCGACACATCTGAATGGAACCAGGTTAAGGGATGCTGCCCCACCCCACCCCCCATCGCAGAGGGTCTTCTGCGCCCCTCCTTCGAGTCTTCAGTATACACATCCCAGTAGGATGGCCAGGGCAAGAGGAAGGAATGCTGGAGTGGCGTTGCTTCTTCCCGGGTCTTAACGCAAGGAGGAGGGCTTGGCCTGGAAGAAGCGTACCCACCTGGACCATGTCTCCCACCCCATTCCAAAAGACCCTTTTGTCTCTGGCCAACCTCCAGCATCCGCTCTTGGCAATAGGAGCTTTCTGGCAGCATCACCCTGCAAATGACTTGTTTGCCCACCTGCTGGCTTAAGGGGTTAAAAGCCTTGGTAGCTAAACGACTTGCTGGTTCGGAGGCAGTGTCTGACTGCCAAGCCATGGGCAAGTCTAGAGGGGCGGCTGCTGCTCTCAGGCCCAAGCCGTTGTTGGAAGCCGCGTGGTGGACTTAGCCCAGGGAAATTGACCCTGACTCCAGGCCTCCTCAGAAGACCCCTCCAGAGCCAGTCCTGAGTCTGGGTCAGTGTTGCCCCATTCTGGAAGGTTGCAACGATCCTCCTCCCGTAAAGTGTAGCTGCCGACCGAAAAGGCTCCAAGCTAAAACCAGCCAGCATTTTGACCCCAACCCCCTGCCTTCCCCCCCTCCCCCATCCAACACTGAAATTGGCCCTCTGCCTGGAGGAAGTTTGACATCCCTTCATCCCACCTGCACTCAGCAAGTACATGCAATGTCCCCGAGGGCCTAGAGAGAATGCAAGGGCCAATCAAGCTGGTTTTCCCCTGCACTTTCATATAGCGCTTACTTACCTTTCTCCCATTTGAAAATCTTGTAAGAGTTAGACCCAGCAACACTGAGCAGTCCAAAGTCACGGAGGGTGACCAGTGTTGCCAGTTGCCAGGAGGTGGCTGGAGATCACTACTGTCATAAATTGTTATTTTATGTTGTAAGTATCCGGGACACTTTACTGTCCTGATGGTTTTCTTATTAATGTAAGAAATAAATGTGCTGTTCCTATTCATAAGGTGGTACCTTTTTTTAAATTAATGAGAATTGTAGTCTGAGGTACAAGAAAGGTTTTTGTGTACATAGCCTGACATATTTACACAGTGCGGTAGTGAAAAGGCTTTTGAATTTTTTTTTAAAGCAAAAAGCAACTTCCTTTTGTACTCCACTGTTTACTGCACTGTGCTGAAACCAAATAGTTGAAGCAATACAATGAAGGGTGCACAGGAATATGTTCTTCCCACGGAGGTATTCTGCTGTATGCTCTTCACACTATCAGGGCCCTCATCCTTCCAGGATGGCCTGTGTCTTCTGTTCTTGCAATGTGCCTCTGACTTCTGACAGCCATATGAATGAGCGCCCTCCAAATGTCGCACCCTTGGCAGCCCTGTCTCATAAACTCAAGGTCGTGGCTTGCTGTATGCAATCCATCCATCTCACATTCGCATGCAAAATGATGCAAAATGTGTCTTCTAGCTCCCAGAACTGTGTGTGTGGAGAATTAATTTCCATGGTTCCCAGGGTGGGGTTTGCTGGGTAAGGCTCTCCTGTGAGTAGACCTGGCTATGGGCTTTCCCACTGTGGCTGCCCCTCTCCCAACAGTAAGGGCAAGAGTTGGAGCATGTCAGACAACACATAACTGGACCTATGACTCTTTTCCTGAGCACTTCCCCCGCCCCCGCAGATGTGGGAGGGGGCGAGACTTTGCTGGCATCGGACCCAGTGCGAAAAAGCCTTTTTCCCCACCCTGATTGTAGGGCATAGGAAGCCCACCAGCCCCCTCTGTAGGACTGCCTGGCCCAGCTCACAAGAGCATGCAAGGCTGCTGTTAACACCTGGATACACTTAGCCCACTGCCCTGCAGTGCTTATTATTAAAATAGCCAGCAAGAGCTCCTTGGGGTGGCATGTAGAGATCTTCAATGGCACCAGATGATGAGAAATTGGGGCCGCCACCTCAGAAAGTCTTGCAGCAGGATAGCTCGGACACAGGTACCCAAACCCTTCTCTTTGCCAATCCTTTGTAAACCTGTCGGAAAAGACAATGGCGATCATCCTGGATCTATACAGTGGTGTCAAGCCTTTCAGCCCAAAGGCCATTTTGGATTAGTCCTTATGGACAAGAGGCTGGGTGGGCCAGGAAGCAGGCCCCAAGGGCCCAAATACCCGCACATTCCAGCTTTAGAAGCACTTCCCGGTAGCCACCGAGCCTTTCACATGGGGAAAATGTGCCAAAGGCAAGGCAAAGGCAGCTTTGCAGCCACCTAGGGAATGACAGGACGATCTCAACCCCTGTGCTTTAAACCACACCTGTGGCCAACTTTCAGGTGCAGCAACTGCCTGCCATACCAGCAAAGCAAACACCTGCCTGTGCAACTTCAAAATACAGCTAGGGACTCACCTAAATAAAATGAAAAATTCCTGCACTTGGATAAGTAGATCTGAAGAGGAATTTCGTTTTCTGCTTGAAACGTTCATTTTTTATGGGCAGAGTGGTACCTACTTGCACGCTTCCATCACGCGGGTTGCATCTGCTGTCTTCAGTGATGCAGTCCAAACACAGGTGTGGACACAGAACTCCATAGGCAACTTCTTCGCCAGTTGTTTACCAGTGCCCACTGCAGAAAACCTGCCATGTGGCTTTTCGGTGCACAGTTCAGCCCTTGCCACTAGGAGGAGCCCAACTTTCACCAAAACTTCACTGTGCCACTTACAGATAGATGGTAGGCATGCTTTCCCATCGTTGGGTCTACAGCATTTTGTTCCTGCTGTCCTTGGGCCCCGGCAGGAAATACTGAAGCAGCACCTTGACAAGGGCTGACAATCCTGCACAAGCCAGATCTCTCTCTGTTATCCCCTGAGACTTTGTGCACTATCTTAAGGACTAGGAACTTGTGATAAACTGGCGAACTACATGGGTAGCATAATTCAGTTTTGAGAACAGGAAAGCAGCAGTTTTAGAGCTGATCTGAATGCTGATTTCTTTAAGCTTGCTGTTTCAAATCTTCCTTAAACATTGCTAGTGCAAAGCCAAGACAGTTTGGACGCATCAGAGCAACCCATTTTGAGAACTACGTATGGGAGCGTTCTGCTCAAAGCAAACAGCTTCTTCCTTGTTAATTAATCCCAAAAAGACCAGGACACCATCATGGGTTTTTTTTGGAAAAGAATTTTTTTCTGAATATCCAATAAAGCCTCTCAATTTGATTGGCACACTTCCTCCAATACAAAAAAGGAGGTCACCTGAGCACAACACACACAGGCACACAAACACACAGTCAGTACAAGAAGCATCACCTCCAAACTTGTAATATCCTGGAAGAAAAGGGGCATGATTTTAAAAAACGAAACGAAACAAAACAAAAAACAGCAGCACTTAGGGGGGAAAGAGGAATTACCTGCCCACACACTTGTCTGCCTCGCACTACAGCCCGTGTAACTATCTTTCCAACCACGGCACATGAACAAAAATTCTAGTTTGGTTTCTCCCCCCCCTTCCAGCTCATGAAAAACTTTTTTTTTTAATCCTTATTTTGTTTTGGCAGCCCTAAGGAATGTTTTAGGTTGCTGGCTGCTATTTTTACAGCCATCATTCCCAGTGTGGGATGAGATGCATTCCTGACCAAAGAAAAGGAATGCCTGACCTCTGGTATTCATCTAAGCATGGGCACCCCAGAAAGTTGCCACCGAGGTGTAGAAAAGATGAGTTTGATGTAGCTGGGCTGGCAGGACCGTATCTGAAACCTTGGGAATATAACACGCCCACCCCACAAAACAGGGCCGTCTCCAATCGAAAATAGCTGGAACTCACAAGTCAGGAATCTGTGCCCTCACACGGGTACAATGTGAACACCCAGTGAGGTGGCTGGACAATGGTTTCTGTGGGGCCCAGCTGGTAACATGACCATTTATTCAACCAGCCTAAAACGGGCTGCAAAATAACTTATTCATGCTTTGAGGACACGCATCTGCTTTCGTGGATAGATGCTCAAGCCAACCTACCAAGCAGATAATCAGGAACCAGCTCTCCATGCTGGGTTATTTCAGATCGTTTTTCTCACATGGTTGCTGATGGAACAGAAGCTGCTGTCCTGGGGGTGCGGTGGGGGACTCTCTTGTCTGCTTTGCAAAGCTCATTCCAGGCCCGTCCGGGACACCCTCCCCTCCGGATGACCTCCATGACTGAACCTGTGTCCATCTTCCTCTTCCTACTTGGCCAAGAACCTCTGAGCGGTAAGCCCAGCCAGCATTTCCACCTACAGAGATGTTGAGGCACGGTGTACGCAGGCAGCAGCAAAGGCTGGGCAGAGTGGGCAACTCAGGCTGATTAAGATGGGGCACCGCTTCTCAGTGATCCACACATGAAAAGGGCAATCGAGCGTGCGATCCTATGCAAATGTAGACAGAAACAGAGCCTAAAACACTCACTGTTTTCCAGGCAGCCATACCGGCTGGGACGTACTGGAACTTGTAGGCCTTTTCTCTGCCTAAACACGCATAGGATTCTGCATTTACTACAAAGGATCAGACCAGACTCTATTCCCTACTGTATTAGCCTTCTGCGTCAAGGTGCTTCTCAAAAATTACGTGACATTCAAAATATTATCTCCCCACCTTCAGCTTTTAGAGGTACTGTCTGCTCTGCCAATGCAACTCTTCCTTTTCATTATGCTTTGGGGATAGCCAGAATCTGTACTAGCAGTGAATGTCTGTTTAACACCGACAATCTTCCTCGGCTGTCATTGTCCAAAATGCAAGTCAGCGCCTAGGTATAAACCCCAAAATTCAATGATCTGCCATTTCCCCTCAAGATGCAAAGAAAAAGATTTTGCATCATTCACCCACTGTACCTGGCATTGTCAAGATTCAGCAAATCTTGGACAGTGGGAAACCTATAAAAATACATTGGATAAAAGTGACCTAATATTCAGCAACCTGGCTGACTGGAGAAAAGGCTTCCGCTGCTACCATCAGGAAGGACGGCACTTTTGTTTGGACGGGCTAAATTCTGCCATGCGCAAAGGTGCTTTTGATATTCTGAAATGGTACAGCCCTGGAAGAGCTGCTTGATGTGACTGTTCTAAAGATGCGTTCTTGGCATTTGTGTTCCACTAAAGCAGGCTTAATCAAAACCAAATCCCTTTAGTTTCATTGGGATTCATTTCCAAGTAGGCAATGTCAGGATGGCACCCTGAAGCACAACCCTATCTGTATTTAGTCAGAAATAAGTCCCACTATGACAGTGGCCTTGATCTCTTTGTGGGTGGAGAGGAGGCTGCAAGATTTCACACAGCTACTTTTATAAATCGAAAAGTGAACCACACACACACACACACGCGCGCGCGCAACGCAGTGTGATCCTAACGCTTACTGGGGCAATTCCCCCTGCATTCAGTAGGACACACTGCTAAATTAGCATGCACAGGACTGCAGACTTAAGCCACCAGAAGGCCACTTTGAATGGGGATGTGGGGAAAGGGCGATTATCTTCCGGCATCAACTATTATGGCAGATTCAGGAGGCCTTTGTCTACCCCCTTGCAGCCAGGAGACTGCACAGCAAAGTTAAGAAGAATCGGACCAGGGCCAAACATCCCCCCACCTGCCCAATTTACGCACATGAGGAAGTCATCTTTACAAATCTCAGTTTTGCCACTAGCTGATCCCATAAATAGAATGCAAGATCTGCTTAAAAATCCTAGTGCAGTTGGGTGTAGTGCAAAGAGTGGTGATCTGAGGGGCCATTTTCTTGCACAAAGCTGTCTGTCCCCGTTTTCTAGGCTTTTAGATACAGCCCACCGGAAGCAAACACCTCGGGTGTAAATGATCCGAAAATAAAGACTGGCCACATACCTATGTTATCTTTCAGCGAGGTTCTGTGTCAGTGGATTGAGTCCAAGAGCCTTTTTTTCTGTTTTGGTCATTTCAGAGCAGAGATTTCCACCCAAATCTGCCCAACATTACTAGGTCCTTAACAGGAAACTCCTTCACATTGGGCAGTGCACCATAGAAATAACTGTGCTAACCGTGCTAAATGGACCAACCATAAAATTAAAGCCTTAATGGGATTAGGTTGGAAAGCAGAGTTAACTAAAATAAAAAAGGGACTTTTAAACAGCCTAGCTAAATATTTATGGAGATAGATGAAATCCTGGTTAGAACATTAACAAATTTTACATGTGCAATACCTTTAAAATTCCAGAATATTTTCTCCAGATCAAAAGTGTAGGGCACAATGGCATTATGACGTGCTTCTGCACAAGCCCTCCCCACAGAATGAGGGAAAGACCCCACATTTGGGGTGGGGGGAGGCTTCCACAGAACTTGTCCTAGGATGATTGCGCAATCCCTTGACACAGGTGCATTGGACAGACTCCATTTAAAGCCACAGCCTTCCGGCTCACAGGAAGTGCGCCAGCTCTTGTATCGTCACCATCTGGTGCATTTAAGTGCAGAACAGCACACCACCGCTGAATTGATGCCCCCCTTCCCCGAAAAGCAACGACATCTCAGTCCTGCAAAACTGAGCCACAGAATTTCAGACAGGTAGAAGGAAGTCAGTGAAAAAAGCAGAGCTAAATAAAACCTCAATGTTCAACATTTGGCAAGTTTCCCTCACTGCGAAAACAAACTCAAGATGTTTTGTTTAAAAAATAAATCCTGATTCCAAAATTCAAATTCAAGCCAGAATTGCAGGGTTGGGGAGTCGAGTGTCTTTGCTGCACTTTCAGTTTTGCTGCCCAGATCCAGCGCCAAAGGAAAACCTGCTGCAGATCCGTCCCTCAGTTTCTCACTAACACGTGCAACTCAAGTCTGGGACCGTGGGCACAGAAGTTGAAGCATTCCCTTGTGCGGTCAGAGTGACTTGCAATGCAAATTCATTCTGAGTTGAGGAGAAAAGACCAGGCTGCCGTTTGAGTGCATAGCTTATTCCTTGCAAGAGACCAACATACTCATTCCACTGTGGGGCCATTCTTTAGCCAGACTGCAAAGTCTGAAAGTTTCCTTTAACAGCTGCCTTCTCCAGGCACCATGGGCTTTGCACGCAGGGGAAAAAAGAAAGCAAAGGGGAGCATGTGGAGGAAAAGGGTGTGAAAGCGCATCAGCTTCCAAGGTTCAGGGGACACGGAACAGTTTTGCTAATCACATCTGCGCCCGAGACTTGACTAGGCACATCATCTTCAAAATCCAGATTTTAAAAATAGCATAGAGAATAGCTTTTCTCTCAGAGAAACATACTGCATCCAGTAACTGAAATGGGTGAAGGCAGAGTGGGGGTGGGGGGTGGGGTCCTTCTAATGCCTCCTGCATCGTTGGCCAAAAATACCAAAGCTAAACAGAAAGGAACAACCCAGGAAAAAAACAAGAGCAGATATAAAGATCTGTTTTCTTTTAGCCTGAAAGCTCAGCTTGACTTGGGCCTTCGGCTCTTAACAGCCAGATCCCTTTATGCATTTTTTTTAACTTAGCACTGCTGGCTCACCCATCTTCCAAGTCTTCAATGCTGCGAGACACTAAATGGGAGGGGAGGAACGGATGGGTCTCCTGGAGCAGAGGGGCAGGAAAAGTAGCTTATTTCCCTCTATAAAAAAACAAAAAAGAAAAGAAAGACACCATAAAGGAAAAAGAAAAGGGGATGATCTCCACACAGGCAGACATGGATCGAGTTGCCATTAACCTAACGAGGTTGATGGCAGGTATAAAAAACTAGTAATGCAAAATTAACTCAGAAAGACTCCAATTGGGGTAGTTTAGAAGCCTTCGGTGGGGTTCCGTGTGGGTTGCACAGCTAGAGACGGACGATGACGACCCCTGCTTTCCTTCTCGTGGAGCTACCGCCACGACCATCCACACCGGAGACTCTTTTTTCCTGAGCCAAGGCACAGGGGGGAGCCCTCCACCTTGGGTGGGAAGCCGATTTTCACCAGGACGAGGGTGGACGGTGAGCAAGGTCAGGCTGGAAAGGCACAGAAGTGCAAAATGCGCAAGGAGAACCGTGAGCTGCAGGCGGCATCCAGCAGCTCGGCAGGAAGACGGCACCACTCAGTCGACAAACCGCTGGCAAGCCTTCTTCCAACGGCAGGCAGTGCACCACATGTTACGATTCTCCATCCCGTAGACCTTGCGGCACTTCTTTGCCTCGCCACGCGGCTTCCTAGGCAGAGGAAAAGGAACATTCAGAGGTGGCTGCCGCCTCCTCCCAGGGATTCAAGGTGCGGCTGAAGCTGAGCAGCGGGACATTGGTGTTGCGTGAAGAGGGCTGCAGGCGGAAGAGAGGCTTGGAAAGCAAGCGACGGAAAGGACCGACTCACCTGGCGCCTGCTGTAGGCTTTGGAACGGAAGAAGGCACTATCGGGTGTCCTTTGGCAATGGGCGTGTGGGGTGCTGGGGGAGGTTTCTCTCCGGCATCGGCAGGCCGAATGGGAGTGAGGCAGCCCTGGAGGAAGGAAGCACAGAGCGCTCAGAATTGCTCAGGAAACAAGCAGGGCAGCTACAAAGTATGCCAGGCGCCAAGTTTATACTCTTTCTGGCACCAGGCCAAAACCTTTTTATTTAGACAATATTTTTAAATTTAACCATTTTTAACCTTCAGTCGCTCTGTTTGTTTTGTGATTTATTGTTTTGTTCCGTTTCTATTATTTATTAGAAATTGTTGTTTTAATTGTTCTTTTAAATATTGTAAGCCGTCCTGAGATTTGTGTGTAATAGGATGGCATACAAAAGCTTTTAATAAATGGAGGGAGGACGTACGGACGTACGGACAACTATGGAATAGGGACTTTTTCTCCATCGGGGGACAGGTGCCTGCAGAGGAGTCAACAGCTCCAGCGGCCAGTTGCTAAGCGCTGGGGTCCAGCATCTGCAGCAGCTGCCCTGCTGACCGAGGGAGCAGTCTGGTGTCTCCTCTTACTTACCGCAGGGCTTTTGAAGAGGACAGGGGGAAGAGGTGGTGGGAAAAGGGCCGGCTGCTGCCAGGAGATGCTGATTTCCATTCCAGTGGCTGGGGCAGTCAGATCTGTCAACACACCAGCAGGTCCTGAAGCCTGAAAGCCAAGGCAAAGCATTTCAGTCCAGAGGAGCAGAGGTCCAGGGGTTGCTTCAGGTTTGCGCGGCTGCCGGGCCTGCCCAGTGTGGAGATCCTGCCAGCGGCTCAGGAGGGAAGCACCGCATCTGTGCATGCACCCCCCACAACAGACACCTGGCGGTGCTGCGTCGGTGGAAGCTCACCTGGTAGGCATGGTCAGTTTGAATGTGGCACAGGCTCGTGGGTGCGGATTGGCTCAGAATGGTCATGGGTGTTGACTGGCTCAGGTGAGACACCATGGAGACCTCCGGCTTGAATGGGATTGGTGGGGTCTCCTGGACCTCCTCCAAGTTGGGGAAGGCAGGGGGCACTGAGGAGGTGGGCGAGACTGGAGTCAGGCTGGACAGACCATCTGTCAGGGAATCCACGTTGACATCTAGCTCGGTGTAGTAGAAATCTTCCTCCCCATCGCTCTGATCCAGGTCAGCTTTCCGCCTGGCCGAAGGAAAGAGGGGGCAAGAAAAATAGGGTTTCTCAGCCCCAGGCAGCGTGCCCTGATTTCTGGAGACACGCAGTGTACTGGCAATGCACTGGTGCCAAGAGACACGACGACGCCTACCCACGGGCCAGCCAGGGGTGGCAATATTCTGAGGACCGTGAACGCACGTCCCGGGGCGCACCACAACATGCATGCTGCGCTGTCTACCACCACTGTCTCCGGGCCCCACTGAGTGCCGACCGAAGCTTTCTGGGAGAAGCCAGATGGCACCAGCTGGAGGCTCACCCTTGCCTTTGCAGGCACCAGAAGCCAGCAGTAAAATGTGCTTGCTGCCGCCAAGAAATCATCCCTGGGCAGGAAGAACCCTGGTACTCCCAGGCAGCCCGACGCCCCCCGAAAGTGGGCCTGGAGACAGACTGACGCCTGGGGTCACTCGGGTGGCAATATGGGGTCGGACAAGCACGAAGCCTACTCAGTAGCTGAGGAGTCACGCGCCGCACAAACCACAGCAGCCTTTCTCCCGCATGGCCCCTTTCCAAACACATCGGGATTCCATCTCACCCAGCAGGCCTCTTGGCAAGAGCTTCCAACCTGCGGCAGCCCCAACAGAGAGAGCTTTGCAGTAGTCAAACCAGAAGGTGACCAGACTGCAGACAGCCACGGCCGAGCCGCTTCAAGGCCTCTGAACATGGCAAACCATGAATGCCCTGCTCCCTGCCACATGCTCAGTTGCACTGAAAATGTTGCGGCCATCCCTTGCACTGCTGGCCCGTCCCGCAAACGGCAGGACTGCCAACCCAGTGTCCCCTCCTGGTTCCTGCTTCTCCTTGGAACATTTGGAATATTTCGATGTGACACAAGTTCCGCTCCAGCCTTCTCTCTGAACCCAGAAGGTCTGTGCCTGCAACGCAAGGCAAATGGAGCCCGGCCACGAGGCCAACTTACCCCAGATGGATGGTCCTGATGTGCTTCTGCATCCCAGAGGAACTGCTCAATACCTTCCCACAGTTCTTCCACAAGCACTTGAACATCACCTTGGTGGAGTTCTGCAACGGGAGAAGGTGCCGTTTCAAGGTTCAGGGTCCAAAATTAAACTCACACCCTGTCCCAAGGACCAACAAACCATCTTTGGCGTGGCTGGCCTAAAAGGTGCTGGCCGCCACATCAAAAACGATCAGAATCACCAAATGAAGGCCAGCTGTTTTGCTTTACAGGTCAGCTCTGAAATGCCCGATTTTTGAGAGTTGCCAGGTGTGAGGGACCGAAGCAACGAGGAGGGGCAAAGCCTGCCCAAGTTTGGACCGCAGACTGTTTCACTGAGGACCCGTCTCTTGCCCTGCATCAAACTGAAACGCCGTGTGCATTGAGCACACTGCAAATATCGACAACATAGGATGTCCTTCTTGTTCCCAGTCTGGAACCAACGCTGAGCCCAGCCCTGCTGGAATCCAATCGGGGGAGCCAGCCATGGACACGGCTGCAGCCCTGCAAAGGCAGGACAGCAACGCAGATGTAAACCTTACGCACACCGAGGGATGCTCTGTTTGCTCACATAATGGGATGCCCCTCCATGCACGGAACATCACTGCAGGACTCCTGCGGCAAACAGAGGAGGCCCCTTGCGGTTTGGCCTTGCTCCCAGTGTGCCAGCCCTGCTTAGTGCCACAGAGTCCCAGGAAACGCGTCTCATTTCTTTGCGAGGAGGAGCAATGCGGCCTGAAACACGGAGTGGTGAAGCTCAGGCAGAAATCTGCATTCCCAAGATCACAGTCCAGCTATTCCAGAATTGCTGCTCCAGTCAGCATCCCGGAAGGCTGCACCCCAACAAGATCCGCTGTTTCCACCAGGCTCTTTCACCACATGAGGACGATCTGTTTCCCCAGCTGTCTCACTCTCTCACCTTCCTCTTCCTGGGGATCGGATCGCCGAATAGGAAGTGAGTCGCTTCCGTTTCCTCGAGTTCTGACTGCAGGGAAGAAAGGAAGCTGGGGGCAGCATCCGTTGAGAGCGGGGGCGATGGTGTGGACGGGGTGGAGAGGTCGCTCGGAGCATCCCAGCTCCAATCGCCACTGTTGCTGCTGCAACTGGAGGACATGCCCAGACCCTCCTTCCACGCGTCACCGTTCGTCTCTGCAAAAGAAGCGAAACCCCCGAGCCTCACTCAGCTGGCGAGACAGACGCCCCAACTGCACCTCAGCTCCCTTGCGGCCCAAGGACATGCCAGCACAAGCCTGCAGCTGGACTGCCCTAACGGCGGGTGTGGGGCTGCCTCGGAAAGCACGCGGTGAGGGTCGGGCACGGACCGCCGGGATGCGAGCGCAGGGCCCGAGATGAACCACTGCGGGCGGGGGAAGTGGCACACCTGCTGAGTTTGCCAGCCACCTACTGGGCAGGCCTCCCTGAGCCCGAGGCCTGAGGCCCTGCACCCCTGCCCTCTGCCGTACCTGCGCCAAAACCGTTGGGTGCGTGGTTAAGCACAACGGGGCTGGTGGACAAGCTGGTGAGGACCGCAGCCGCCATGACTTCGTCGATGCCCGCCTTTTCAGAGAGCCTCCTGTGGGACAAAGCGGGTGGGGGAGGGGGAGGGGGAGGAGAACACGTCAGGCTGAAAGCTGGGCCAAAAGGAGCAGGATGAAACCCCGCAGAGGGAAATGCGAGGTCTTGCATCTCCAGAGAGATCGTCCTCAGCAGCATCATCAGACAGGTACAGGATGGGGAGGCCCTGTGTAGCCCACGTGTCTGTGAAACGGAACAAGGGGCCTTGGCAGACCACAAGTTACAGATGACGCAAGACCACTGCTCCAACAGAAGGATCACGTCCAGCAAGTCTATCCTGCAACTGGAGCATTATACCAAGCTCAAGGCCAAGCTTTGGGAGAGCGCATCAAAAGAAGAGAGTCTAGGATGGCTAGATATTAGGCACTGCAAGGCATGGTTGAAAAAGCCAGGTGTGTTTACCCTTGAGAAGATGAAGGCGAGAGACAGGGCAGCATCTCCAAACATCTAAAAGGCCGCCATGCAGCAGATGGCACAAAATGATTTTCTGTTGCTCCAAAGCAGCCTTCCGCAGCATGAGGCCTTCTAGATGTCTGGGACTACAACTCCCATCACCCTCACCCAGCATCCATCTTGCCTGGGGCTGATGGGAGTTCAAACCTGACATATCTGCCAGGCACCGCCCTGGGAAAAGCTGATTTGGGACAGACAAAGCAGCCTCAGTGGCCAACCAAAGCTGTCCTCCTGCCACCGCCTCCAACCTCCTGGTTTAACGGAAGGTCACAACCACGCAGCCAACTATAGCCACAAAAACAGAAGCAGAGCCAAGCTGCCCTTCCTACAACAAGTCCGAGTGTTTTCCTCCAAGGCAAGATGGAATCCGCAGGGCAGATGAGAAAGAAACCTGCACAGACCACGCCATGGGGCAGAGAAGCCCAAGTCTCCACCGCTCATCCCTCATGGGAAGCAACATTTCACAGGCCCCGCGCAAGCCCTGGCTACCCTGATTGAAAGTGCGGGATATTTGTGGCCTGCATAGAAAAATATAGTGTAACCTGCCACACCTTATAGCAGGAAGCATAAATACATGTTAAGGCTGGCAGGTCCAGAAAGCCAAGCTCCAGCCAAGCACTGCCGAACATTGAACGGAAACGGAACACGTGTGTCCACACAAACTCATCACTCTATTTCAAAGCAAGGTGCCAAAGAAATTTGCGTGCTTTCATTCATAGCTCTATCCAATTTCCATATTAAATCAGAGAGATATTTTGAATCTGCACTATATAAACAAACATTTAAAAAAGTATTTTCTTCCTGAATGTATTTGCAGTTCTTCGGGGGGAAGGAAGCTATTCCATCACGGGTGACCCATGGCATCTACTCCCCACCCGAGACCTCGCAAGCAAAGCCGGAGGTGCTGCTTTAGGGGACAGTTGCCAGAACTCGTTTTAGCTGTTCTATACTTTTTAATAGTTTTAAATTTTGTATCAAATGTTATGCTGTTTTACAGTATTTAGGGTTTCGGTATATTTCATTGCATAGCATAAATCACTGCTAACTGCCCAGAGAGCTTCAGCTACTGGGAAGTATAGAAATGGAATAAACACATACACACATCTAAAGTATTTGGTCCCAAAATACACTGTTTGACATGCCAAGCGGAGAACTGCAGAAACACAAAATCCAAAGGATCACAGAGTTCCTTTCCACATATTCATCCAGCAGTAGGTGGGTCAGCCTGATTAGCTTTGAACTGTGAACTGGACAAAACTCTCAAGCCTATACAATCTAGACTGACCCAGCCCATGTTCCTCAGCCTGGACACAACAGTCATAGTTCAACCACAAACGTGGCTCAGACTACCTGTCATCCTAGGAGCTGCCGTTATGAGCGGCAATAGGGGAGAAGTTCCTTGGATCCAATGCGGTTTCCTAAATTTGCACTTTCAAATCGATGTGTGAACTGAACCTCTGCTCTCCTTCAAAACTTGCACCGCTCCAAGTTTTACAGAGGAGTTCTCCAATCAAAAAATGGTGCAACAAAGATGCATGCATTTCGGGAAAGTGCACACAAAATCCATCCATCCGTGAAAATAATGTTAAAATAGTGTTACATTGGGAAAATAGCTTGCAAATTGTTTATACTAGGCAAAATTATGTACAAAAGGCAAGTTTTACAAGAAATGTGCACACATTCATTTTACAATTCTTATGTGAATTAAAACAATTGGTCATAACAAACTGAAATTGGGATTGAAGGGAAACTAAAATATTCATCCCTACATCCCACTGTTTCCAGAAACTGGTCATCTGGTTTGCTCTTTCTAGTTCCTTCACAGAGTAATATTTCCCAGGATCCCACCAGAGGCAGAGACAATTCAGGAGGGGAAGGATATTGAGATTCATCAGGGCCAGGTTCACATCTCCTATTTTCCAGCTGTTCCCTTCATCCATGAGGACTGGAAACATTTTCCCTTTTCTTAAAAAAAAAAAAGATCACTTTTCTCAGGATGTTAACTCTAGAATCAGGCACCTGTGCCAAAAAATACTCCCAAAATGTACCAATACACAGACTCCACTCTGAATCTGAAAGGACAAATTTGTTTGCAAGGTTTTACTTGGCGCATGCTAGAATTCAGCCAGTGCGCTTTGCTGCTCCTCTTCTCCTTCCATCCCCCAACCACAACTATCTTGGCTCTCAAGATAAGCCCTGGCCTATGTCCAGGGATGGGTGTGTGTATGAGTGTGTGCGGCGTGGGCTGTAGCGTGAGGACAACACACAATTTTAACAATGACTGTATTCTACAGCTGGCTCATTCCCTCTCCTAACGGTCTTCTTGAGCCCACGTCTGTTCAGATGCGCTCCGGGAATCCCCCGTGGTTAGTCTGTTACGTTGAATTCCACCCGGGGTTCTCTTTTCACCAACATCTGGGTGCTCCACCAAACCTCAGTTGCGTTTCTCCCCAAGGCCTAAGCAGACACTCGGCTCGTCTTTTGACTGGCACAACCAAAAGGGCAAGCAGAAGATGTTGAACAAGGGGTGCTCGATGGCCATGCTGGCTGGGGACAATGGGCGTTGTACTCCATGACATGGGGAACGGCTTCAGGGCAGCAGTACCTGAGTGGCCATACTAGGTGTACAGTCCAAGCACGGGGGACAGGTGGGGATGGTTGTATGAACTGGCCAACCAGCCTTAAAATCAGTGAGTTAGAAAGTTGCTGCTTTCCCCATTAGTCTAAGACAGGACGTGCCAACACCAGCTTGCAATTTCAGCATCTGCCACTTTATTTTCTCACCACAGGAGCGCATTAATAAGCGGGCTCTGCCATTCTGCAGCGCACCCAGTTTTAAATAGCTTGCTTTCATTAGCTCCCCCCTGTCTCATTTCAAAAGTATTTGGGAAAGATGAAAAGTCACAGACGGGTGGTGGGCTTGCCACAGTTCTACAGGGATACAAATCGCTGGTCATGTAATTCAACTTCTTAAGAACCTGAGCTGAGCTCTTCGTTTCCTTTTTCTTAAAACAGAAAGTTGCTAGCCCTCATGGTTGCCATAACACACTTGACAAGTCCAGGCAAGCCAGAAATGAGTGAGATTTCCAGGAGCTGGGAGGAGGACTCATAGCTGGCTGCATTCCCCCAGTCCCTCCCGCAACTAGGAAACATGGATGAAGTCATGCAGAAATAGTAAACATTCGTGGTTCACGCGTTTTGGCTGTCCTTGGCTTAGCTTCTGCTCCACCACCCGCTGCGGTTGGGCTTTGCAGCTCCAAGGCTGTGAGGAAATCGCCGCAGCCTGCAGCCCAGTCACGACTATGAGCAAAACTTACAGGAGGTGCCATATAAAAGTCGAGAGATAAACTGAGCAAAGGAAGATAGCTTGTGCAAAGCCGAGCAATTACACTGGTTGCAGGACTCGCCTTCACTCATCACAAAATTCGGGCTGCAGGGCTGTCGCTGTCAGCTTATCTTTTTTTTAATAAGGGAGGCACGTACCACCCCGGGCTTACACGCTGCACTCCAAGTTGTCAAAAGCAGCGACGGTCACAGGAACCCCCGAGCTTCTGGCTTGCAAGCAAGTGCTGCTCAGAGAAGTCAAAAGGCCCCCCGACGGTGCAAAAGCAGCAGCTGCTACCTGGCAGCAAGCACCACAAAAGCAGGACGTGTGTGAAAGACACTGCCTGCCCCTTCTCATGCACGCCACCCATCGCCGTGCCCCGAGCCCGGAGCGCCAATGGGAACCTTGCTGCCGCTTCATTCAGTGCCAGCGTGCCAACACACGGGCGAACCGCTGCCTTCAAACCCCACAAGGCTTCCTGGCGCAGCTCACAATCCCCCAAAGGACAGGCAAGTGCCTACTTTTCGTTCCCCAGCCCAGACCGCAACTACTGCCAAAGAGCCAGGCTGGAGCACAAAGGGCGGATCGGCGAGAGGAGCTCCCACTGCAGCCCTTCGGAGCCAAAGAGGGGCTTTGTGGCGCACACGTAACTGGGAGGACAGCGGGAGACCAGCAGCCACTGGCTGGCTGAGGAACGCTGCAGGTCACCGGGCTTTTTTCCCTGTCTAAAACACACAGAGCAGCACGCTCTTAGACATTCTGCTCTTCCAAGGCTGGCAGAATTCATGGTGCTGCTACTGCGCATTTTGTCCTGAACTGTGGAAGTTCCACGTTCTTAACAATTTTAGAGAAACTTGCAACTTAACCTGAGTAGGGCAGGAAGCTGAAAACGTCATCTTTGGGGCTTCTGGAGCTTCTGGGCCCCTCTCTGAAAAGCTACAGTTCAATACGGGGGCCTGTCCCATAAACGTAAATTGCAGGGATCACCCTTTTTGCATCTACTTCATTGTTTTTGCAAAAACGCAACACCTGTGCGGAGTTCCGAGTTTGTTGCACAGAAGGGGAGAGAGGACTCTCCGAAGCTCAACTGCAGGCCAAACACTGCACCTGTTTGCTCCTAGGCAGCGAAGCTCCTTCTTGGGGCTCGGCCTGCCTCCCCCTCGGACCAGATCCTTTAAAACAGACTGCTCTGTCGAAGCGCAAGGGCACAAAAAGGATGAGAAAGGGCTCCTTTTGGACCACCTTCTCAACATACCCTGCAGAAGGGGGTGGAAGAAGAGATTTTCCTGCGGAAGTCAAGAGAAGTTAGGAGATCGTATGCTGTTAACAGAAAATATGTATTTCACTTAAAAGACAAGCACCCTCCATCCCGCCACTACAAGTCTGTGCCCAGAAGAGTTTACAGACTTAAGTGTTGCACAACAGGAGAAGAGGGGGAAAGGGGGGTGTAAATGGGCTCATGGCTTTATGGAAAAGGTGGGTTTCAAAGAGGGGCTTGTTGGGGGCCGCAGATGGGAAGACAGGCGCTTTCTTGCCCACCCACCCACCTCAAATCCACTTAAGCCCCAGCCTGGAGTAGAAGGAACTGACACCCACAAGCACACTCCGTGGGCCGGGCCATTTCTCAGTCAGAGCACGGGTTGTGAGACAGCCCATGTTGACATGAGGATCCAGCCCAACCAGCTGTTTGCTAAGAACGAGGCCCCTTAGCCAGTCTGTTCAGCAGCAGGAGCCCAAACACAACATTTGGCAGTGACTGAGTTTCGAGGTACCTGGTGCCTGAAAGAGCGGATCAGCCCTCCGCCCAGCAGTGGCATGCACGTGCCTTTTCAGAGCCTTCGGGAGCCTTGAGAAATCCACTTTTCTTCCACAGACTCTGGAACTGTGGGTGAGAAAGCAAACCAAAGCTTCTGGCCTGAAGGAGCCTTCCTTCCTGCAAAGATCAGATCCCATGCCTCCAACCAGACCGCCTGCCAAGAACCCTCAAGGGCACCAGGTCTACAAAGCATAGGGTGCCCTCAGGAAAGAAAAATCCATTCCAAGACCCATTTTTTCGACACAAATTGAGCAACTTTGCACATTTTGAGCCACTTCTCCACACAGGCCCTATTCTGGGTACTGAAGTGCCTACCCCAAACAATTTTGAAAGCTAGCTCAGCTCCTTTCGACCCTGGAAATTTGCATAGACACTTTCAAGCCTATTTTAATATACTTCATACCAAAAAAGCAAGTTTCTAGTCCTTGTGAAAACTGAGGCTGCGAAATATGTTTCTATAGGAACCCGAGGGCATGGAATGGGCTTCCACGGGAGGTCGTTGAGGCCCCATTGGTGAGGGTGTTCAAAGACAGGCTGGACATGCACATGGTGGGCATGTCATGAGCGGAGCCGGCTGGTGCTGGAGGTCACACTAGATGGCCCGGGAGGCCCCTTCTGACTCACTCTGTTTCTATGTTTCTATACAGTTTTCTGTACCCCAAAACCCATTTCTCAACTTCAGCCATTCAGTAGAAAAACAGCTGTACCCTGATTGTCCCATGCTCGGCATATCGACAAGCTGCAGAACACACACAACATAACAAGCGTTTTCCAAACACAGAATACGGGGAGTCCTTGAGCATAGCCGAAATGATTGCACAGGAGGATACGGGAGGCTATTAAGTAGCCACTAGACCTGTGGTAACTTAAAAAGAATCATCTTCCGCTGGCCAGGGAAGGAAACTTTACACAGGTTGTGTATTTTGCCTCTTTTTGCAAACACACAGCTTAAAAAAGGTGTGAGTTGCAGCAAGCAGGTTAGCTAACATGTTTGAGGGCTCCTAACAGATGTATTCATTTGCAAAAATCAACACGGCAACATTTGCCCAGGCAGCACCAAGCATAGCTTCAGATGCATGAGTATTAAAGAGTTGTCTGTTGTGTCTGAAAGTGGAATGCAGGACTCCCAGGATACCAAATTCTGCACCTGATACAAGCCACTGGGCTAGCCTCAGGCACAGTCACAGGCCACAGTCTGGCCGGCATCCGTCACTCATCCAGGCTTTGTATTTCTATATGCTTCAGCCTGGAAGTCACTCCGATTTCCTAAGGCCGGCAGAAAGCATGGCCAGCTGGAGGTGGGGCGCGAAAACGCGGAGCGGGGGCAGAGCTCCGTGTCACTGAGCAGAACGCAGGTGACTGCACGGCAGCCCTTCACGCTGCAATGTTTTGTTGCAGGCTCAAACAACAACAACATTCCAAGTGCTTCCAATATAATTACTACCCTCGATAATGCAACTGCTCCACCTTCTTCCCTCCCACGTCTCTCTTGGGCTCAGCGTGCTGCACTTGGGTCACCGTTCCACTAGGTGGCGCTCCACCCACCGGCGCAGTGCTTCATGCCAGCCCAGTTCCCCCCTCCCCGCCCCGCCTCCACCCCAGAGGAAGTGACTTTCTGTTGTTTTGTCTCAGGCCTAGGGCAAAGCAAAAAGCTGCACTTCCACACTCGTAATCTAAGAAGATTACACACACATCATTGCCTCCTGATTTAAGGCTTATTTTTAGCCTGGTGCTTCCCCTGCAGAGCGTGAGATGAGGCTTGCCAGCGTGCACCGCACTCTCGGCCTGGGCAGATCACAAGAGGCTTCGCTGGGCACAGCTAGCGTGCACCGGCTGCAAACGGTGGAGCCGCTGGGTAATTACAGACTCCGGACTTAAAATGCACCCCCAGTGGTTATATGCAGTGCTTCGCTAACCTCCAAACGTGATTAAACCTGCCCTGTTGTGCTGGGGGGGCCTGGACCCCTGCCCCAGTGTCCAACCCCTGTGGCGCCACTGGCTGCAGGAATTTGACACACCAAGGCCAGTGAACGCCCAGGCAGACCTTGGGTGCCAGGGCTTTGACTCGAGTCTGCCACAGCCCCACTCATCTGGAGCCCTCCCTGTACAACTTGTTCACCCTGATGTCGTTTGCCTTGAAACTCCAGGATTTTGGGACAAGTCCTATGAAATGAGAAAGGATGCACAGGGAAACATAGAACCTAAGACATCGCGCGCATGTACAGAACTGAGATCCTGCGGCTTCCACAATTTATCTGTATGCTTCCTTTCCATAATCAGCCACACTCAAAGCAGGTCACACCACCACCTGAATTCTGCAACCAGAGAAGCTGGACTCTACAATAATCTAAAATGTGATGTATTAAAATATTTAGCTTCCCACCTCTCTGCCCCATTCAGATCTCTTGTTAAGAGCAAATCCAAGGAAACAATAACATGAAATCGGAGAGCTGGAATGAATGCCAGAAGATGATGGTTGGGAAAAAAGAAAGCCAAGTCAGATCAAAAGACTGGCAAAACAAAGGATGCTAGAAAGCAATTAATGGAGGGGCCAATCCAGTCTCCTGAGGAAGACAGTCTGGATGTCGCAACTGGGAAGGCCCTGCCTGTCCCAGGCATTCCAACTCCAGTCCCGATGGAGCAATTTATTCTTCTTTCCTTCATCGTGCCACACCACCACTCTCCAGCAATGATTTCAACAGAATTTCAGCTGCCTGCTTTTCTTCACAACTAGAAAGGCAGGAACTGCTTTTGTCTTTCTAGTGGTTGGCCTAGAATGCTGGTTCTGAAGAGAGGCTCAATTTAGTGAGACAAACTAGGAAGGCTTCCGTTCAAGTTTTACTCCTGCCATCAATGCTGAGTGGCCTAAGATGGGGGTGAGCCGAAACTAGATCTCCAGATGTCTGCAGACATCTCCCAGATACTCCCACTGGTATGGCCAAGGGTCAGGAACATGGGGAGCTGATGAGCAAACATCTGGAGAGCTACTTTCTGCCCACCCCTGGCCTGCAGAAAACCCTGAAAACCTCCCCTCACACACACATGGAACTGGCAGTACAGAGATACTATTCCTGATGTACCTTTAAACGAGGAGGGATATGAAACATTTAGAAGATTTTTTCTTTTAAGAGAAGAACAGCAAACTTTCAGACCTCCTGTAATGATGGAGTACAACACTTTCAAAAGCAGCTTTTTAGAATAATGCTATCGTCACCAATTCCTCCTGCTGATTTGAGATTCGATTGCACCGCTGGTGCATTTATTTGGATTGCAAAACAAGCAACACTCTCGGGACCTGATGCAGGGAAAGTACTTCCAAATGTTACAGAATGGAGAACATCGAGATGCTGGGACCGCCTCCTATTTTCTAAAGTCCACGGAGCTCAAAGTGAACATTCGGAAGCAGAAATATATCCTGCTGGACACAGTTTAAAGCAGTCCTCCCCAACCCGACACCCACCAGATGTTCTGCACTCCAACACACAACAGGCCTGATCTCTGACCATGCTTGCTGGGGCCAATGGGTGTCGGAATCCAAACTATCTGGAAGGCACCAGTTACGGAAGGCTGGACTGCAGCAAGAGAGAGTTGTGCTGCTATTTATACAGTGTTCTAATCCATCTCCGTAAATAATATACAAATAAAATAACCAACAGTCCTCCAGGATTGCTAATCTTTTTCTAGTGTTGCCATGGCACTTGCAGTCTGCACTTAGGCCCTGTTTACTCAGAGGCAAACTCTGCCAAGTCCAACGCAGCTCACTCGAGCACGTTCAGGACTGCAGCTGATGGGGTACATGGTTAAAAAGCACAGTATCAGAATGGCGGGCTGAACACCCCCATACATGACACAGTGTTCCTGTAAGGCGTGCACCCTAGAAAGCAAGCGCATTGCCCTGGGCAGCGTCTCAGAATTCTGCAGACCTTCAGCTCAATGTGCAGAGATGCCGTTCCAAGTTCAGAGCTGCCCGTTGTTCTTGGATCCCCATCTCACGGCAGCGAAAGACGGGCACCTCCTGCGGTCGCTAAAGCTGTAAAACTGACTTTAGCGAAGAGGCAGAGGGGCAGCAATGATATATCCTTGCAGCACCTAGAGAGCCAGGAGCAACCCGTGAGCTGCTCTGCACAGCAAGAGGAGCTGTCCTCCTGCCCTACTTAAAATGCACGTAACGCTCCAAGTTTGGAAAATTAGGAGCACCCCGCAGAAGCCTGCGCCCTTCATTACTATTTCAAGTCAGCTCTGACCTGATAAGAACGAAAGCATTGCATACAGTTCGTTTCCCCACAAAATCTGTTCGATTTTCAGCAGAGCAGGTGGAGGCGTTCCCACGGTGTCTAAATTCCCAGAAGTGTTACAACCGGATTTTCTGTGCAAAGCCATCTGAATGCTAGGCAGGCTGCATCAGTGCAATGCATCATACTAGTTAAACGGTCGCCACATGGATCACCAGCAATGCGCAGCAGAACACAGGCGAGGAAACGGTATCAGTTCTGGCATGAAGCCCTTTGGCAGGAGCATGACACATGGGACAAATTCCACCATGGAGGAAGGGCCTGCAAGAGGCTCCTGAGCTGCCCCGGCAGAAGAAAATCCACCCCGATCCTGCTGATCTCAGCAGCGGAAGGGGTGCTTAACTGGAGTGGGTGCTCCACCTTTCAAGCGAGTGTCTTTGCATAGCCAAGAGAACAACTTCCATGCGAAACAAGGAGGGAACACAACGCTTGGAGGATCCCCAAAGCTGGAAGAGGTAGCAAAAGCCCATGCAAAAAATGCTTCCACGCTTTTTACCAGGGACCAAACCTAGAGCTAAGCAGTAGCAACTGAATCACAGTCCTGTACCGTTCAAGGTCGAACACACGAACGACAAAAACTTCAGAAAAAAGCAGCATCTTGACCACCAGCCGGCAAATCTCCTAGACAGCCACCCGTAAGATTTCACGGTGGTGGGAATGGCTCTGGGAAGAAGGCTGCAGCCCCAAACATGCTTTTTGGGGAAATCTCACCGATTCACTGCCAATCGAATGACTAAGCCAAAGGGCTTCCAACACAGCTAAGAAAAGCAGTCTATTTAAGTATTTTCCCCACACACGTTCAGCGAGGCTTTGTGACCTTCCACGCAAAGATGTCCTGCAGTGAGCATACCTTTGCCTGGGCACAGGGATGTAAGCTGACTGGTGCAAAGGACTCTGTTCCAGGAGCCGCAACGCTGCCGCCTCTTCTTCCGGCTGTTTCAGCCCCAAAGGATCGGAGAGGGGCCGCAGCTGGCCATTGATGGATTCTGCTTCTCCTGGAAACACTTTGCCGTTGCAGTGACTGGGACTCTGAAAGAAGACAAGAGGGGCTTGGTGCTAAGACGGGTGCTAAGGAAGTGGGAACTTCAGACCATAAACTTGTAAGAGAGCTGGCAAGTCCTCTGAAGCAGGGGTGCAAAATTTCCAGCCCAAGGGCCAAAGCCAGGGTTCTCCCACACACCCTCTCCCCCGATCATTCGGTGGCTTCCAGGATTCTGTGCAGTGCCCCAAGCCCATTCCCAAATTCTGTAAAGCGGTAAAAGTGTTATCCTACATTATGCTGGGGGGAGGGGGTTGCATTTTGGCTCCACCCCTTCTGCCTTTGACCACGCCCCCCACCAAAATGCAGCCCCCAAAGACTTCTCCAAAATAAAATTTGCCTTGAGCTGAAAGGCTCCCAGTGCCCCTGCTTTAAACCCCATGACGTTGCTTGCCACTAGTTATGTGGCGGGTATCACAGGTGGTGGGAACACGGCAGGTTGCTCTTTCACGAGAGCTTGCCGGCCAATTTCGGCTCTCAGAACCCCAGCATGCATAGCCCAAGGGGTGGCTTTTACCTGCTGCTTGACACAAAGGGAAAATTTTGTTAGGATACCACCTGCTCTGCTCAGGCTAGCACTAAAACGGCATGCCTATATTCCCCCCTCCCTGTGCACATGAACAGACAGGAAGGGCTTGGCTCCGTTCTCAAAGCTCAGGAGTCAACCCTGACTTTATCTTAGATAAACAGAGCAGGTGCAGACAAAAGCAGCGAGCAAACTTGCCCCAATTCCAACTGAAATCCAGGCCATCTCACACTGCAAAACCCTTCCAGAGCTGATAAGCAAGTCCTAACATGGAGCGCAATTCTTCCGTGCTCACTCCAAGACAGACTAGCCTCGCGGGTGGCAGCAAAACCTCCGAGAAGCCAAGAAGGACTAAGGAGTCGCAGCTAGATAGAGCCATCTGAGGAGCTGGCTTCTGAGCTCTGAACTCAAGACCGCCAGTCCCGTTGCACGGGCCAGCCAGGGAGGCCACAATCCACCACGTTTCCAGCCAACACGCCCACCGCTTCTACCAATCTTGCCACCACCTCCCAAGACTGGCAGCTCCCGGCATTCATAGCAACCACAGTGCCACTGGACTGGCGTTAGCCAGAGGGCTCAGGGAAACCCACCCAAGTCAGCCAGAGACAGGCATGATCTAGCAGGGTGGTGGCATGTTATTTTTTTGGCAAGCGGCATCAGACATCACTAGCCCCACAGCCACCCAAGACGCAGCTCTTTCAAGTCCTCGGGCAGAATCAGTTGGCCTCTCAGCCACGCTAGGGGCCCCAGGAACATGGATGCCACTTTCCCAGAAGGCCAGTCAGCAACAGCCACACAAGGTAGCAGTTCAACAGGCAAAGCCTTTTCCTTACCAGCACTGGAAGAGCCCCTAATGGATGTTCTGCTTGTCACACACCACTTAGTACAGGTATAGGGCAACTGGCCACTTAGCCCAAGAAATGGCAAGTGAAGACTTGCACAGCCAACAGCTTGCCTCCCATACCTTTCATGTCCCTGCGTTAGCTTCTTGGCTTTGGGGGAACAGCCACCCTAGAATATTTTGTCAAGAGCCATGACATATAAAATTCCTCTCCCCCGCCCAGCCACCCTTCCCTGGCTTCAAGCCCAGTCCTTCCTGGCCCCTTATCTCACTCTGCCTTACAGCTTATTTGTAAATGCTGTGGAGCTGGAAACCCCTGCTGGGCAACTGAACTGCCCCCCTCCCCATTATCTCAGGGATCCAGGGCTAAGAAATCAACTTCCCTGAAGATTTGCTCTGTTTCAAAGGAGAGCCTGGAAAAGCACCTAAAAGCACAATCCTATGCAAATTTGGACAGGAAAAAGGCCTACAGCTGCCAGCGTATCTCTAGGAAAGAGACTTTCCCTGTGTACAAATTCAAAACTTCTGATCAGAGGTTTTTTAATCCTACACAACCACAACATAAGTTTCTAGTCCTTATGATTGCTATGTGCCATCTTATGGTGACCCTATGAATAAATGGCCTCCTGCCCACCTCTTGTGAATTCAAGGCTGTGGCTTCCTTTATGGGATCAACCCATCTCCTACTTGGTCCTCTCTTTTGTCTTCCGCCTTTGACTTTCCCTAGCATGATTGTCCTCCCCATTTGCCTTCTTTTGGTGTGCCTGAAGTACAATAGTTTCAATTTTGTGTTTTTGTTATTTTGCTTCCAGGGAAAGCTCTGGCTTGATTGGATCTAGGACCCACTGTCAATCCAGGGTATTCCCAAAGCTCTCCTCCAACACCATGTTTTGAACCCGTGCATTTTCTTCCTGCCAGCTTCCTTCCCTGTCCAGCTTCCACACCCAGACACAGTGAAGGGGAATACAAGAGCGTGGGGGAGCTTGGCCTTGGTCTCCAGTGCAACATCCTTACACTGGATCGTTTCTAGTTTCCATATCGCTGCCCTTCCAGTCCCTCTGCTTTGAATTTCTTGGCCTCAGTCACTGGATTGATGACTGAGCCAAGGTATATGAAACTTTTAACAATTTCAATTTTTTCATTATTAACAGCAAAGTTCTGTAATTCTTCTGTGGAAATGGTTTTTGTTTTCTTAATATTATTCATTTTGTATTCATAATTTTCTTAAAATCTGCATTATTGCTTTCCTATTTGCTTCCATCACTTTTATCAGGAGTTATTTTAAGTCATTACTGTTTTCTGTCACAAGAATGATATCTGCATATCTTAAAATCAGTGATGTCTCTTCTGCCAATTTTCACTTCTCCATCTTCTAATCCTAATCCAGGTTTCCTTATATGTTCTGCATACAGGCTGATCAAATAGGCAGATAAAAGGCATCCCTGTCTAACACCTTTGCTGATGGGAAACCTTTCTGTTTCTCCATATTCTGTCCTCACAGCACCTTCTTGTCCGTGATGCAGGTGACGCATCAGGACAGTCAATCGCTGAGGCACCCCCACTTCCTTCAGGGCCATCCAAAGCTTCCTGTGAGCCACACAGTCGAAGGCTTTGCAGCAGTCCATAAACCAGATCGATCATCTTGTGAAATTCCCAAGAGCGCTCCAGTAGCCAATGCCTATTTGCACCTTCCCTTTCGGGATCCAGCTCGGACGTCCGGCATTCCTCGCTCCACACAGGGGAATGTTCTTTGTTGCAACCCTCTGAGCATCACTTTGCTCGTGTGAGAGGCCTCTTCTGGGGCCTGGGATATATCTTTGGCGGCAGGTTGTTAGGATTCGAACGGATTCGGTTTCTGCAGCCTGGGATTCTGCTGTGGGTATCCCACCCACTCCAGGGGCTTCGTTCTTTGCGAGTGCCTTCGGAGCAGCTTTCGCTTGGCTTTCTAATACTGCAGCTCTTCTCCACGGGATTCCATTTCAAAGGAGTTGGTCACCCTTTCATCCCTTCCGCACGCTCTCTTTATTTGCCCCTGGTCTGATAGTATGTCCCCCTGTTGGTCTTTCAGCATTCCCAAAAAATTGTAAGCCTGTTGGTTATCTCGTGGGTCTTAAGCTGGACTTTAAGTTCCTGTTTATTGTTCCTTGTTCTTTCCCTGGTTTAGTCTTTCTTGCCATTGCTGTTCTGTGCTATCAAGCTGACTCTGGCGTATGGTGACCCTCTGAACGACGGCCCACCAAAATGCACACTCAAGGCTGTGGCTTCCTTCCTGGAATCGTGCCATCTCCGAGTGGGTCTCCCTCTTCTCCTGCCCGCAGCTTTCCCTTGCATGATGGTCTTCCCCAGCCACTCCATTCTTCCACCAAGAAAGCCCAGGCACCAATGGCTTGAAACTGACAGACTTATCAAGCTCATCAGAAGCAACACTGACCTGCTAAAGCTTGTTTATTCTCAGGTGCAAAATCCCAACCCCAAATAGAATAGAGAAGAAAGAAACCCATCATTTCTGAAGACACGAAAGCTTGGATGAACTTCTCAGGTCTTCCCTGCCGTTACACCAAGAGTCAGAGTTGGCACACCGCGACCCTTTGGAAGATCACATTCAGGCTGGTCCTTCGGTTACACCAGCCTTGCAGTAACCGAACCCCCACCGCTGTGCTCTGGACCAACTCTGTCCCTCTGTCACATCGCCTCACCTTGCTCCTTGGCCCTTTCCGCTGCAGCCTGGAGCCACCGGCATATGATCTCCTGAAACAAGCCCACTCCCTAGAGAAGAGGAAGCTGGACCGTTCCCTCTATCTCAGTTCCACAGAAAGGTGGAAAAGCCCTTTCTATACTCGGAGGACAGGATTCCGAGCTTTTATTTCAATTTATACCCCCCTTTTCATCTCCTGCACCGACATGCCCCACTGCACCTTTTCTTCTTCTCTTTCAAATCAAAGCCTGCCAAGGTTTTAGGCCAGTTTTGGGGTCTCCTGCTAGGACGGCGTTTCCCAAACTGCGGACTGCCAAGAGGGCTGGCACTGGCACCCTGCAAAGTTAAGCAAGCAGGATGGAGCAGCCATTTCACCGCATCCTTGAGGGTGGTCTTCAGCATCCACCACCACGACCCCCTTATCAGTGGAACACCAACATCCAGACACGTACAAACTCCGAAAGGAGCTGGGCAGACCAAAGCAGCTCCTAGCAGCACCGTCCAGAGGGAGGGACAAGCGGAGACACCCAGGGAGGCAGGATGGTCACAGCAGCCATGCTGCTCTGGCCAAAGGCCTCTCTGGTCCAACTTCCTGCTCACTCAGTGACCAACCAGTTGCAGCAATGGGATGCCCACAACCTGGCCAGGCACCCTCCTGCTTGTGCACGCGAGCAACACAAGCCAACTCCATCGATCCCTTTTCACCCACTGTGTCTTACAAGGGTCACATCCAACGGTAAGCAAAAGAGCCAGGACCAGGCGCCAGTGTATTTCAGCTTCAATTCTTACTGCCCAGTCCTTCGGAGAGGCATTTCTACCTTGGAGGCCAGCACAGAAGCTGGAAAAGCTGCTTTCTGCATGGTTTCAGGGGAAAGTCAGCAAGGTCAGGGCGGAGGCATGGTTTTCTGGGGAACCCCGGACATCGGAGCTCCAGACCTGGCAGCTTTGGTTCCCAAGCCCAAAGGTGTGCACCCCTGCTCCAGGTGGTACATGGTGGGGACTAGTAGCCGAGGAGGAGGAGAAACGGTTAATGGGAAACGGTTAATTGGGTACACAGACTGCTCATTGATAGGTCTGCTTTCCGAGCCCAAGGGGGAAGCGTGTTCCAAACCTGCGGAAAATAAATTCAGTGCCCAGAGCGCGGTCCCAGAACTTAGCCGGAGCTTGCCCACGCATGCCTTCCACCCGGCGCCCCCCCCCGCTCCCGCTCTTTTAAAACCCCACCCCGAATCCCTCCCCCGCGCGGAGCACGTGGGATCCCTCCGCTCGGCGCTCCGGGAGGAAGGCGCCGCTTTCCGCCCACCCATAAATCTAGGCGGATAAGCCCACCCCCTGGACCGGCAGACCCGCCTCGCCGCCGCCCCCCGCCCCAGCCCCGGGCAGCGCCCGTGCTGCAGCGCCCTGTGCACGGAGATTGATTGATGGGCCGTCCCTCGAAGCGACTCGCGCCCCGCCGCGCAGGGGTGGAGAGCCGACGGGGCGGGGATGGGCTCGGGCGAGAGGCGGCTGCGCTCCCAAGTCCCGGCCCATTGCAGCGCCCTCCCCTCGGTCAAAAAACTTTCATCGCAGGCAGCCCCGAGAGGCGCCATCTTTTAGCCAAGGAGAGAACCGGGCCGGGGCCGGGGTGGAGTGCGGGTGCGGGTGCGGGTGCCGAAGAGAGGGGGAGAAAGTTTTTCTCTCGCCGCGCCCATGCAGCCCACGAAGGGAAAAGCCCGGGCGGAGCTCGCCCGCTCCACAAGCCCGCAGGCGCCGGCCGGCCCTTGGAAACGGCGGTCTGGCGCGGAGGAGCGGCCGCAAACGCCGGCCCTGCCTCGCGGTCGTTGCAAGCTCACCGGGGCAGAGACTCGGCTGGGCTCCGGGCGCGCAGGTAGAAGCTGGCGCCCCCCACGGCAAAACAAACAAGCAACTCCTACTCCCGAGCAAATCCCAAAATCAGATTGACTCCTATGCATGCGCACGGAAAAGGAGCCCTCTGGCTGGCCACAATAGGACTTACTCACGAGTAAAACACGCCTCGGCTCAGGCAGCACCGCCAGACTCCATCCCCCCTCCCCCGGGTTCCAGGCAGAACCATCACCCCACCGGCACTGCGCCCTGGTGTCCCTAGCCGTCTCGGCAAAGGAAGCCCTCCCCTTCAATTCCTCCTTGTGCACGCAACGGTGGCGCTTCCTGAGCGTGTCGTGTGGAAGGGCCCCCGACGCAACTCACCGCCCCACCGCCAGCTGCCTTATATGGCAATGGGCGCCCCTTCTAACATCGCCCCCCACTTGGCGAGTGCACTCCGTCTTCGCGAAAATCCACCTCCCCCATTCTAGGCGTCTCCAGTTTATTTAAAAAAATGCGTACGTGCGAGGACCCCCCCTTACTCTTCCCGCCGCCCCCAGATGATTGCCTTCGCCTTCCTCCGCCGCGATCCTGCCCTGCCTCAGCCAACGGCGGGAGACCCCCTTCCTCTCCCGCCCCCCAGAAGTCCTCCAGGGCAGAAAATCGCCGCGAGGACGCTCGACGGCCGGCCGGCCGGCCCTCCCGCGCGTCGCAACTTGGCAAGTTCGCCGGCTGTCAGCGCCCTTTTCTGCGCGCTCTCCAGAGTGGCTGGCGCTGCAGGCCCTGCCGGGACACACCCACCCACCGCCGCTCCTCGGGCAGCCCTGACAGCATAGCGACGGCCCGGAGCGTGGCTCCCCGCGCCGGGACGGGGCCCGGCGCTCTCTCCGCCTCACCTTTTGCAAAAGCTGCAGCCTGCCTTTGCCGCCGGGGTTCTTGCCGGCGCCGTCCTCGCCGGCGCTCCTGCGCCGGGATCGCCTCCGGAGCGACGCCGGGTCTTCCACCAGCACCGTGTACACGGCGTTGCTGGCGGCGGCGGGCAGCGGCTTGTTGCAGGCGGAGATCACCCCGCAGTACAAGCCGGCTGCCGGGGGGCTGCTGTCAGGGCAGCAGGGTCCCGCTGACGTCAAGCCGGGCGGCGGGGAGCAGATCCTGCCGCTGCCGCCGGGGGAGGCGGACCGTTTGAAAAGACGCGGCTTGGGCTCCATGATCCGGGCTTTGGACGGGGCCGGCGGCGGGGGGTGCAGTGAGCCCCCTTCCCCGGGGGGGGCAGGAGGAGCCGTGCAGGGTGAAGCCCCCGCCGCGCTGCCTCCGAGACTTTCCCTCCAGCCAGCCAGCGGCTCTGCCCCCCCGCTCCACCCCTACGCCCCCCGGACCACGCCCCCTCCCTGCCGCCTGCCCGCGCTGGCGTCGGCTTCTGCTCTTGCCCCCGCCCCTCTCGAAGCTCGTGCAGGCGAAGAGCGCCGGGTTCGGAAAGCGGCGACGGGGGAGCAAAAATAACTCCTCCCCCTCCCCGCTCGTTTCGCCGCTCACCATTGGCCCGCTTGCTGTATCAACATTCCGAAATGGAATGTTGCCCGGAGCCGGCTCGCGCGCTGATTGGCCAGCCGGCGTTGCCAGTTACAAACAAGGAGTGCGGGGTGGGGGGAGAGGAGGGGGAGGAGGAAAAAGTCGGCGGCGTTCTACCCCGCCACGCCTCCTCCGAGTCAGGAGCGAGGCGGGTAGCTGGGTTGGCTGGCTGGCTGGCTGGCTGGCTCGGGCGGGCGAGGAAAGCTGGCTGGCGTAGCTGCTGCTGCCGCTGCTGCTGCATGTTCTTCTGCTTTGTTTTTTAAAGTCGTGCTGGAGCCAGGAGGGAGGTCTCGCCTTGGGGAGGGGAGAGCCGGCCTTGTGCCGCTCGCTTCAGCGGCCATCTTCGCCGGGGGAGCTGCTGGGCAGAGGCTGCCGGCTTAGCAGTCGCCGCCGGCGATATGGGCGGGGAGCCGCAGCGCTCTCCTCCAGCCGAGCAACAGGGCTTCTTCTCCCCCCAGAAGTTGGAAAAGAAGCGTGCGTGTGGGGCGGGGGCTTCGCTGGGACTGGAGGCCCCGTGCGCGTCCCGCGTTTAGAATTCGGAGAGGCTTTTTCTTAGGCCGCTTTTCTTACAGAGATCGAACTTCGACCTGACTTTTGCTGCGGGGGGCGACCCGAGTCAGGGCTGGACTGGCGGCACTTCAGAATGCGGGGCCGGGAGCTGCCATGCTTGGGCTGATGCTGGTGTTTAAAGGAACCCACCCCCAGACATTCCCCACAAATAGAAAGCTAGCAGGCCAAGGAGCCATGCACGTTTTGCACGCGGAGGGTGTCCTTTTCCGTTTGGCTGAGTCTTCAGTGCTTGCCGTCGGTATTGAAAGCAGAACGAGCACCGGTCGCTTGCCATGCGTTTGCAGCTGCTAGGCAGAAACCTTTGCTCGCTACATCCGCAGGGGGTGGGAGATAGATAATAGCACCTCTCTCAGTCATCTCCACCCCATGCCCAAATTGGACCATGGGGGCTCCCGAGCTGGAGCAACTAAGCCTTTGCCATCCCAGTGTCCCTCATGGCTTGGACCCACCGTTTCTGGCCACCAGAGCTGAGCTAAGAACAGGATACATGGCTGGAAGCCACCTGGCTGCAGGGCTCAGGGGCTGCATTGTAATTGGTGCTGTGAGGGCACCGCTGCTTCACACCCGCCTCTGGAGCACCTTTGGATTCAGGTTTAGAAGGCGTGTCTTGCACAAGCTCAATTCCTGCCCTCTCCTCTGAGCAACCTAGTACTAAAAAAAGATACGCTGAATTACGCTGGGTGGTCTCCTGCCGGGACTGGGTGGTGCTGACACTGCTATTCAGTGCCTACGTTGTAGCAGGTGGGATGCACTTCTGAACACATACCAGATCAGACTGTGGGTCCAACAGAGTGCTGCCAACTCCTGCAACTGGCAAAAGCCCCAAGTGTGGGGTTTCAGCAGGTTCTTTCCCAGCCTCCTAGGCCTGTGCTTAGTTGTAGGGTTCTAGGTTCGTAAGAAGCGTTCAGTTTGCGCAGTTTACAATCAGCTGCCCATGGACACGAGCGCAAAAACACCCACAGGTTCCCACACTTGTTGTCACTGATACTAGCAGGAGCCCAAGCACCACCAGGACTAGTAGCCACAGTAGCCTCCACGAATCTGGCCAATCCTTCCATCGCTGCATGTGGAAGGGAAGGCTGTGAAGAAGCCCTTCCTTTGATCTGTCCTGAATCCCCCACCAACCAGCTTCATGGGGTGATCCTGCTGTGTCCCAGTATTTCGGGGAAAGGGGGAAAAAGTCTCCTGGTGTCCCTTCCACAAAGCCAGTCAACAGATCAGACCCTTTTCTTGCTGGGATTCTGGAAGGCAATGGTTTGGCCAGTGCAGTATTAGCTGAGCAAACGATTTCAAAGGAAGTTTCCTGGGATATTTATTTATTACTAACAGTTCTTTATTGTCGTCTCTGCTAAAAAGCCATCACAGCAGGGTACAACAATAAGAGCATGAAACAATTATTTTTAAAAATGTTTTCAAAGGCAACACGGAAAAGACCCATCTTTATACACTTTCTAAAAGCCGAAAGATGATCAAAGTTACAGAAGAAGCGCACTCCATAGTTTGAGAGCGACATAAGAGCAAAACCCTTTTGCATGCATGCCAAAAAAAACCCAGCCTATGCAAGGTGTTAGTGGAGGGGGGGCGGGACCATAAATTTTGTATTTGGGCAGATTGGTAGCAAGACCAGTAGTCCCTAAGGCAGGTTTTAAGCTATTTAGGGTACAATCAATGCAAGTTTGGGCAGAAAAAAGACCTGCAATGCCCAGCATTGTGTATAACATGGAGATGGAAAAATGGGATTTAATTAATGGTGGTGTTGCTTTCCATAAGTTGTGGTGGTGGCCATCGATTTGGAGGGCTTCCAGAGGGGACTGGAAAATTTCCTGGAGGACAGGGCTATCCGTGGCTACTCATCACAATGTCTATGTGCTAATTCTGATATCAGAGGCACTATGCCCATGAGTACTGGTTGCTGGGGAAGCCGGGTGAGTGAGTGCTTGGGTTGTGGGTGTCCAGTGGGCAACTGTTTGGCTGCTGTGTGAGCAGGATGCTGGACTGGATGGACCCCGAATCTGATCTGGGAAGGTTGCATTTTATATTCTTAAGAATATGCACTATGCTGATCACTGTGGGAGTTAGAAACTGAGCGAGTCAGAAGGGGGCCTCCTGGGTCATCTAGTCTGACCCCTGGCTCCAGCTGGCTCCACTCATGAGTTCTGTGCATGCATGTATCGGATTGCACTGCCAGGCGCTTTTGGGACACACTGCAGCTCTCCTGGGTCCTCCCCAAAGCGGGGAGTTGCAGGGCTGGTACTGCTGCGTCCACTACCACATTGACTGGCTTCTTGCTTAGCTGGGGACCAGGTGATGCTGGTGGACATGGTCCCACCATCTGAGGAAGTGCTTCAGGCTTGCGCTATAGAAGGAAGAGCACTTCTTACACTTCCTGATCATTGGTCTGATTGCAGAATATGGTCAATAATATCATACTGGAATATTTAGTTTATATATCGGGGTACACTGCCTTCCACCCAATATGACATTAGTTCAGTTATAAACTCCTCAGAGTTGACTAAAAGTTGGGCAGGTGAGTTTTGAGGGCATTAGATCTGTGGAAGGCGCATTATTAAAATCATGTCAAACGTGTAAGATGCCGACTCACACAAAATAGCTTTTTTTGGGTAGCAATACAAAATAGTAATACAAAAAAATCATAGCAAAACCTTATGATCTGTGGGAGGGGCTTTTATATGGAAGCGTGGAAGTTCCATTTAAATAAACAAGTCAAATGCTGTGTTTTATGGACAAACTTCCTCAAAACAACACAGGTTTCAGTCATAGATCTTTCACAGAGTACCGTATTTTTCGCTCTATAAGACGCACCTGACCATAAGACGCACCTAGTTTTTAGAGGAGGAAAACAAGAAAAAAAATATTCTGAATCAAATGGGCACATAATCACAGGCACATTCCCCATCACTTCCCCACGGGCTGCACATCTGACAGACTCACTGCACACACATATTCGCTCTATAAGACGCACAGACATTTCCCCTTACTTTTGAGGGGGGAAAAAGTGAGTCTTATAGAGCAAAAAATACGGTAAATCAAAGGTTTTTTTTTTTTTTTGGGTGGGGGGAGAGAGATATAGCTTGGACAGTGGAATCTTTCTCCTGCATTGCTCTCAAACTCTAGAATGCGCATCTTTTGGAGTTGTAACTAGTTTCTGCATTCAGACCAAAACACATTTCAACTTGGTTTTTAAATTACCATTTAAGGTTTTGCCATGTTTTTATTTGATTGTGGCTTTTATCTGTAAGCTGCCTAGAGAATCCATCTGGATTAGTGGGAGGCATTCAAATTTAAAGTGAAATAAATAAATCTTGCCAAACTTTTTGTAAATTGCCTCAGTTGGTATCAGAAAGGCAGGACAGAAATACACTACAGAGATTAATAAATTAACATGGCCCAAATTCCTTGTATGCATGGAATTTTCCGGCCTAGCTGTTGCAATGTCTGGAAAATAAGTACTTTAAGAGAAATGCAAATCATGTCATAGGACATAATGCTGCTTTTCACAGCCATGAGGACTAGACATTTGGCTTTTATGGAACTGGGAGCTCAGACGCTCGAGGCACTGGACAAGCGTCGCTTTGCACAATATTGCAATGTCCCAAATACTGATAGGACTTGCTTTGTATACAGAAGGTTCCAAGATCCAACCTTGGCATCTTGATTTTAAAAAAATGATCATGGACCGAAAATATCTGAGAGAGCCTCTGTGATAGTGGACAATGTTGAGCTTGGTGGACAGTTTGGTATGAAAGGCCATGTGCCATATTCCTCAGGTTCTTTTTAAACTTTTCCATTAATTCATCGAAGGTGGATAATCAGTTAATCTCTTAGTTCAAAGCCCTACTGAGGACAATTTCTTTGTTTTAAAATTGCATATCTTGCTTTTGCAAGACATTATTTGTTTTGTACTTCACCTTTCTCCCAAGAAAACTGACACTCAAGGAAGCCCCAGGTCATGAATAAAACTTGATTAAAAGAATAAAAAGCCGAGACGCATTAAACATTAACAACACATTGATGATAGAATAAAAACAGCATCCAACTGAGCGTTTCTGCTGGGACACCAAAGGTTTGCTTGAATAAAAGGATCTTCTCAAGCTGATGGAAGGTTCTCGGTATGGGGCAAACCCAGCCTCCCTTTTTGGAGAGTCCCACAGCTCGGAAGTGACTACCAAATTCACCCATGAAGTCTCCAGAAATTCCAGCACAGTAGAAATGCATGAGACTTCTCGACAGGTTGCCTCATGCCTTCGTGCTCATGCATTGGCCTTCCCCGGCCTGGGCACTAATTTGCATGAAGGCAGGTTTGAAGCGGAATGAGATGGGCCCAGATACCTTAAGTTGGGATGGGGAGAAATACTGACCTACCTCACAAGACCTGCAAGGGAAAGAATGGTGTAGCGCTTTGCAGTTCTTCTAGCAAATGCTACATGCAGGACGACTGCCAGCACGCTCTAGCTCCGAGCACAGGCTGCAGCTCCTTCGTGAACAGGTGGGTTAATTATTAAGAATCGTTATCTGAGCACTGTGGGCCGGTTCCTTCACTAAGACCGAAGCTGGTGGCCTGTCTTGTTCGAGCGATTCATTCTCCCCCAGCTCTGTCATAGTAGCAGAGCGTTGCTCTCCCGTTGCGAGGGGTCTGTTGTCTCGAATCATCTGAAGCCGTCCCCCACCCTCCACCCCAGTCCAGGGAAAGATTGCCTTCCACGAAACTGGTCCTTGGTGCCAAAACGTTCGGGGACCGCTGCTCTAGGATGATCGAAAGATCCTGTCCTTTCTCTTCATGACAACCTTTGGAAACCTTGTAGATGCTCCCCTGTCTCCCCTCAGTCTTCTCTTCTTGAGGCTGAAATTGCCCAATTCTATCAATCTCTCTATTTTATCACTTCTATCAATGCCAGTCTCCAGACCATCAAGCCTTCCCTGCCATTCCATGCTACCAGCTTGTCTTCTTCCTTTGTAGCCTGGCCTTCCTTCCACTTCCTATGCATGACCCATCCTCCTCCTCCTCCTCCTCCACTGCATTTATAGCTCACCCTTTTTCTTTTTGTGAAGAGATTTACAGAAAACTGTGTGGGAAATTTCCAAGAAACGCATAGCAATTGTCAGCTAGGACAAAGGGCATTTGGCACACTACTTTCAAATAGTGAAATTTGCTTGTAGACACATCGTCGTATCCGGAGATCTGCTTCAAACTTGGCCCCTTAGTCCTCCCAAGCTGAGCATGTGATCTTTAGGGGGTCGAACTCTCTTCCCTGACCTGAAGCCTTCTAGATCTGTCAGCTCACAGCTCCTATAATTTCTATGGGTGTTAGAAGTATGTGTGTTACATTCTAATACATCTGGGGGGGGGGGGGGCGCCAGATTGGGGAACACCTAGATAAAGTGGCTGCATTGAGTACAGTGTCCTTCAGGATCAAGGCTTCCTCCACCATCCGTCCTTTGTATCCAGAGTCCCCTTCAACTCAGCTGCATTCAATTTTCTCCAGGCACCTGTTCTAAGAGCCCCAAGCCATAGGGAATGGTCCTGGGGTACACGCAGGTGTACAACAGATACTTTGTGCCTGAGGCCTAATTCTCATATTTTGCAGTGTGATTTTAAATTGTTGTTCACAATTTTGTTATATTAAGCTCTATATACGTATTAACAAACAAAATAAATTAAACCTTTGCACTTCTAGTTTAAAGGATCAGGTAAGCAGGTGATGGAGAAAACCCTTCTCTGCCCAAGACTCTGGAGAAGCACAAGGCTGGTTCGTACAATCAAAATGCCCATCTGGGTTATTTAACCCATGGAGGGATGTAGTGCATGCAGACTGGAGTCCTGAATGTTCAAACCACACCTGCAGCTTGTCATTTCGCTTGAACCTGGAGTGCGTGTTGTGCAATGGCAAAACAGCCTTCACATAACCCACAGTCTCTTCTAAGGCTAGATGAGGATTGCCTGACCTTTGCACAACTTCCGTCACCCGGAGGAGCATGCCAGAACAAAGAGCCTGTGTGCGCTTGAATGTCCAGGAGCAGGCTCACTGTGGCTTCAACACGTCAGGCCAGGCACCCAGGATTGTGTGAACCGGGTTCTGGGCCTGGCACACGTGATGCACGACGAGGCTTCATTTACTTGTGGAAGCTGTTGTTCGCATGGGGTACCCATGGGCCACGGTTTGTGCATGGCACCCAGAGGTGCCAGGTTTGTGTTGTGTAACTGGATCAGTCTTTCCCACCCTGGTCCCCTCCAGATGTGTGGGGCCAGAATTCCCAGAATCCCCCAGGCAACCTTTTTATTTAAAAGTTATTTTAATTGTTAATTATAAATTGTTTGTGTTGTATTTTAACTTGTTTATTCGAGATGGGCCAGTTTTGAATAGTTTTAATTTATTCTGGTATTGTATTGTTGTGAGCCGCCCCGAGGCTTTGTTGCGATGGGGGCGGCATACAAATGTTTTAAATAAAGTAAGCAAGGGATGGGGAATGACCTGGAATGGACAGTAGAAAAGCGAGAGCCAGGAGGAGAGATTCACAGGACTAAGGCCGGCCCTCCTGGCTCACGTACCTTCCTGCCTTGTGGAGCCAAGCAGCTACTCGGTGTCTTTTGGCTGACAGCTGTCTGCTTCCAGACTTGGGCCCTTGGGCAACTGCAAAATCCAGTCAGCTTCATTTGCTGGGGTTGGACCTGAGCGCCCTCTGGCCCCTTCCTACTCCACTATTCTGTGATTCTGTCAGAAGAAGTTGCTCTTGAATAGGTTTTGGAACCCCAAATGCCGCTGAGAGGCAAGGGCTGTGTCCAGAAAGCAGAATATGAAGGAGAAAACGGGAAACGTCACCTGAGCACCGTCTCAGTGGTGTCCTCCTTCCCCATTGTGGCCTGATGACCTTGCTGAAGTGTGCCCGGTTTAAATCACTTTTAACCTGGTCCTGAATTATTCTTCTTATTATTGTTCTGAACTGTTTTTTGAAATAAGCATGAATTTCTCCCTGAGTTGCAGGTTTGCATTTATGTCCTTTTCGTTATGTACTTTTAGATTTTGCGTTTTGTCAGTCACCCATGGAAGCCTGCCTACCGGGTGGTAGAGAAGTGTAATAAATGAAATTAAATCATAGATTATTTTTTAGAAGAAATGAAAAATGAGGTGCAAAGATTAGGAAACATGTACAAAATCTATGATGTGGCCATGAGGATATTGATCATATTGATTAGCTATACTACTTATAAACTTTGTGGCAAAATTCTATGCACCCTCACCCCCTTTTACTTCAGGTCCTTAATTAAACTCTGAAGTAATCTTTTGCCTGGAACATTTCACAAATATCTAAGAGGCATTAAACCAATAGGGATATATAATCAACATTATGTATAGCCATATGGTGTCACAGTATATAAATCCAGAAATATCCCACTTCTCAAAGTTATACTTTTAAAAAAGAACATCTGTTACTATCCTAATTAATTGCAACCCAGCTGCACCCTTTCCTGAAAGAAAGACAGAGGTGAGAAAGCCCCACAAAAGGAGCATTGATTTTGGAAGCTTGAAAACAAGTATTGATAATAAATTCAATTGACATCCAGTCCCAGTGAAAGCTGTAGGATTTTATTAGGGGCATCTGTGTCCCTTGATCTAGAATGTATATGTAGAATCGATGTACATTTGGTGGTAAGCTATGCTGAATGCAGGGGCGCATCCATCTGAATATAGCATTTCTGGGTGAATTCTGCTGCCCGGTTAGGCATTGCAGCTGTTGCCATGTTGGTGCCATCCAGCTGCAATTCTCTGCATAGCTGCGGCTGCTGGAAGTTACAGGAAAGCTCCAAACTATGGAATTAAAAACAGAAATCTCAGGTCTAGCTTTGCTTCACCAGCTTTGTGTGTGTATGTGTGTGTGTGTGGTTTTGTTTTGTTGTTTTGTTTTTCAACTCTGTTAAGAAGAAACAGCCCCAATTACTCAAGAAATCTTTATTTATTTTTATTCTACCCAATAGTTGAAGCTCTATGGATGGCTCACAGCAATTAGTCAAAATACAAACATATACAATAGAAATTCAGTATAAAATTCCGACGGACATGTTTAAAACAGCTCAAAAATTGCAGTATACAAAAATATGAAACAGTTTAACATCTAAAACATTTTCAATACAGCTAGACCTAATTCAAACAGTTGGCTATCTGCCAGAACTTAAGCTGGACTGCATACAGAATGCAAGGTGACGAGCGTGTGCTTCATTTCCTTCCATTTTGCTGCAGAATAAGCAGCCTTATATTTTAAAAATCCATAGAGAGAGAAAAGTTGACAGAAATGCCGCCACCCAGCTATTCTGTACTATATTTCGATCTAGCCTTTCCTCCTGCAAAGCACCCAAAATGGCTCACATCCTTCTCTCTGTGCAGGAGGAACCCTGCTAGGCTGGGGGTCGGACTGGCCCACAGTCACCCGTGAGCTTCAGGGCCGAGCAGGGACTAGACGCCAGGTAGCCCGAGTCCCAGCCTGCACCGCTCTGTCGCACTGGCTCCCCACTTGATGGGGTCAGCCACCCGGGGGATGCCACTAGGGACCAAGAGTGGCTGGGACTCATTCAAGGGGGTGGCATTAACACCCCAGGTGCACCCCCAGGTACAGCTGCAAAAACATCTTGCCTGAAACTTGGAAAACCATTGCTGCCATTCAGTGTCAACACTGCTTGACAATGGACTAGTCACAATGGCGCAGCTCGGTCTGCAGCCCTGCGCTTTACCCTTGGGAGGCAGCGGGGGAGGACCGGTGAACCTCCGTGACCGGGTCCGCACGTCCCGGTGGCAATTTCCGGGTTGTTTCAAGGCAGCTTCCCAAATGCTCTCTTTCAGTCTCCAGATGAAGTTAATTGAGCCTTTCTTAGACTGTCTTTGGTAGGACCCTCCACAATTCGACATGCAGCAGCATTTGATGCTGTGAACATGCAGGCTAGAGCGGCAAAACTCAGGCAGGGCTTCATTAACAAACTTAGCCATCTGATAGAAGCATGACATGATGTTTCAAAAGAGGTAACCATTCTGTGTCATCGCTACGCGAGATCACTCAGAGGTGCCACTCTCCCCCTTCTGATGCCGCTTTTGGGTCTTACTGACTTCCTATTATACAAATTCTACTGGGACCAGAGCTAAAAACATTACTATTATTTTAAGGCGATGCACACTTCCTGTTAAAATGTCAGAAGCTGGTTGCTGAGTCTGCTTCTTGTAAAATCTCTCTTTACAATTCGAGAGACCATTGTGTGAGCAGGAAAAGAAATATGCCCACTGCTGGTTTTATCTAAGAAAGAAGTTGCTGCGGTTGTTGCATTGATGGTTGGATTACAGTCATGCAAACTGTTTGGGGAATGTCACACATTTGGACAGTGCTGTCCCTGAATCCCAGAAGAGGAACCCGAAGGATCCCGTGAAGGGGCACCTGGGGCCTCCAGTGGCCAAATCCATGCTTCTGGCAAGCCCCCTCTCCAGCCACAAAAGCCACAGACCTCCCCTATGCTTTGCCCCACAGCAAGCTGAAATTCCGAGACACACACAGTTCTGAGACCGGTTTGATCGCCTTGTGGTCCAAGGGACTCGCAGGAGTCTCCTCCAGCAACACAACTCAAAGGCCTCAATCCTTCAGTGCTCAGCCTTCCTTATGGTCCAGCTTTCACAGCCATACATTGCAACTGGGAAAACCATAGCCTTGACTATACGCACTTTTGTTGGCAGGGTGATGTCTCTGCTTTTTAGTATGCTGTCTAGATTTGCCATAGCTCTCCTCCCCAGGAGCAAGCGTCTTTTAATTTCTTGGCTGCAGTCTCTGTCTGCGGTGATCTTGGAGCCCAGGAGAATAAAATCTGTCACTACCTCCATTTCTTCCCCATCCATTTGCCCTTCAGTCTGCAGGCGATTCCCTCTGAATGAGGTCAGGAGCATGTGGGTGCTAGACGGGGCATTCTCCGTCGTGGCCCCTCATTTCTGGAGCTTTCCTCCTGGGGCTTTGGGACTAGCCCCCACTGTGAATATTATATTATTATTTTATTTCTATGATGCCCAATGGCTGAAGCTCTCTGGGTGGTTCACAGCAATACATAAAATATAGTAGAATTACAATATAAAAATACAGATCACAGTGAAGCATTATAAAACATACAGGGCAAAACTTACAAGCCAAATTCAAAAGACTACACTAGCTAACACAAATGAAATCACAAAACCTGTTAAACAGCTGACACAATCCCCCTATATATTATTTAAAGCTGATGAAACGTTCTGTCTTAAGTGGGCAGTCCTAAGCTGGTAGCAAAAAGCTCTCAGTGGAGAGCTTGTTTCAGAGCTGTGGGGCCACCACCGTGAAGGCCCCGCCCTCATTGCCCCCAATTACGGCTTCCTCACACATGGCAGTCAGAGGACAGGTCCCAAATCACTAGCATAGTGTCTGGGTCGTTTGCAGTGAGGAGAGACTTGGTTTTGCGCCCCCAAAAGTGCAGCTCTTCCCATAGATGGGGCACGAGGTGCCTGGAGGCTCACAGGGTGACAATTTGCCTTCCCTGTAGCAACGGAAAATACAAGAGACTCCACCATCTTTTAGTTTCATTTTAAATCCTGTACAGTATTTTAAGTTTTAGAGAGCCTCAGCTATTAGGCAGTACAAAAACGAATTAATAAGCAAACAAGTAAAGCTTTGTACCACTGCTAGTTCTTACCCTGCTATAAAGTCCTTTTAACCGTTTATTTTTATACTATATTTTATGCTTTTGGGTTGCTTTAAATTGCAGCGAGCCACCCAGAGAGCCTTGGCTATTGGGCATGATATAAATGTCATTAAAAAAATAAAGCCATTTCTGCTCTGGATCATCGGCTTTTTCTCTTGCTGCATTCCCAGACCTCTGTTGGAAGAGCTGCCCTGCCTGATTCTGGTCGAATGCACAAGATCTGTCAGCAGTTCCCCCCATCTGCAACAAGTAGCTGGTCAGCCGTCTGAGCAGAAAGGCAGAGATCACGGTTTTCTACACTGTGGTGAAAGTTACCGTGAGTCTATTGAAATAATAGCTTCTCAACATGCATCTGTAGGTATAGCTGAACATATGCACATTTTATGCAAATTGCTGTCCTCTTGTGTCTCCTTTTTTGGAGATGATCTTGACCTTTTTTCGGCAATTCATAAGTGGTCACTCTAGTTCAAACTGCGGGAAGCACTACATTTTTTCTTCTTCTTTGGCTCGCACACAGAAAGATGGGAGCTTTTCAAATCTTGGAACTGCCTGATGGAGAAACCAGAAGCTTGGGCTGAATCCACAGTGGGGGTGGGAGCCTCCCTTCCCCCCTCTTCTAGGCAGAATGTGGCCACATGTGTCTCCCAATTTCCGGTCTGTGTGGAGTACAACAGAACCCTGGAGGCTCCCAGGACCTGAGAGCCGAGAAGGGAGGGGCTCTTGCAGATCCCCCCATGTTGTGCAAAAAATACCTGTCCAGCTCCGCAGCCAGGATGTGGGTGGCCAGAGACAAGGCAAGACAAGAGAGACAGAGGGACCCGGACAAGGGCAACAGAACTTCAGGAAAGACAGAGTCCAAAAGAAAGGTTTAATGGGATGTCTGAATCATAGTCATGGTACAGGCTGAGGTCAGGAACCAGAATGCGTGAGGGCAGAACGAGGACATGGCCAGAAACAAACCAGGGATCAGGAAACAGGAGGACACATGGAGGTGCAGGGACCTTGGACAGGGTAACAGGATGGGAGACATGGCAAGGCAGGGCTCATGCAACAACAGGAACAAGATGCAGCGAGGTCCAGGCAAGACGCAGGAGCTGAGTCGCAGCCCTCAGGAAGCCCTGCGTTACAGCCAGGCAAGATACACGGGAGAGGCAGGATACAGGTCGGGCAAGAGGCAGCCACCAAGGCAAGGCAACATGGAAAGGCAGGAACCGTTAGGCAGGATGCAGGCACAGCACGTAACAGGCGAACCTGTGTAGCTGAGGCAACAGGGCAAGGCAGGAGACAGGGCAAGCAGCAGGAGCAGACTGGGGGGGGGGGCATGATGTCCCTCTATAGGTGCCTCAAAGGCTCAGGCTGTCACAAAGAGGAAGGTCAAGATCTCTTCTCGCTCATACCAGAGCATATAATAATCAAGTCAAGTGGCAACAACCCATGTTTAGGTTAGATATCAGGAAAAGCATCTTTGCTATCAGAGCAATATGGCAGTGGAACCAGCTGCCTGGATTGGTGGTGGACTCTCCCACACTAGAGACAGTCCAAAAGAAACTGGACAGCCATCTGAGTGGGATGGTGTGAACTGGTGTCCTGCAACAGCCAGGGGCTGGACTCGATGGCCTTCAAGGCCCCTTCCAACTCTACTTATTCTGTGACTCTATGAAGGTGCTGGCAGCCAGAGCATGCTCTTGTATAGCTCTCCCCGCAGGATCCCCGGATGGCACTCATCAGGAGCATGCAGTGGTGGTTGCTCTGGTCCTGGCCACCACAGCAGCCCAAATCCTGACACTACCTCTACCCTGTGCAAAAGCTACAAAAAGCAGAAGAACAGGATTGGCTGGGATTTTGCCTGGACCACCAGCAATTCCATGCCGGAATACCGAACCTTCCTCTTGCAGATAAAGTCGCCATCCTTTTTCCTTTTCCTACACCTTTAGCAACAGCTGAGACGTATTTAGCCTTGTATTAATCCCTGGCTTCTTTAAACCATCCTTTGCCCCTACAGCTAGTAGAGTGGCACAGAAAGGCCATGCCTAAAATTAATCAGCCGAAAGACCAACCCAACAATAAGCCATTTGGGCAGCGAAGATCAGACCTGTGGCACCGCCACACTCCAAGCGCCTCGGTGGACAAAAATATTTTGACCTGGCCCCAAAAGGACTGCCGGATCGGTGCCAGTTGTGCCTCTACAGGGAGAGCATTTTAGAAATGAGACGCCAACGTGGAAATGCTGTCCTGCGGCAGACAGAGGCGTATCGCAAACACCCCTTAACAAGGGGAGCTGGAGAAGAGGCCCTCCTGAAGATAGCAGTGCTTGAGCAGCATGATATGGGAGGAGGCGCTCCTTCAGGACTTTGGATCCTGAGCCATGGAAGCCTCTTGAGATAAGCACCTTGAATTTGACCAGCAATGCGGTTCTTTCGAAACTGGCACAATGCGCTCCCACCTGGCCACACCAGCAGCTGTGCGCTGCACTCTTCGGAGCCTCCAGATCATCACCCAGGGCAGCCCCAGATGCAATGCCTCACGGTGGTCTAACCGAGAGACCAGGGCACAGATCACCCTGGCCAGACCTTCTCCACCCAGGAATGGTTGCAGCTGAGGAAGCAGCTGATCAAGGACACGGCGTGCCTCCAAGCCCACCTGACCCCCCAGAAGCAAGGACAACGTCCATGAGAGGTAGCTGCTCTTTCAGGGGGAGAGCAACCAGCGTGGTGGTGTGGTTAAGGGCATGGAGCTGGGCCTCCGGTGATTTGGGTTCCAGGCCCTCCTCAGGCCTGGAGCCAACTTTGGACACTCAGCCCAACCTACCTCACAGGGTTGTTGTTGCAGGGAAAGAAGAAGAGAGTGATATGAGCTGCTTTGATTTTTTTTTCTAAGAAAAAGGCAGGATATAGGTCAAATAAATAAGTAAGCCCCATCTCGAAGAGGCTGAACACCCAATTCCTGGACAGAAGAACTATATACTGGCAGTCCTCCATTTTAACAGGATTCAGCTTCAGTTTATTGGCCTTCATCCATGATCAAATTTGGACAGCAATTCAGCACCTGTACAGCCCCACGTGACACAGATACAGAGAGAATTATCAATCAATCAATTAATTAATTAATACTATGCCATCCAATAGTTGAAGAACCCCAGGCAGCTCAGAACAATTTATCAAAGTGCAATGATAAAAAGGATACAATTAAAAAACAGCTATAATAAGCACAGCATAACATTCCAATGTACAAAATTTTAAACCGTTTAAAGATGTGCAACAATTCAATAAAAAACAACCTGTTAAAAAGAAGCAGACATATCCCATCATTCAGTGTTTGCAAGAAGAGCCTTAGCCATGGGTTGTGAACAGATGGCTAAACGTCTGAGGGAGAAGATGGGTTGTGGAACCTCACAGCACAAACGTGGCTGCCCCCCCCCCGCCCTGCCCCAGCCGCCCCGGTCACTTTCTAAAGTAGGAGCGAAACCATAGCATCACTACGCCTCATCGTCCAACAGACAGGGCAAGTCCAGCAAGACTCCAGCGCTGATGGTCAGAGAAGCTGCGGAGACATCAAGAGGAACTCTGGGTCCACCTCTCCCACCTGGGTCGCCGAGGCTGCTGAGATGCCAGGGTCAGCTCCCGCAGCCGGTCTCTTGCAAATGCCCCTTTCCCCACAACAACTGGGCAACGGTGGTGCTCGGCTCCCCTGGCCGTGGAGAGCTCCCTAAAAGCAAACGACCCACAGCTCTCCTCACCTTCTGTGCCCTGAGCCTGCTTTGCAAAGAGGGTTGGCTGCATTCAGTGGATGGAGTTGTGGTCTTTCTTTGCCAGCTGCCTCTGATCAAACATGTCCAGGGAGAAAGTCAGATGACTGGGGAGAGAGGGGAAGAAAAGGCCGGGCAGCCCCAGGCTGTGCGAAGAGTTAACAAGCAGTCAGTTGTCATTGGCCAGCAAAGCAACGCCTCTTTGGGTTCCTTGCTCATTATTTTTTCCTCTTCCCCTTTCCCTTAAATTATTATCAAGCTAACAAGTCTGGGCTGTTTTTGGGCCAGCAAGGGGTGTCAACTTCCAAACTGCTCGCTTGCTCGCTCGCTCGCTCTCCCTCCCTGCCTCTCTCCCTCTCTCTTCAAGCTTGTTTAATCTTTAATGCAAAACCATTGAAACATTATGCAATCCCAGCAAATAGAGGCATTTCGCAACAGTGCATCAGGCCCTCGCTGGCTGCCTGAGAGCCCTCTCCCTTCTCTCTCTCTCTCCTACACCACCCTGGGGCTGGGAAACCACACACCTTGCTTGTCTTCCCCCAACACAGGTTGCTGCTCACCTGTCCTGGGCTCTCATCCTTGCTCACCGCTCAGCGGGGCAGCAAGTGCTAGGGATCAATGAAGGACCCGAAGCCACGTCAGCTGTGTGAGACTGAGACGGGGCGGGTGGGCTATGTAGTCCAGCATTGCCTATTCCACCAGGCAGCAACCCTCTGAAGAGCAGGCAGAGGCATTTGTAGGCTTGGCCTCCTCAAATCCTCCAGAGCACAGGCAGACCAGCGCTGCCTCGCTACATGGTGGGATAGCAGGATTGTGACCCCTGTCCCCCCTGCCCATTGGCTGTGCTGGCTGGTTGGGCTTGGAGTCCAACAGCCTCCAAAGCAGCTCCTCCAGATGTGGCGGGACTGCCATTCCCATCATCCCAGGATGCTGCCGGTCCAGGCTGGACCCTTCTACATGCGACGCACGTGCTCTTTGCTTAAGCGGTGCTCCCTCCTCGTCCCGTGCAGAACTGTCACGCCAGTGGGAAGTCAGAACGGCCAGCATTTCATCTTGCCCTTCTCCCGTGTCTTTAGACGCACTGGAACGTAACAGGCCTCTTGCTAAGGCCCTCATTCTCACTGATTTATGCACGGAGAAGCCACACGGGGCCAAACGCACAGAAGAGCCCTCCACTTTCTCTCTGCCTGAGGCTGCAACGGGAGCCGGAGCGCCTGTAGCCGGGAGCACCACCTTGCATTTCATAGACCAAGGCGAGAGGTGCTGCTGGGGCTTCCATACGGAAAGGCCGTCCCCGGCTGCAGCTCTGCGATGTGGAAGGCAACCGAAAGCCACCGCGTTATATTTCCCTCATATACTCATCAGGGCCAAACAGGAATGATCTGGCCATGAGGAGGTCCCTCCTTTAGTAGGAGAGGAACAAGAAGAAGTTTGGAAACGGACCACGTCGCATGTGATGGCCAAGAGCCTTCTCTGCTCAAGACCCCGGAGCCCTGGACAGCTCGATGCAGCGATGCCTGAACTGGCATCCAGCCGGGTCGTCATCAGCTGTGTTCTCCTGAGCCACCGTCTCGTGTCCTTCAGACGTTTCTTGCCCGTGTTCCCAGCGTCCCTTCTGCTCCCTTGCCGGATGTTGCTCTCAAGCGCTCTCCACCCACTGGAGTGCTGGGTTGAGGCAAAACCCACTGACCTTTCACATGATGCTGCTGGAACGTGTTACTCACAGTCACAAGATGACGGAAGCCCTGTTCCAACAGCCTTCCAGCACACTCAGGAAGAGCACCGATTTATTCCAGTCTTCCTGCCTCGCGGCTCTCTGTCCCCAGTTCCCCATGCACAGCGGCTCAAGGGGTTAGAAAAAGAAGATACAGCTGGCATCCTGAGCTTGACACCCCTCCATCCCCCTTCTGTGCCCCAGCTCATCCTTCCTTCTGCCATGGCACCCCCAAGGCACCCTTCAGTTCAGTGCTTCATCCACCAAATCTGTCCTTGGCCGTCAGGCCTTCCCTGGTTGTAACAGCATGGAAAAGGTTCAGAGTTTGGACTACTAGTGCCCTTCTGGCCACAGAATCATGGAATAGTAGAGTTGGAAGGGGACATGAAGGCCATCGAGTCCAACCCTCTGCTGTTGCAGGACACCAGGTCACACCAGCCCACTCAGAGGACTGCCCAGTTTTGCCTTCAGTGTCCCTAGTGTAGGAGAGCCCACGATCTCTAGGCAACTGGATCCACAGTTGTGTTGTTCTGACACTGAGGAAGCTTTTCCTGATGTGCAGCCTGAATCTGGGTTGTCGTCACTTGACTTGATTCCTCCATGTCCTAAACTCAGGTATGAGCGAGAAGAGATCTTGACCTTCCTCTTAATGACATCCTTTGAAGGAACCTCCCTAGGTCATGGCTCCCATTGCTGTATTGCTCGAACAGGAACCTGCTTCCTGTATCTTGAGCCCATTATTCTGTGTCCTGCGCTCTTGGATGACTCAGAAGAGATCCTGGCCTTCCTCTGTGTGGCAGTCCTTCAAGTACTTGGAGGAGGTTATCCCATCAATAACACCCTCCCAGATGTGTTTCCCAGCAACCAGCACGGAGAAACACACCACCTTTTCCTCCGTGAAGTTGTCTAATCCCACTTTAAAGCCATGCATGTCCGTGATCACCACCTCCTGTTCCGAAGCAAATCGATGAACGATGCACAGTGAAAGGGGGGCCTTCTTTTTATCCATTGTGAAGTTGACCTGGGGACACATCTGGGAGGGTGCTCACAAAACATGTTTGTGAATATTTTACTTACTGTTTTAAAAGTAGGACCAAAAGCTCTGCTTTCTCCACACCATGAATAATTTTAGGCATTTCTACAACGTGCTCAGCCTTTCTGTAAGCTAAAGAGCCCTGCCTGTGGTAACTCCTTTGGCTAGCAGAGATGAGCTGGCTCTCTCAGTGTTTGGTTGCCCTTTCCCATAACCTCTTCTGCTCTATAATCCCCTTCTTGAAGTGTGGTAACCAGAACTGCCACAGTAAACCAAACCTGGTTGCAATGTAGGTTTGTTTATGAGCAGTTTTATTTATATAACAGTTTATGTTATGTTATATAACAGTTTATGTTATGACATTGGCAGTTTTATTGTTTATGCCTTACATAGTATTTATTTTTCATTATTATTTAATAGATTTACCGTATTTTTCGCTCTATAAGACGTGCCTGACCATAAGATGCACCAAGTTTTTAGAGGAGGAAAACAAGAAAAAAAATATTCTGAATCAAATGGGCACATAATCACAGGCACATTCCCCATCACCTCCCCACGGGCTGCACATCTGACAGACTTAATGCACACACATATTCGCTCTATAAGACGCACAGACATTTCCCCTTACTTCTGAGGGGGAAAAAAGTGCGTCTTATAGAGCAAAAAATATGGTATATACTGTTGACCGTAAGTCTAGGCAGCTACAATACTCAATATTGAGTAAACCTTTTTCACAACGGCCACAGACTAACTGGGTCACCCTTTTCCTCAAGTAGTCCACCAAAAACTCAAGTCAATCAATGCCAACTCCAATATACCGTATCATGAGAAGATGTTTTCCCCCCTAGTTGGTCTATCATGTTCATGACCAGTCAGAACCCTGTCATGAAACTTCAGTGTGGTACTCTGGTTTTTCAAAACTTTGGAGAGATTCAATGGGTTGTTGGAAAGTGTCCAATGCTTCACCTGGGAGCTCCTAAGGAAACACTACAGATTCCAGTGGAAAGAGTGGCGATGCAAGGGGCCGCTCTAGGCATCTCAGCTCCACTGCAAGAACAGGCTCATTCAAGCACTGCCCCATAAGAACTCGCAGGGTGTTGGCGTTGGCAGTTCCCCAGGCAAGCTGGGAGAAGCAGGAAAGCTTGCCACCTACGACAGGTTGCTATGTTTTGTGAATCCAGTCACTGCCTGGATTCAGACAACAGGGTAACCCCCACCCAAGGGCTGAGCATGGGTTGACGGCAGCTCATCATTTACTGTGGGTCATTCGCAAAACATGGCTTATCATGTTTCAAGAACTTTTCGGAGTTCAGCAATAACACTCAAACTCAAAGGTTGTGTTATTGTGTTGTCTAGAGCCGGATGAAACACAGGGAACGTCTTCTACTGGCTCAGGTCACATGATCACTGCGGCTCACATGATCACTGTGGCTCACCACAGTAGGTGGCTCAAGCTGCCGCCTAAGCCGGGTGCCCTTTGCCTGGCTACCTGTCCAGGCGGGTAGCATGCTCAGTGGTTGGATTATCTGAGGACCATTCCTGCCTTGGGCAAGTTGTGCCAGGTAATTGGGCCAATGGCACCAGGCCCATGCTGGCCCACGCTGTGGACAAAGCAAGCCACACTGGAGGTTCTCCAAACCAAGCCCCTGAGCCAGACCACAAAAGGTGGCTTCAGCAGGGGGCTCACCAGGCCTGGAGCCCCAAATCTCTCATTCAGAGCCTCAGATCTCCGGGAGGCCCCCTCCCCCATCCACTGCTGCCCAGGGGCACCTTCTGAAAGATGGGGAGCCCCAAGGGTCTTGTTGCCTCTGAACTCCCTGGATCAGCTGCCTTTGTGCCCACCTGTGCCTCACCTCTGCTGCCCGCTTTGAATTTTTCTGCCTGAGTATTTTTTCCCCAAGATCAAATGCCCTTCTCTCCTTCGTCCACGTGTCCCTTTTTACAAACAGGGGTGCCCGGGAGACAGGCTCCTTTAGAGACACACACAGAGAGACTTTGGAACACATGTAAATGATCGTATGCAAATCTGCGCGTATTTCTGGCTCTGACTCTGTTCAGTATCAGCGACGATGGCGGCACCTCAGCACCGTCATTGCACTCTGCGGGGTCTGAGGCGGCCCATCCTGAACGTACCTGGAGAGAGCAGAGGCTGAAGTGCTGCCCCCCGTATGCAAAACAGGAGCCCACACGTCCCACACGCCTCCCAAAGCCCCTGTGCACATCTGCCTTCCTCCCAGCTTTAAGGTTTGGTGGGCGGATGGACGTGACAGCAAATGACAACACATTCAGCTGCCAGCCCAGCCTTTTCAAATGTTTCAGGCAACCTGCTCACAGCAACAACACAGCAACAACAGTGTCATGCATACCTTTATCAATGAACTGATTGCCTTATAACTTGGAAGAATTGAAAGCTCACTTGTAAAAGGGCAACCCCCCCCCCCTTGCAGGTGTGTGTACCTGTTGACTTTATGCACAGACGGCATCAATGGCTCATTTCTCCGTGCTCAGCCTTGCTCCAAGCAGCCTTCTCCGATCAGTTAAGCTGATGAGGCTTACGAGTCCATCCACTGTCTCTTAACGTTCTTTGTCCACCTTGGTACCCTTAACTCCACCTTCCCCACCTGGTGTCAGATGTGTTGGGCCAACCCTTCCCATCATCCCCCAGCCAGCTTGCACAGAAGCCCCAAAAGCTCTCAGGTGGTTATCTCTGTAGACTTGGGGCCTTTCACCATTCATCAGACCCTCAGCTGTTTGAACTTGCCCTGTCCGCTCTCCCCAATTACAGCTCACGGAGATCTCGGATTTCTCCATTGACTTCTATAGGCAGTCCTCACTGCCATCTTTGGGAAATATGGGTTTTCCAGGGAATGACAAATCCAGACAGTGAGACGTTTCACTCTGCGTGTTTTGCTTTTCTTTGTCTCTTTCTCCATCCTCCCCCCTCCCCACTCGTCCCTGGGCACATAATTATGCATAATTATTTCATAATACTAGCATGTTTCATTATATACTGACACACAGAGATATACAACATACAAGACACCAGTGAATCTTTTTATATTCCATTTCAAAATTGTAGCAGTCAAGTTTTGTTCCTTTTTCTGGTGTGGTCGGTATGTTTCCTATTGCAGAGTTTTAAACACTGGAAAATATCTGGCATGTGTGTCTTGTTCTCACCCTCTTCCACTTAACTCCCTTCCGCTCACCAGTCCCCAGATCTGTAGCACCCCTGGAGCATTCCGGGACAGGGCTGCCCATGTTCCCCCGTCATCACACCCTTCAGACAGCGAATTCCATCTCCAGCCTCACCAGGCCACTTTTCTGTTCCGAGGGACCACTCAACTCTCCTTGGCCTTTCTGGCTTTTCGAGGGTGCTTTTAACCCACAATGGGTTCCCAACACATATCCAAGGTCTAGTTAGTGCCACCACTGGGTTCTTGAGGGTACTTGGGCAGGGCCCTCCAGGCTCACGAGCCTCCCTTCTCGCCACTCCTGCCACCAGCAGCTCTTCCTCCTCTTCGTTCTCCTCACAGCTCTGTCTTGCCCACTTGCTCCGTGGCATCTCTTTTCCTCCTCCTCAGCAAGCCACACGATCCTGCAAAGCAGCAGCAGGTGCCGGGGTTGGTAACTGTGGGCCCCTGCGGAGCTGGGCATCCCTGGCCAGTGCCCAGCCATGCCCAACTTCAGCGCCGGCCCCGGTTGTAGAAAACCTCCATCACCTGAGGATGCCGTTGCTGAGTCACCCCACTGTGGGGAAAGAGCTTTCAGCATTTTTAGCACACAGGGGAATTCTGGGAAGCCTTTTGTTGACAAATTTCTGTCTTGGAACAGGCCCAGGAGCTCTGCTTGTGGGGAAAGCATGCTGACCAGCACCAGGGCAACATCGATGCGCTCGAAACACGGTGCTGGAGAAAAGCTTTGTGAATACCCTGGACGGACAGAAGCACAAAGTCCTGGATCAAAGCAAGCCAGAGCTTTCCCTGGAAGCAAACACGACAGAACTGAGACTATCATACTCTGGGCACATCATGAGGCGGTGAGGTTCCCTGGAGAAAAACAATGTGCTAAGGAAAGTCAAAGGCAGGAAAGGAAGACCAAATCGGAGAAGGATAGCCTCCATCAAGGAAGTCACAAGAGTTGAATAAGATTGTCATGGATAAGGCATTTTGGAGGGTTTGCGTTCATGGGGTTGCCGTAAGTTGGAGACGGATTGATAGCACATCCCAAGAACAGGATGACATCGCTAGGAAACTGAATCTCTGGGACCGAAATGGGGATGCAGTCGCTCCATCATAGGAGCCGGGTCTACCTTCACCTGGCTAGTATATTAGAAAAAAGACATTTCGGCTGAGCAGCCTTTACCCAGATGTACCAAAGTTATAAAAGGCCAAGGGGGATTTTAAAAACAGCTGATTGAATCATGGTAAGATCCTCAAGTGTAAGGATGTGTCACTGGAGTCCAAGGCCAAGATCAGCCACACAACTGTATTCCTGATCGCTGCGTGTGGGTTTGAAAGCTGAACAGGGAAGAAAGCTGGCAGGAGGAAAATGGATTCATTTGCAACGTGGTGCTGCAGGAGAGCTTTGCAATTCCGATCAAACCAGAGCTTTCCCTGGAAGCAAAAACGACAAAACCAAGGCTGTTGTGCTCTGGCCACTTCAGAAGGCACAACTCCCTGGGGAAGGCAGCAGTGCTGGGGAAAATCAAGGGCAGAAGAAGAGGGAGAACAGCTATGCGATGGATCAGTTCCATAAAGGAAGTCGCAGCCCTGAGTTCACAAGAGCTCAGCAGTGAAGGACAGCTATTTTGGAGGGCTTTCAATCCATAGGCTTGCGATGAGTCAGAGGCGGCTGGATGGCATGTAATGACAGCAACAAGCGCAGCGGCTGCTGATTTTCTCCAGCACTGGAAGCAGCCTGTCTCTTGGGTATTTATTCATTTATTTATTTAGAGTTTTTGTATGCTGTCCCATCGCTTATAGCCTCGGGACGGCTCACATAAATAAACAAACATAATACAAAATAATACAAAATACAATTGACAATTAAAATCCGGAAACACCCTGACTGCACAATTAAAACCTCTAGATATTAAACTTTATTAAAATATTTTTTAAATAAAAAGGTCTTGGCCTGGCACCGAAAAACAAATAACGAGGGTGCCAGGCAGACCTCTCTGGGGCGCCACCGCAGAGAAGGCCCTCCTCCGGGTACTTTGTCTCCTGATGTCTCTCCCGGAGGAGGGCCTCTGCCGCCGATCTCAAGGGGCGGGAGGGCAAATAAGGAAGCAGGCGTTCCTTCAGGTTCCTTCAGGGTACCAGTTGCTGCTGTCACAGTCTGGTGTGCCTCCCTCCCACATCCAGTGCGTCCCAATGCAAAGGAGGACGCAGGACTAGCACACCTTTGGCCTGGTCCCACGTGGTTTTCCTCCTGTTCTTAAGGTTGCAGGAGACACATGGAGGGAGGGGGGGCACTAGAAGCCCATCACCCCATAGGATGGAGCTGTACTCTGACACACCTGGGTGCTTGGCATTAAGCCCAGGCAGGTCAGTCACATCCCCAAGCTCTCTCTGAAACCAGAGCCACCTCCCAGCCAGGGGTTGAGAAACCCCTCACCAGAGCTCCCAGCCCGCCCGCCCCCCCCCCAGGTAGCCAGCCTCCCAGGTAAGGGTGGGAACCACCTGAATTCGAATGCGGTGGGGATTTCCAACCCATGGACACCCGTCATGGCTACCCGGTCGGAAAGGGGACAAAAGGGGACCCAGCAGGCGCTCGGCTGCCCCTTCGCCTGCCATCGGGCCGCTCTCGGGAGCAAAAGTCATCCTTGCAGTGCTGCATCGGGCAGCGCGTCCCGCAGGGGCGCCTCTTTGGCAAGCCGCGCCCGGCGGGGCGGAGGGGCGTGCAAGGGCGCGCGCTGCCCGAGAGGCTCCGACAGGCCTCCACGCACGGGGCAGCCTCCGTGGCCTCCTCGTCCAGCGCGGGATCGGCGCCTCTTCTTTTGCGGCGCGGGGCGGGGGGCTCAGTAGCCCGGATGTTTTCCGTGTTCCGAGCCGCGGCGGCAGGAGGGCTCGCGGCGCCCTCTAGTGGCAGGCGGCGGGAAGGGCTACCAACAGATTCCCGGTGTTGCCCTGAAGGCGCTATAGATCGGAGGCGACCCGGCGGCCGCCTTTTCCATCATTAAGCAAAAATAGCTGCGTCTGCCAGTCGCCCCCAGCAGCAGGCGCCGCGCTTGCCGCTTCTGCAACCCTGCCTTCCCCGCGGCCCGGATCCACCGGGGGCGGCGCACGGGGCCGTGCTTTCCGCGGGGCTCGGAGGTGCCCATCAGCCGCCCCACCGGCTCAGCCCGGAGATCTTGGGGCAGCTGCCCCTTGCTCACGTTTCTCCAGGAGCCCGGGCGTCCCCTGCCTTGCCCGTTGGCCCTCAGAGGGCGCAAGGCCCCCACTTTGGTACGCCGACCCGCTTCGCAGCCGCCGGGGACTTGCGCTGCAAGCTGCCGCCAGCCCGCCGCTGCGCGTGGCGGGGTCCCTGCGGCGCGGTGCAGCTCGTTCGGTGCCTGCTGTCGCTGCCGGCTGTGCATGCTCCCGACCTGGCTCCGGCCGGCTTCTCGGGCTGCCAGCCCCTGCCGCTTGGAGGGGAGAGGGGTCCGGGGGCGCAGCGCTCCCGTCTTGCCGCGCCTCCCCCACAGCAGGCGAGGGGACCCCGCTGCTCCAGTTTGGGAATCCTTCTCCGCACTCGCGACTCCCCAACATGGACACGTAGGGAAAAGGAGCCAGAATTTTGGCAGGGGAGGAGAGGAGAGGACGCGAAGGCGTCTTCTCGATGTGCTGCATGGCAAATCCCATCCTCCGCAGCCAGGACTGAGAATGATGGGAGCTGTGGGGCAACACACCTGGAGGACAGCAGATTGGGGGAGGGCTATCTACTGAAACATTGCGGGTTAAAGAATACAGACACCCACAGACAGGGTTCCCATGACACACTAAACCATGGGGGGGGGGTGGCTTAAGCCGGTTGAGATCCCCCCCCCGATTCTGTGTCACAGCTGAACAGTGAGGGGGGGGGCAAAATGGGAGGTGGATAATAGCTCCTGCATGGAGCCCCCTGGGAGACTGGCTGGGAGGAAGAGAGGAGACAGGGCCCAGGGCTCTGCCCCATCTCGTCTCAACCCATTCCCTGCAACACCCTGTTCTGAGGGCCCTCCATGCAGCTGCGTGTCTTAGCGGCCTGACATGCAGAAGGGCACAGGGAAAGCTTCCCGGGAGTGACAGAGTTTCGCCGGGTTTGATCCATGCTCGCTGGAATGCTGCTGAAGCCCACCACCACTTTGGACGCAGCAGCCTTGGCTCCTCGATGCCCACGCACCCCAGAGGTATCGGACAACTGCCCCATTCGCTAGCGATGCCTGTCGGTTGGACCAAGTTCACCGGGCAGGTGTGGAAGGCAGGCAAGCCTGTTGCAGGCAGTGGCAGCTCTCTTTCCTGGGACAGAAGGGCAGGAACAGAAAAAGGCTCATCTCTCGGGAGCTGTTTATGGCCTGGCAGGCTGCTCCCCCCACCCCCAGGGCAACCCCCTAAGCCTGACGATCTGGCTAGCCCAGAACCTGAATGGGCGATGACGTATTCCAGAAACGCTACTGCAGGGCCGAGCAAACCTCACTTCTCAGAGCTGCCCCTTTCGCTCCCATCCATGCTGGTTATGGGGCCTTCACTCCATTCATCCTCTGCTCTCCAGCCATCTGCCCATTCTGCTGGCCAGCTCAGTTGCTTCTTGTTTTAACCAGAGAGGTAACGGCTGGGTAAAAAAAGGGGGACCATAACTGGCACTTGGCTTGGCAAGCGACCAGGAGGGCCACGTTGGTGAAAACCGGGCTGGTTATATTTACAGGTGAGAAGGGCAGAAAAGGCTTCCTTTGCTCTTTGTGCTATCCACAGTTGTGTAAGTGCACGATTCTATGCCTGCTTAGATGGAAAAGTTGGACAACTCAGCATGTAGCAATCAGCCAGCAGGTCCTTTTTCTGGCTAAAGGGGCACACAAGTGTACCCCAAACCTCTATTATTCACGTCCTGTTCCTGCGGCTGCCATTTCCTACTTCTGCTTCTGCACTGTTTTAGCTCTTCTGCTTCCTCTTCGAGATCGGGTTCGTATCCGACTGCACATACCAGCAATGCACAGACAGGGATTACCACGCAGCGTCTAAGGGCCACCCTTCTGGGTTTAAAGCATCAGCCAGGACTGAGGATTTGATTCAGGCTCTCTTGAGGTTAACAGCTCCCTTTCCTCTCTCCCTCTCAGCGTGTTTTGTCTTGTTCAGTGGGTCTTTCACTACCCCCACCTCACTCGAGGTTGCTTGCTTGCTTGTTTCCAGCCGGCTGGTGCTGGAGGTCAGATTAGATGGCCCAGGAGGCCCCTTCTGACTCACCCTGTTTTCTCTGTTTCTATTTCCAGCAGTCAACATCGCCATATTTATTGGAAAAATAATTGTGATTGCTGGCAGGTTGTAGCTTCTTTACACTTATGTAAGATGTGGTTCCAACCCCTCTTGAATGTGCACCTGAATGGGGTGAAGGGATCTGGGAGAGCAATGCAGTCTAGAGAAGTGGAGAGCAATGATCCGAGGAGGCCAAGCTCTCCCCGGGATCGTCTCCTAGCAGGGTCATCCCAAGCTAGATGGTCAAAGTGGAGGCACCAGACTAAGAGGTGTCCGGCTTCTTCAGAGGAGTGGTCACATCAGCAGAAGAGAACAGAGCTCTCCGCTGCTGAAGAGGCTGGAGAAACTCCTGAAGGGCAGCTGCAGGGCAGCAGGTGGCAGAAGGCGACACCGGTGGAAGATCGTACAGAGAGCACAGCAGCGATGCTTCACTGGCTAGCACTGGGCAGAAGAAGGCGATGGTAAAGCACTTCTTAATATTCTTACCTTGAAACCCAACGATGAAACAATCTAAGATGAAAAAAAGGAATGGTGCCAGAAGACTGGACTTCCAGGGCAAAAGGGACTGAATTGACTACCCAGGACCCTGAATTGACTACCCTAATCACAGAATAGTAGAGCTGGAAGGGGTCATTGGGCCCAAACCACTGCTCAGTGCAGGACCCCAGGTTAAACCACCCCTCTTAGATGGCTGTCCAGCTGCATCCTACATTCCTCCAGGGTAGGAGAGCCCACCACCTCCAGGAGGAGTTGGTTCTGTTGTTCCATTGCTTCCAAAGGGCAGCCATCGATAGCACTGTCATTACCCAGGGCAAAGTGGTAATCATAAAGCAGGAAATGGAATGGCTACACAATGCAGCAGCTGGCATGCACAATCAGACACACAAAGTGTTTTACTCTGGAGTGACAAACTCAGAAGAAACAAAGTGGCCCTAATACTGAGGCAAGATGTCGCGTTTTCCTGCAGGAAGGGCCTCTCATGTAAAGTCCAACTGAATGATATGCATCAGAATTCTCAGAAAACCTGTTAACATAAACATTATTCAGGTCTGTGCTCCAGTGACAGATACTGAAGAAGAAAATTGCAAGTATCCAAGAGGAACATGATAATTCACCAAAAGAAGACATGCTGATATCCTAGGAAACTGAAATGCAGGGCGCCAGGCAGAGACAAATGTTGAGGGTGATTTTGGGCTAGGAGTTAGAAAGGAAGCAGGAGAGCAATGCATAGGATTGTGTAAAGCCAACAATATGTTTATTGTAAATATGTACTTCAGGCAACTGATCAGGAAATTGTACGCATGGACATCACCAGATAGGCTATGGAGAAATCAAATAGACGTGATTGGAAGCACCAGATGGAGAATCCGCATTCTCAGTGCCCAAAGACCTGGAGCAAACTGTGGTAGTGACCATCAAGTATTGTTATCAAAATTCAAAGCCACACTGGGAAAAAAAAAACACTAACAGAAGGATAGTGCCAAAATAGAGATTAAATAACATTCCTGAAGAATTTAGAATCCACCAAAAGAGCAGAGTTGCATTATTGATCTCATTGAGCAGGAGCCAGCACTGTGGACTGAAACCAGAGACATGATTAGGGAAGGACGCCGAAAGGCAATTCCTGCAGAAAACAGAATGAAAAGGCCTAAATGTGTGAAGGAAGAAACTCTCACAATTGCTAAGGACAAAAAAGATGTAGAGGAAACAGTGACAGAAATAGAATCCTGAATGAAACTGGTCCATGACCGTCACACAGAGACAAAAGGAACTATTGCAATGACTGGTTCCGAGACACAGAAGAGAACAACAACAGAGGAAGAACGAGAGACACTTCCAGAAGAAAGGGAATCTAAAGCTAGGTGAGGCATGCTGAAAGAGCAACAGGGGGACATACAGTGGCACCTCGGCTCACACACTTAATCCATTCCACGACTCTGGTCGCGAGCCAGGTCAAATTTCCCCATGAGGTTCAATGTAAATAAGGTTCATCCATTCTGTCAATATTTTTTAAATCACAAACGATTGAAACAAAGTAACACAGAACAACAAAGTGACAAAGGACAGTACAGTAGAGAACACTAACCCAGGTGGAGGGGGGAAGGCTATTGTTTGGAGGGAGAGTCCAAACTATAATTGTGCGATGGCGATCGTGCTCGGGGGGAGGGGTGGCCGCGATCGTGATAGTGCATGTGCAGGGAAGACAGGTGCCAATGTGGTCGTCACCTGATGTGGAGTTCGTGACCTGAGGCATTTTTCCCCTGAAATTTCTGTTCACGACTCGATTTGGTCTTGAACTGAGGCGTTCATGAGCCGAAGTACCACTGTACTATCAGACCAGGGACAAATAAAGAGAGCGTGCAGAAGGGATGAAAGGGTGACCAACTCCTTTGAAATGGAATCCCGTGGAGAAGAGCTGCAGTATTAGAAAGCCAAGCGAAAGCTGCTCCGAAGGCACTCGCAAAGAACGAAGCCCCTGGAGTGGGTGGGATACCCACAGCAGAATCCCAGGCTGCAGAAACCGAATCCGTTCGAATCCTAACAACCTGCCGCCAAAGATATATCCCAGGCCCCAGAAGAGGCCTCTCACACGAGCAAAGTGATGCTCAGAGGGTTGCAACAAAGAACATTCCCCTGTGTGGAGCGAGGAATGCCGGACGTCCGAGCTGGATCCCGAAAGGGAAGGTGCAAATAGGCATTGGCTACTGGAGCGCTCTCGGGAATTTCACAAGATGATCAATCTGGTTTATGGACTGCTGCAAAGCCTTCGACTGTGTGGCTCACAGGAAGCTTTGGATGGCCCTGAAGGAAGTGGGGGTGCCTCAGCGATTGACTGTCCTGATGCGTCACCTGCATCACGGACAAGAAGGTGCTGTGAGGACAGAATATGGAGAAACAGAAAGGTTTCCCATCAGCAAAGGTGTTAGACAGGGATGCCTTTTATCTGCCTATTTGATCAGCCTGTATGCAGAACATATAAGGAAACCTGGATTAGGATCAGAGGATGGAGGAGTGAAAACTGGCAGAAGAGACATCACTGATGACCTCTTACTGGCCGAAAGCCCCAGTGAATTGGAACAATCCCTGGTGAAAGTGAAAGAACATGCAGTAGCAAGACTGTGGCTGAATATTAGGAGAACAAAAATCATGCTTATGAAAGTATTACCCGACGTTAAGGCCAACAAGAAAGAAATTGAAACTAAAACATTTTACATGCCTCAGCTCAGTCTTCAGTTCGAGGGGAGACTGCGTTCAAGATGTTCAAAGACTGAGACTTGGAAGAGAGACAATGAAGGAACTAGAAAAGATCATCCCGTGTCAGGATGTTTCATTGGAGACCAAGGCCAAGTTCATCCCCATGATGGCATTCCTGAGCACAGTGCATGGGTGTGAAAGCTACACAGAAGAAGCTGGCAGGGGGGAAATGGATGCACCTGAAACACGGTGCTGGAGGAGAGCTTTGCAAACACCCTGAGCCGAGGGAAAGACGAACAAGTGGGTCTTTGATCAAATCGAGCCAGAACATTCCCTGGAAGCACAAATGATGAAGCTGAGGCTGTTGTACTTTGGGAACATCACAAGAAGGCAAGGCTCCCTGGAGAAGTCCATCTTGCTGGGGAAAGTCGAAGGCAAAAGAAGAAGAGGGAGACCAAACAGGAGATGGATGGACTCCATAACAGTTCTGAGCTTAATACAGTTGAGCTGGACTGTCAAGGACGGGAAATTTTGAAGAGCACTCTGCTCATAGGATCACCACAAGCAGAGACAACTTGACACCACAGCACACCAAAAGATGTGGCGAGGAATATGTTTGAAGTGTGAAGTTCTTTTTGCTGGTGAGTGTGGATTGCACACACGTGTGGTAGATTTGTGCAGAGCAATGCTCTGTTGAATAGTGAGCAGCTTGTAACATCTGATGCTTTCTCAGTGGCAGCCAACGTCCGTCAGCATCCGGCATGCGGCAATCGCATTTGATCGCATCTGATAGTCAACATGCGGCGGCGGTCGGTATTTATTTCTGACAGCTGACATGCAATAGGATTTGGTAGATTCTGTACTCTTGTCCCCTGCTTCATGCATTTCCTCAGTCAGGAAACCTCCTTGGGAAGAGGTGAAAAGAACCACAAAGAGTCAGATCTCAAAATGGGACATCTCCTTGTGATTCCGAAATAGGAACGCCATGTTCTCAATGCTTTCATACAGATGGTCTGCCTGAATGCTCCTGCCCGGCTTTTCTTTTCTCCTCGGAATTTGCCAGTGAGCACCCACAGTCTCGTACGCTGGTTCTGTGCTTTGCCTCCTGTCAAGATCCATCCAGGATTCTGAGCTGACTGGCTCATAACAGGGCTCAGTGAGGGGAGACGGAAACGATGAGAGCTGGTGCCTTGCCCTGCCCTGTGATTCCTGGTCACCAGCCTCCACCTGGCCATCTCCTGGGTTATTCTCCCCTGCGGGGGTCCCCGTTTCAGCAAGCCCCTCACAGTGCTTTGCTTTCTTCTTCTCCTTCTTCTTCTCCTTCTTCTTCTCCTTCTTCTTTTTCTTGTCTTTGCACACCACGGAGTACATTTCTTCTATCTGTGAAAAAACAGTCATTAGCAAAGTGGCTGAACTAGGATCCCTTTTGAGTGCTCTGACTCTCTAAGAAAGGCAGCTCGTCTCCTGAGATTCTGCGCACAAGGGGGACCATACATCATCTGTCATCTCACATAGGACTTGGATTTTTAAAATTGTTTTTAAAACCTGCACAAGGAACTAGTCCTCAGGTTTATTGGAAAAATATTTGCCTTCCTACAGATTTCAAGAAAGGCACATCCATTGTAATTATTATATATACACATGGCTAGATTCACCACTGGACTAAGTGAGCTCTAACCCCGCCACCCCAACATTCAAATTAAAAAGGAGCCAGTAGGGCCCAAAATTTGAGACAATTCTGATTTTTGTGACAATTCTGATTCTGAGCAGGCCAGCTACTTTCATTGCGTGTCTGTGGCCAAAGGCTGCTCAGCCAGGACTGACAATCTGTAATCAGAGTTGACCGAAAGAGATCAATTCAGAGTAATCTTATCTTCAAACAGAATATTCTCCTTCCTTGAAATATTTCTATTTACTGCCATAGAAAACAGCTGAGAAATTCTGAATTTTCAGCCACCTGACTGGCACAAAACTGCAGAGCCCAGAGAGGAAAGGGGTTCACACTCTCTCACTCCGCTCCTATTTTGTGCATTTTTAAACCGAATTGGTAAGTACTTTTGAAAATGCACAAATGCAACCCTTACTGCAGGCCTGAGATGAGAGCTGAGCAGCGGAGCTGCCCGTGACCCAGCCTGGCGTCTGAATGGACAATCCTGGCTCAGCACGACGGGTGTCATTGCCGACGTGGCACCCACAGCCCCTGCGTGCTCTCTTTGCCCTTCCTGATTACAGTTTCACGAACTAAGATGCGTAAAAATTTTAACAATAATACAGTGCGGGCTGGCAAAGCTAGGTGTTGCCCTCCTGCGCTCCCAGGACTGGGGTTCCAGAGGCTGGATTGGTGTGCGAAGGCTCAGAGCCCGTCCCTGCCTTGTTTGGCACTCCGGACCCCCACCTCGGGGACTGGCAAGTGCCCCACGGCGGCCAGTCTGGAGAGTGCCCCAGCCCCACTGGGAAATGACGGGCCCTGCAAGGTTGCAGAGGGGCTTGCCAGCCCCAAAACGGTGGAGGCCCTGCCCTCCCTGAACCCGGTACCCTCCAGATGTTTGGAGCTGCAGCTCCCATCAGCCCCAGCCAGTGTCTGGGTGATGGGACCTGTGATCCAAACAGTGCGGCAGGATGGGAAGGCGACAGACTGAATTCAGATTAATCTGAATGCTTGGTGAAGCGCTAGTGAAATCTTCACACCCACCAATTGAGAAAAAGATCCCCTCCCACACCAGAGTAAGCCTTCTAATGGGAGTAGGGGGCGGCATGGACATGCAGGAAAGGAAGCAAGGAAGCAAGGAAGCAAGGAAGCAAGGAAGGAAGGATCGGTACCGGCACTGCCTCTTGCGCCGTGGGAGTGGAACCCGCGTCCGGCTCAACCTGCTCCGTTGGATTCTTCACTTTCAAAACACGGGCATACTCAGCCCCTGCAGCCTGCCCCTCTGCGCCCCCCGTGACCACCTGCATGGTGGGGGGCGCAGGCGCCTCGTCTTCTCCCGCTGTCACCATCACCATTTCGTACAGCCCCTCCTGGGCCTGTCTGGGGAAGCTCAGGTTGGAGTAGGTCTGCTCAGGGGAGAGCAGCTCCTCCGAGGGCACCCGCGGCAGCTCCCTCGGCGGAATGATGATGAAGCTGGAGCTGGAGGCGGTCCCGTCGTCTTTGCTCAGCGAGGAGGGGAAGAGCACCCTGGCCGCCCTGGGGTCTGCAGGAGACAGAGCCAAGGAAGAGAAGGGCTGTGCTTTCCTCCTTTCCTGAAGTACCAGCCAGTCCTTTCCAAGAGACCACCGGCTGCTGCAACCACAGGACCAACTGAAGCTTGATGGGAGTTGTGCTCCGGCCCCAGGCTATGCAGCTTCCAGCGACAAGACGCAATGCCACATGCCTTGTCCCACAAGTGCTCCTCAGATCACGGCCGGTCCCAAACTGCCTTCCCATCCCTCCCGCGAGTTTGTTTGGGGGTTTGCTTGCGCTTAATTGATGTGCAAGCACCGGGAGAAGCGCGCCGGCTTACCTTGGCTCCCGTAGTCCATTGCCTGAAGCTCATGGAGGCTGATGGCCGATTCCCCAAACATCGAGGGCTCCGTCTGTCTCAGCAGCACATGCAAAACCAGAAAGGAGGCTGTGAAGGGAGAGCCACTGTGCCCCCCCGCCGCTGCCCCCAGGGCATCTAGCAGGCCTGATGCGCTGAGACTTCATCTCCTGGAGGAACAAGAGCCCCAGCTGAATGCTAGAGGGGAGCGACAGTGCCGGAGACGGTGGGGCAGAACATTCGGCTCGGCTTCCAAGCTGGCCAGCAGCAATGTGCCCCCCTGCCCCCCCCCAGAGGAATCCCTGCTATTATCGCCAGTCTGGGACTGGGAGCGGCACCGAGGGGTCCCCGCAGTTATCTCCAGCCTGTGATTAGAGATACCAGGTGGGGAGACAGCAACGGGGACTCGGCCGGTGTTGGGCAGAGCAGCCTCCTTCCCAGTGCTGGCTGAGGCCTCCCTGCGGGAGGCTGACACAAACAGCCCGCGAATCCCACACTGGCCGAGTCCCTCTCTCCATAGGAAGCCTGGCCTGCAGCTCCGCGCCTCTTCAGTACGGAGACGCCCCAGCACCTGGCCCGCCCTCGCTCTGGCAGGGAGGAGCTTCTGCCAGCCAGCATTTTCCTCCCGAAAGCGTCCCTTCGCTCAGCTTCATTCTGGGGTCGGCCTGCTCTGCACGCCAACCAGACCTCCGCATGCGTCCTGCCCTGAGTCCTCATCCCGTGTGCTCCAGGCATGCCGCACCAGCACAGCATGTGCCGCCCCCCTCCCAACACAGCACTTTGAGCGGCGCATGGGAAACGGTGCATGTGCACATCCTGTTGTCGCTGGAGTGCCAAACGGCACTGAGTGACAACCCTAATAAGCCCGGGTCCCTTTTCACACCTCCCACCCGGGGCCGAGAAACGGGGGCCACGCTCCACATGCACCGTCTCGGGGATCATCAGCAGGAGAAACGCCAAGGGGCAAGAGGTGCACTCACGGCTTCATCCGGCAAGTCGTCATGAAGGGGCACCCCGTTCCGGTCTTTCCTGAAAGAGGGAAAGGAGATGGGATGAGCCGCTGTCCAGTCGCATCAGCCACTGCCACCAGCTGGTGCTGGCCGGGGAGGTGAGGCAGGGTAGCCGCTGAGGCACCACCAAAAAAGAGGACACGTGTCACCAGACACGAGTGCGGCAATTTGCATGCGCTCATTTATATCACAGAGCCATGTGCAGAAATAATACGGTGGAGGAATGACGTGCTTTACCGCAAACATTTCTCTCTGCTGCTGCCTCTGTTCCTGGACTTCGGGGAAGGTCTCTCCGAGCCCGTGCCAAGCGCATGGTGGCGCGGCACATCAGCCAGCCCAGTGGGCAACGAGCACTCCCACAAGCAACCAGAAGCAGAGGAGACGCTTGTTCCTCAAAGGGTGCGGAGCGGTGGAAGGCAGCTCCAGCTGGCCCGCCCCGCCCTGGCAAGGGGTCCTGTCCCTCATTTGCCCTCTGGTCAGAAAGTAGATGCTCTTTTAACCAGGGTCCCTGGTTCCACGGCAATGAGGAAGCGACGCTTTGCTGCTCTGCTCTGGGCCTTGTCTGCACCTCATCCGAAGGCGACCCGGGCCTGGACTGGGGCGTAAGGTGTGGGGCGCCCAGGCACCTACCTTTTGCAAAGGATGCACAGGGCCAAGAAGCCAGTGGTTACGGCAAGCAGAGAGACTGCGGCGATGGAAGGGAACAAACCCCCGACTGCGCCTTCCTCCAAAGTTGCAGCCATAAACGAAATTCTCTCGGGGGCTGCCAGGAGAGAAAGCACAGCTTACAGGGACGTATTTTAGAACCATCAAATAACCAACTCGCAAAATTAGGTAAGCAAACAGTAGAAACAATATTGAAATAATTAGCAAAAGCAGCACTTTAAAGGCCAGCAAAATAGAAAGGGGTTTGCTGGAAGCTGAGCCGGAAAGGCCTTAGAGAGGGCACGAAATGAATCTGCTTCAGAGTCGTGTTTGAAAGCCCAGGATCAGCCAGGGCTACCATCCTGCCACATGGTAGCCTGTGAGGGAACCAGAGGAGGGTCTCTGAATTTTAAGAATAACAACTCTAATCCTCATAGAATCCTCCCCACTTTAGTCAGGAAGGCCGTGCACCTTTTTAGTCTGCCCTGCAGGTGCTGACTTCAGGTGAGGAACATCATGGTCCTGCCCTGCTTTTCCTTGTGTCATTTTAAAACTGGGAAACGGACTGGACAGCCCTTCCGACAGAGGACTGTCCTTGGTAAAATAGGACACCCTGCTTTTGAGGATGAACCCAAGGTACAGGCAGTGACAAGTGCTCCTTCAGCTACCCGCCTGGACACATCCGTTTTCGGAGGAAGCTGTGACTCGGATTGTGCTTCTATCCAAGATGTTCTCAATGGGTGCGAGGAATGTGGTCTTCCCAGGGGTGGCACCCGCATTATAGGCTTTTGCACACGTTCCCCCAACTCCACATATACTGAATTCAAGGAGAGAATTACCGTATTTTTTGCTCTATAAGACTCACTTTTCCCCCCTCAAAAGTAAGGGGAAATGTCTGTGCGTCTTATAGAGCGAATATGTGTGTGCAGTGAGTCTGTCAGATGTGCAGCCCATGGGGAAGTGATGGGGAATGTGCCTGTGATTATGTGCCCATTGGATTCAGAATATTTTTTTTCTTGTTTTCCTCCTCTAAAAACGAGGTGCGTCTTATGGTCAGGTGCGTCTTATAGAGCGGAAAATACGGTAGATCATACCACCACCTCCATTTGGATTGCCATGTATTTACTATTAATATGAAAGGGGCTCTTTGCCCACAGAAATGCATGTCAAATGCCCCAGAATTTCTGTTCTTCTGGGTGTGCATCGCACACGTGTAGATGATGTCCCTTCTCACACTAACGGCAACATTGGTGTGCAGCCAGTGGCTACGCGTGCTTATTTTAAATTTTCCATAGGCTGCCCCTTCATACCAATGAGTCTTGCAGAGCAGTCAGCACAACATCACTACAATGAAGAGTGTAAAACTTAAATATCAGCACGGTAACGTTGAGAGTTATAAAAACTATTTCAACCAGAAAAAAACCAGAAAGATTTAAATAGTTGTTTTTTAAAAAAGCTTTTAGCCTGGTGCTGAAAGAAATTGCTGGTTTGGCACCTGTGTACCCTGCAACCGGAAAGTGCGTGCATGGGAAAAGCCAGTGTAGCATAAAGGGGTGGGAACTTGAGAGACTCGGCCATGAAGCTCACAAGCACCTTTGGACCAGATGTGGAGCCTCAGCTTCACCTACCTTGCAGGACTGTTGTGTGGATAAAGTTAAAAGGAGGCAGATCCTGTGAGCCTTGGGCCCCTTGCAGAAAAACAGGGGGCATATAAGTATAAAAATAGGTTAACCCATGGGGAGATAGAGAACGTCTGCGACTTCTCTTGGCAGAGGAAATGTTGCAAGCCCCATTCGTTTCGGTTTGCAGGTGTCAACCGATAGGGCGTGTTTTGGTACGACATTTTTTCAGCCGCACATCTTACAATTCCTGTGTATGACGCCATCGAGCACCTGTTGAACTAAATTATTTAATTTTCTGTTTGATGTTCGTGCTTTTTGCTTTGCAAGCACATTTTTCCTGAATCTCTCAGCCCAGCTTTGGGGCTTTGTTGTGGAACCCCAAAGCGGGAGAGAAATATCGTTTAACCTCCCCGAGCGCTTCCGCTATTGAGAGGTACAAAATTAAGCAAGCAAAGCAATCCTGTATGAACAGAGTAATAAAGTCACGCATTATCTCCATGGCCTCCCGCCAGGTGGAGGTGGGAAGAGGAGACCTCAGGGAAGAGTTCCTGAATGACAAACTCATTTCAGCAGGCCGGCGGAGGCAGAAGGACCATTTCCTGCAGAGTCTGGAGGATGCGAGCGAGGGCAGGTGTCTCTGCACCGGTTGCAGGAGCTTCGGCTCCGTCAGTGTGACGGGGTTTCCTGTGCCACTGAGCTGCAGCAGCTGCAAACTCCAGAACGCTTGCACTCGGGCTGCGACGTTGCAATGGGCAGCCTCCATCTTGCTGTGGCCTCGGTCACAGTTCACGTTACAGAAGAATGGCTTTGTGGCTTGAGGCACTGCTGAAGGCCAAACCGCATGGAAAGGCAAGCAAGCATGGCACGCCCTTGCCCGATACCTTCCTGGCTGTTCCACACCGTCGTGTCTAGTCGGAGCAACAGCTGGAGTGCAGGAATTACCAAGAGCCTGGCTGGAGCACAGCCAAGTTCCACCCACCCACCCATTTATTTATATATATATTTATAGGCCGCCTATAATTGCCAAGGCCTTCCTAGGTGGCTTACAATGAATAAAACATACTAACAGAGTAAAAACATACTAAAACCAATCAAAACATAATGAATGAAACATCTATAAAAACAATTAAAAAGGACCACGTTAAAAAATTTCCTAAAAAGGTATGTTTTTGCCTGGTGCCAAAAGGAAAATAGAGATGAATCCAGCCAGCCATCCTCTATTTATTTAATAGATTTATATCCCACCTCTTTTCTTACACAGCACTCAGAGCGGCTTACATCATCCTCCCGCTGCTGCTCTTAATCCTATCCCCACAACAACAACCCTGTGAGGTTGGGCTGTGACTGGCCCCAGGTCACTCAGCTGGCTTCGAGGCTGAGCGGGGACTGGAACCCAGGTTGCCTCATCCCCAGACCTGCTGCCTTAACCTCTGCACCACACTGGCTCTCAGTATTCAGTCTCCATCTCTGACCCGTGTAATTCCTCTGGGAAGTTCACAGGGCAAGGCTCTTGTCCCAGCATCTGAAAGCGTCTCTTCACAGAACACAAATAAGAGAGCAAATCTCATTCAGAAAACAGATCGGAGAACATCAGACGCTGCCCTCAAGCCAGACAGTCGTGGTGTTGCAGGCAATCTCAGTCTGATTCGAGTTTGATTTCTATGGGTCTCCTCCAAGCAGGATACAGTACCTCCAGCATGAAGGTTGGACACGGGTGGTCATGGGCCAAGGGTCAAGACCCCAGTCAGAGGCTCACCAATAACCCAGCTGCAGGAACGGTTTCTTCTCCCCATTGCAAGCAAGCGCTAGCGATGCCGACTCGTTCCCCGGCTTGGGCTCACATGCTCAGGGAAGCGATGTGCAGAATTCACACGCTCTGGAAGGCCCCCGCCCCCGTAGGTAGGGGGCCACTCAGCAGATGGGGGCACCTGGAGATCTCACTTCCAAGGTTCTCCATACACATCGCTGGCATCACCTGTTCTTCCAAGCCACCTACCCATCTCTTGGAATGTGACCCGAGGGCAACGGAAACGGATTTTCCATGCCCCTTTGACAGACGAAAGACTAATGTTGCGACACTGGAAGGACAAGCCACTGCCGTCACAGGACAGTGGAGGCTGCCATGAAACGCCCGATCCTTGAAGGGGGACTTGTAGGCATACTCTGCAAATATAGGGATATTTGGGCTGCCTTTGTCAAAGTCTACACATAATTATTTCATAATGCTAGATGTTCTCTCATGTATTAACATACAGAGATATATAAAACGTAGGTAATTAGAACTATGGATCCTCTTAAATTTTATTCCAAAATGGTAATGTTCCAGTTTATTTTTTTAAACAGCGTGGGATTTTTTTTTTTTTTGTATTGCACAATTTTTAAAATGTGCATTGCTGGCAGTTGTCAACCGTTCAAAATAAGCAGTGTGTCACGTCGCCTTCATGTCCGTGCATGGGATTTATATGCCTGCATGTCCTTAGAGGCCCGATGCATGTATGTGCCCGTAATACACAAAGATTTCACTTCAAGAAACGTTTTGCAAAGCAAAATGTGAAGTGACATTTCAGCTGGGCAACCATTTATCATCAAAGAAATCCACCTGATACTCCTAAAAAAAATATAAAAATCCAACATTTGCACAAACATGGCCTATTGCTATTTGCAAAAAGAAATCCAGTTTTGTTGCTGTTGTTACTGGACTGATCAATAGGCAATTTTAGAAAGACACAGCTTGTCTTGTCTCCTTAAAAAAAAGGAGGAAGAAAGGAAAATCTTAAATCGCCGTATCGCATAAATAAACACCCTGAAATTGAGCACGTACCATATTTCTCGCTCTATAAGATGCGCCTGACCGTGAGACGCACCTAGTTTTTAGAGGAGGAAAACAAGAAAAAAAAATATTCTGAATCAAATGGGCACATAATCACAGGCACATTCCCCATCACTTCCCCATGGGCTGCACATCTGACAGACTTACTGCACACACATATTCGCTCTATGAGACACACAGACATTTCCCCTTCCTTTTGAGGGGGGAAAACGTGTGTCTTATAGAGCAAAAAATACGGTAGTTCCCAGTGTGCCCACCCTACCACGGTTAACCACCACCCTCCCAAATGACAACTTTGTGAATCTCCTAAGCGCTTTTTTTTGGCAGTCGGCGTTGGATGTGATCATGAAATCCCAAGAAAAAGCTGCTTTCACCTCTGAACTAAGGCTGAGAAGGCCAACTTTTAAAGTCCATTCTCACTGCCGGGAAAACTGCTGGTCCTTCTGAAATATCCCACCTCTAGTAGTCAGTCTGCCCCTGTAGTTCCCTAGGCCAGATGTGGACCCCTGAGCCCTCTGCTTGCCAGCTGACCCTTTTCCCTTCCTGGTTTTAAATAACATAAATGAACAAACACTTGGAAATTGCCAAGGAAGTCCGGTATGATTGCAGGAAGACTAAGCATAGCCAGATCTGACAGATCCGCTATAACAAATGTGGATATTACTCCAGGCACCTGATTTTGTGGACTCCAGCAAGACTGGCAAACATTAGCCAGCGTTTGAAGCGAGCCAGAATTTGAGTTTGCTATATCCCTGACTCTCCTGCAGTCAGACCCCCCCCCTCTCCCCTTTTAATGTCATTTCCTGTCTCAGACATGCTAATTTAAGCTTTCCACTCACAGTTTGCTCATTTTTTTCTGCTCTTTCTCTTGCAAAGAAATTTTGAAGAGGGCAAGGGAAATTTTGAAGAGGGCAGGAGGGATTCCCTGGAAAATGCCGGCTTTTCATGCAGGACCTTGTCTTGATGCCTCCAACCTGGCCCTTTGCCTTCTGAAGTTGAGCAGCTTCAGCATAGCAAAGGATTTAATCAGATTTCTTAAGCTTTGTTTCTCTCACTCCACTGGACCTTCTCCTATATGTACTTTGTTGTCACCAGATCTGCATATTGCTTCATTTCTAAGCAGGTTCCACGATATATTAATACACTTCAGATACATTAAAATACTTAATAATAAAAAGGCAAGATAACATTAAATTCATGGCTGGTCAGCAAGGATGTCAGCAAGCATGTCTTCAGCAGGTGCCAAAGGCAGCACAGTGTTGGTGCCTGCCTGACCACCGGAGGCAGAGAATTCCATAGAAATGGGGCCACCACGTGGAAGACCCTTCTCCTGGTGGAGGCCAGTTGAGGCATGGGTCCATGTGGAACCACCAGGAGAAGGTCTTTTGATGGCCTTGGCAACAGGGCTAGTGGGTTGGATAAAAAGTATTTAATAAGTAAATAATAATGCAAGAGATGGTTCTTTCTCAGGTATGCTGGCCCTAAGTGGTTCACGGCTTTGTACACTAGCCCTAAAACTTTTCACTGTCCCAGTAGCACATGCGTAGCCAGCGCAGACCCTTCAGCCACTGCTGCGTGCTTCCGGGGCAGCCCCGCACGGAGCCCATTGCAGTAGTTCAGCTTGAGGTTTACCTGCGCTGGGATCCTTGCAGGTGAAAGCAGCAGATTGCATCTAAAGATGGCTAGGAGCATGTGACATCATGAGCCAGGAAGCTCCTGTTCTTTTCAAAAGGCTGCACAGTTGAGCTAGAAACAGCTCTGTCATCTTGATGAGCCACCAAAGCATGTACAACCCTCCCCCATCCTCCTAAATTTCTCCGAAGAGAAGACTCTGAAAGGAGCCTCTTGGCCCTGGGGACTCTCCTCCGTCTCCATGCCCAGTCTCCCGTCTTCTTTTCCTCTTCTTCCTTCCCTCATCCTGAGCCCATCTTACAGAATTCTCAAGGGGAGAGGGTAGCGGGCAAGCGGAGCTTTGAACTGTGTCTGCTTTCAGGATGATGTAAATTGGTGGCCTGCAGCAGCAGGGGTTGGACCCCGTGGCCGTCTTGACCTCTTGCAACTCTACTATTCGATGATTCTATCATTTAAACAGAGCAGACGGTTTGCTTTTCTCCTCCTGCTCACCCAGGTCTTTGAGAGAAGTGGGATCGCCCCCATACATAGAAACATAGAAACGGAGCGAGTCAGAAGGGGTCTCCTGGGCCATCTAGTCTGACCCCTGGCTCCAGCCGGCTCCGCTCACGACATGCCCACCATGCGCATGTCCAGCCTGTCTTTGAACACCCACACCGATGGGGCCTCAATGACCTCTCGTGGAAGCCCATCCCATGCCCTGGGGGCCCTAACCATCAGCAAGTGCTTCCTGGCATCCAAATGGAACCTGGGTTCCCTGAGCTTTGCTCCGGGTCTGTTTTTTCCATCAGTTGCCATTTGGCTATTGGGCAGCATCGAAGTTAAATGAATAAATTTTCCAGCAAGAGGGAAGCCCTCAGCTCAGGGGCAGGGCCCCCACTGGCCATGCAGGTCTCCCCTTCAGTCCCCGGCAGCATCTCTGGGACGAGCTGGGAAAGGCCCTGCCTAGAACCCCGGGGCTGCCTGCCTGTGTCAGCTGCACTAGGCTAACCAGACCAAGAGGCTGATCCAGTGATTGGATCATTGCCTGTGATCCTATGAACAGAAAGCATTGTTAGAAAATAGGAGTTACTTTGGGGGTGGGGGTGGGGTTAGAGGAGAGGTACAGCAGTGCCCACTAATGCAACATGAGGCCTATGTATTCGGCAGTGAATGAGGGCTACTCCCAGAAAAGCCTCGTTTTCTGAGCCCTGATCTGGGCTCACCACCAGGCTGAAGAAGAACAACTCCAGATGGGTTCAGACAGAAGCAAGATGCTTTCTAGTGCCCCAAGGAGGGGTCTCGGCTGAAGCAGGGCTGGTGCAGAGTGCATGCCTTACATGCACGTGCTAACTGGGGTTGGGGCGTGTGCCCTGAAGCTCTGAAGCCCCCTTAGCAATGGCCCTGCTATAAACGACCCACAGACCGCCATGATGCGTGAACCGGGCGCAGTGCGGCATCAGAGAGAACCCTTTCCCTTCCGCTCCCTGGATGCTGCTCTTACCCACCCATGGCAAGCCAGTAGGTGTCTTCGCAGGTATGTGGTTCTAGGCCCCAAGAACTTATGCTGAATACACAACGGCGCTCTTAATTGATCGTTAAAGTGCCACAAGACTTTTGCCACTGCTGCCACAAATTGGACAAGTCACCGCTCTTTGCAAGATACTCATGGAGAATCCCTATGGGCGGGAAGAATTTGCACCCACATACCTGCCTTAGCAGTTTCTCTCTCTCTCTCTCTCTCTCTCTCTCTCTCTCCCTCTCCCTCTCCCTCTCCCTCTCTCTCACACGCACACACACACACACACCTTTCTCCCAGCATTGAGATCATCTCCCTTCTGGCTGGGGATCATGAGATGGGTGAGAAAGCTATCTTCTCGCTCCAGAGCCCTGGGAGCCTGCTTCAATGTCATTCCAGCAAAAGCATTTTTTTAATTTTTCAAAGCTTTTAAAAATATCAGATGCATCTGCTCTTATTGCTGTTGTTAGTCATGAAGTCGCGTCTGACCCATCGCGACCCCATGGACAACATTCCTCCAGGCCTTCCCGTCCTCCACCATCCCCCAGAGTCCACCTAAGCTCACACCCACTGCCTCAATGCTCTTTCCTTCTTCTGCAATTCAGCCATAATCGTGGGTTTATGTTGTCTAAGGTTTTTGTTTTATGATTTTCATTTACCCCGTAGGCACCCTAATAAGATGAAAAAACAAACAGAACACTGGCCTAGTTGTAATTTCCTTCACCCTCAGGAACCTGTTCAAAGCTGCGAATCGGCTGCAGCGTCGTCAACATGCATCCTGTCAGTTATAAATCCACCAGCTTGGCTCAAAACAGGGTCTTTCCGGGACATGAGCTGCCAGCTGCTTCCCGCCTGTGTTTTGTAGCGATGGCTCCTGCACCTTTCTGCATATAAATGGGCACGGTATTCCCTGAACCAGTTCACTGGGCCATTTTGGAACAGGCATGCCAGCTTCTTCCAGAGGCTTCTGGCCAGCCAGCTCAGGAAGCAGGATTACCTGATGGTCCTGGATATGGCCCAGAAGATCTCCTTTTATGTCCTCCAATGAACGCTTCAGAACTGGAATGCATTTTTAAAATTTGCCATTTTCTCAGGGAGTAAATAAAGATGGCTCTCATAAGGAAGAGTTGGTGACTGACCCTTCCCAGATGTTGACGGGCTGCAGTGGGCACAGACCAGGGTCAGGGATAATGAAAGACCAGCACCTGGGAGGCCGTGATCCCCACCTGCTCTCAACTCAAGCCTTAGATTTAAACATAGGTTGTCTTAGTGCGATTGATGTGTCTGTACCATAGACCGTTTGGATTAGCTGCGACCAAAGAAGAGAAGGCTTAACTCCACAAAGGAAGCCATACCTTGACAACACAAAATGGCAATTTGCACTGACGGACTCAAGCATCTGCAGAGTTCTGCATTTATCCATGCAACCCATGACTCCCTGTAGATTAAGTTCCACCATCCCTGGCCTGAACAATTGGCCCTGCAGCCAGCAAAAACTTGACAGCGTCACCAAAAAGCAACCCTGCAGGTATTAGAGAGCGCTTGCAGTCCTAATATGTAGGTCTCTATGAATCCTCAGGGGCGGTGGACTTCACTGAGCAGTAGCGCACGCCGCCCGTGCTCTTTCAATGACAATAAAACATCTCTGCGTAACTCACAAAGACCATGAGACTTCATTACCTTTATTGTAAAGGTATTTCTGTTTCTAGGAATGATTTTAGTCACAGCCAAATTATCCAAATTTATATGAACAATAAAAAGCTTCTCATCGACAGCTGCAGCGGCTTTCCTGGTTTTGGGTGATTTTTCCTCTTTTACACAGTTCCCTCCCTGCTCTGTGCTATACTCAGAACGCGTGTCCTCCCAGTATCCTGCCCAGTTTACAAAGCAGAGCTGCCAGTGTTCCCAGTTAAACTGTGGAACAAGTAGCATTGCTGGCCACTCATGGCTTTAAGGCTGATTTGACTAATTCATTGCAGGCTGCAGGCGAGGAAGCGCGATGGTCGTCCAGTTCGTTTGCTACCGGAGCGTCGCACTGTGGGCCACAGAGTGGTGGTCTGAGCCAGCACAGCTCTTCAGCCTGAAAACCCACACCAAATGCATGGGCTGGGCAGATCATCAGTCCAGAATGTGCCACCCTCTGGCGACAAGAGCTGGATTTTAGGGATGCACGATGCTGGGGAAGTTTGCTTTAAAACGAATTCTAGTTAGTCCAACGGGATTTATGTCCAAGGAAGCACACCTACAATTGCAGTAGTCTTAGAGAGCCACATTTTCGAGTTGCCCTGGTTCAGAAGGCGATGCATGGAATATACTCACTTTGGCAGATCAGCAGCTTGGAAGGACTAAGTCAAACGCATCCTTGTGACGGGTCCCGACGGGTGGAAGAGGCTTGTCATGCGGCCTGGCCTTCTCTCTCCTGCGGGAGGAAAGGAGGGGCCCCCGGCACCCGCAGCTCTTGCCCGGCCTCTCCTCACAAGGTGGGGATGTCTCCGCCAAGCGACATGCCGTCAAGCGCCAGGAGCTGGGTTTCCTGCCCACGACACCCAGCGGTGCATCATGCTTCAAAACCAAGAGCAGAGATGGCGAGGCGGCCTGCCGTGTGGACGGGAACTGGAGCGTGCACCACTCCCTCCTTGAGGAACTGATCAGCAGGACCGCGTTAGCTCAGCTTTTTTCAACCTGCTGCCTTCCGGACGTGGACTGCAGCTCCTATCGCTCCCTGCCAGCTGTTTATGGAACTGTTTATGGAGCAGTGTTTACGGAACCGAACGCACTCGCTGCCGAGAGGCTTCTCATTCCTGCAGGCTGTTCGGCTACCTGGATGTTTGGTGTGACCAATAATCTCAGCATTAGACAGAGCCGCTGAGGCGGCAATCGTTTGCCTCGAGAGAGTGCTATTGCACTTGTGTCCCGCTCGTGGGCTTCCCGTGGCAGCTGGTGGGCCACCAGGAGAGCACAGTGCTATCACCTGTAGGACACCAGCACCGTCAACCTATTTGTGTCTGCACAGAAGTTAGTCCCATCATATTCAATGGAGCTTACTTCCAGAAATTGTGTGCAGCAGCCTGAGAGCAGGACATGTGTGGGCTCCAAGGAGCATCCTGCAACTGGCAGAAGACTCAGGGATTTATGGTCCTTGGCTGAGTTCCCTGACTTGGAGCTTCATCCAGCAAATCCTTCCCCACGAGGACTAGTAACCTGCTTACTTGTAAAAGAAATAAGTCATTTAACTCATTTAAGTAAGTCATATGTGGCTCAACAGAACTGAAAAAAAAAAAAAAAAAGATCTTGGAGTAATTGTGGACAATAGGCTAAACATGAGCCAACAATGCAATGCAGCCACCAAAAGGGCAAATGCTATTTTGGGGTGCAGAAATATTACTTCCAAATCATGAGTAGCAGTAGTTCCTCTATACTCCTCACTAGTCAGACCTCACCTGGAATTCTGTGTCCAGTTCTGGGCACCAAGATTTAAGAAAGATGCAGATAAATTAGAAAGAGTCCAGCGGGGGGCGATAAAAATGAACCAGGGTTTGGAAACACTGCCCTGTGAGGAGAGACTGAGAGAACTGGGCATGTTCAGACTTGAGAAGAGAAGACTGAGGGGGGACATGGTATCCCGCTATAAGCACCTCAAAGGCTGTCACAGAGAGGAAGGACAAAATCTCTTCTTGCTGGCGCCAGAGTGTAGGACATGGAATAATCCATTCATGTTGCGACAACCCAGATTCAGGCTGGACATCAGGAAAAACTTCCTCGCTGTCAGAGCAATAGGACAGTGGGACCAGCTGCCTGGAGAGGTGGGGGGCTCTCCCACACTGAGGACATCCAAAATCAAACTGAGCAGCCATCTGGGTGGGATGGTGTGACTTGGTGTCCTGCAAGAGCAGGGGGTTGGACTTGATGGCCTTCATGGCCCCTTCCAACTCTACTGTTCTATCATTCTATGATTCTATGAACTCCCAATATCCCCCAACCACCCAAGTTCATCAAAGAGTTCCAGGAGTTGTAAGACTTAATTTCCATCTAAACATGCATCGACTGGTGCCCTTATATAGCTCACACTCCAAGCTGTCTTTTTTCAGTTTCTAGTAAAGTCTGAAAAAAGTCCTTAAAAGCTCCCAAAGATGAAAAGAATAAGAAGCCATACAGAAAACTGTTGTTCTTTCATTTCAAACTTAAAATTACAATCAGAAAGGAAGTGTGCACAGGAAGCTCTACGGATGCCTACGCTTGCCCCGCAACACAGAACCCGCCGCCTTTCTCCCCAGGGGCACCAGCAGCCGCCCTGCAGGCTTCGCGTTCTTCCCGTGAGCAAACGGCTTCTCTGATAGAATCTCGGCTTGGGGCTGCGGGTGCAAACAGCTACTTCACTGGATCTGTTTCTACCCGGCAGAAGCAGCCCTGCATCTCAAAGGGGGGCTCACAGGAACACTGAAAAGCACAGCACCTGCAGCCTTGTTCGGTGGAAAGCCATCATCTCCGAGGCCTCCAGAGACATGCACACGCTCCTGCCTCAGGGGCATGTCAGGGTGCTAGTCCAACACGTGTCCGGAGAACACGTGACCAGCATCGGATGCCACTTCGGAAGACTGTCTGGCTCTTGTGGGGTCCCACCTTCAGGCTTTCCAGAATGTGGTGGAAGAGTCATTTCTGGGTCCAGGGATATGTAGGCCAAAGACCAACAGGGAGTCAAGGCACGTGGCCAGCAGACCCTTTCAGAACCTCTGACCTGCTTTCTGGGGCGGCTGCTGAACGCCCGAGCCTGGAGGAGGACACGGTGGAGCAAAGAGGAATGGTGCCTTACAGTGATCCTGAAAACGGGCACGGCACGAGGGGACATTCTTAGGCACAAGCACCTAGCAGGCCTTCCTGCAGGGCCAACGGGGTGGAGAGACACTGGAGAACCCAGGCTGCGAGTGAGGTTTCTTTCACTTCTGCTGCAGTGTTTCTACCTTTCGGTAGCTCAGGCAGGATCATCTGCTGCCCAGATTCTTGAAAGGAATTCTGGAAGCAGGAGGAGCCAAAGAGGGGAGTGGGAGACGCGCGCCAGCGATCTGCATGCCCGAGAGAGCTTTTCTGCAGCTGCCTCTGTGGCCGGGCACAGCCTTTCTCCGTTCGCTCCACGTAAAGGTGTTAACGCGTCCAGCGGAAGCAGCTCGACAGTCCGCATCTCCTGGTCCGCCATTTCATACCCAGCGGCCTGGTGGCGCAGCCGGTGCAAAAGTCGTCAGCCAGACGGGCTCCAGCGCAGCAGCGATCGCTGCTCCGCTGAGCCAGCGTTCAGGCCTGATGAGGAGGGAGGCTAGAACTCTGTCATTTTCTTGTGAGTGTCTGCTTTCTTCTGCTCTCGCTGGAGACGGGCTTCTTGGGCCTGCAGCTCGGCCAGCTTCTTGTGGGCCCCGGCCAGCTTCTCTTCCAGCTGGGCTGTGGCGATGGTGTGCCTGAAAGCCAAGTTCGGGGAGAATTAGGGGGACAGGGTCCCTGGTGAATCAGTGGGCTCGTCCTCCCCTCAACCTCCCACATCAAGCCAATCAAAATTCCTGCTGCCCCTCCTGGTTGTCTGGAGGTCTCCCGGCTTTTGTCTGCGTCCCCTGACCATTCTCAAGGGTGGAGATGCCTCTCCGAAGGCTCAGCTCCTGGCAATAAGTGCTTTAAGCCAAGACAGGCTGCTATTTGGGGGATTTGGCACCATGCCCTGCCCATGGCAGGACCGCAGCCCTCTGAGAGCTCCTCCAAGACTGAATTTGGCCTTTGCATCTCTAACGGAGACACCAGGACCTTTGGCTCAGAAAAAAGGGTCAATGGCGGGAGACATGACAGCGGCATGAACAGCAGGCATGGTATGGCAGAAGTAGACAGGGAGAGCCCCCCACCCACAAATTCTGGACCCTAATGGGGTCAACCCATGAAGCTGGCCGAGGTAAGAAAGGCCTTCTTCGCAAGGTGCAGACTTAAGCAGAATTCACATCCGCACGTGGCGACAGTCACCAATTTGGGCGGCTGTAAAGGGGATTATACGAACTCATGGAAGAGGAGGCTACCATGGGCTACTAGCCCCAAGACCATACCAGCTGCTGGGGAACATGGGCGGGAGGGGGCAGTTGCCTTGCTTCGGGGCTTCCCACAGGGAGCTGGTGGGCCACTGCGGGAGCAGGAAGCTGGCCTGGCTGGACCCTGGGTCCGATCCAGCAGGGTTTCCCCTCTGACCGTGCCTTTCCTCCAGAGGTGCGCTCACTGGGGAACTGGGGTAAGTGCCCCGCTCCAGTTCAGGTTTGTCCCTGAGGACTCCCCTGGCCTTCCACCCATGCCAGCATCCCGGCTGAGCCTTCCCTCCGGGATGCAGATACATTGGGAGGACAAGACGACCAAGCTCTCCCAGTACAAGCGGGCTGCCTCTGCTGCTGTGGCCAGAATGGGCCCTCGCTCCCCACGCTGCCAGCCGGCGCTCACATTCCATGTGCCACAGCATGCCGCTGTTCTTGGCAGAAGCGGGTGCCTCTGCTGTCTGCAGAACTGGCCAGCCCAGCAGGTTCCTCTGCCCCCAGGGCGCCCCAAGGAGGGGGAAATGGCCCACGTCTCTTGCCCTCTCCACTGGGCTCTGCAGAGAGGAGGGGAATCTGCCGCAGCCCCGCAAAGAAGGGCCCGGCCACAGCGCCCTGCCGATGTTTGCGTTGTCCTGCTGGGGACCCGGATTCTGGATCAGGCGACAGCATGGAATTTGGCACAGGCAGAAGCAGAGGTGGCGGGGAGCTGGGCCCCCCGCCCCAAACGAGGCACCCTGCTTACCGCCCGGCGTTGCGGGCCAGGGCCTCCTGGATGCCCCGGATGTCCTTCTGGGCGCGCTCGATCCCCTCCATCGTCTGGAAGAGGCGCACGCTCAGGGCCTTCTTGGTGCTCTTGCTGGCATGGTAGATCTCCTTGCCGCTCCTCTCCAAGGGCGCCTGCCCTCCGTCCACTTCGCTGGGCCTCTCGCCCTGAAGCTTCTCATTCAGGAAGTCAAAGACGTTCCGGGACTTGGGGCCCTGCCGGGGGAGCCGGGCGGCCCTGCTCCCCTTGGCCCGCTGTTTCCGGGGCTTGGTCGGGCCGAGCGTCCCCTCCCTCTTTTTCCGGAGGGTCTCCGCACACTGGTCCAAGGATTTCCCTTTCGGCAACACGACGGCCAACACCGGCTCCACCCGGCCCTCCGAATTCTTTCCCAAGCCTGAAACCAGGAGAGCACCGTGGCTGAATGAGGGCCGTGCTGGAGGAGACTCCTCCCGGACGGAAGATCCGCAAATGGTGGCCACCCTTTAGTGTGCTATCCATGCCCCACAACCACCGGGCAGAGGGAAAGGAACACAGTCTTCCCGATGCTGCACCTGCTCAAGACCAAGACCACCCGGGCGGGGGGGAAGACCTCCTGCCCTGCCCTCCCCCGCAACACTGAGTGGGAATGAAAACGATGAGTTGAAAAGAGACTGGAAGGCACCCAGGAAGCGGAGAGGAGTCTTGCCACTCCGAGGGGAGAAGGCCCGGGCTTCCGAACATGGAGGCAGGCAGCTCTCTCCCCAGGGCCTCCCTCATCAGTCAAGAGATGTGCTCCCAGTGGCCAGGGCAGGTAGGCCTGTAAGGTGCCCTCCCAGCCTGGCCCAAATTAGACGCTGTTTGAGCAAAGGGGAAAGTGGGGCGCTGGGCAAGTTTAGGCGGGAGCTTGTCCCTACTCTGAGTCCACGCGTTTTATTTCTGGGGCCTAGAGGCCGCCTTGTCTTCCGGTGACAGAAATGGCGCGGGTTTATTAAGGCCCAGGCACACTTTCAAGTGACAGACCTCCCCCTCGACTCAGGCTCCCCACCGTTTGTGCGAAAGCGCACGCTTACCTTTCCCGAGCTCGTACCCCATCCGAGCGAGGAGCTTGGAGCCGATGCCGCGCGTGTGCGCCTCCCAGCTGCCGAAGGAGGAACTGCAGGCAGAGGACCCTTCCCCGTTCTCTGGGGTGCCGCAGTCGATGACTGAAACAATACGAGGGAAGTTAGAGGGAGCCAGCCAGACAGAGGGTCGGAGGCAGGGCAGAAGGGGGAGCCCGTGGCTGCGTTCTGGGCATGCTGGCCACAGGGCCCTGCTCAGCATCCCAGGGCGCTTTGTTCCACTGCTGCACAGGAGCCTGGCCTTACAAGAATGACAGGTGAGCTGGTGACTAAAAACTCACTGCAGAGGGATCAGGGCAGAGAACTAAGACGTGCCCACTACCTGTTCCTTCTTCCTCCACTGGACCCACTCCAAGGGGTTGCAGAGTGGCTGGGACTGGGGACGGGTAAAACGCAGACTGGGATTCACAGTAAACCCACAAGGACCTCTGTCTACCCACAACAACAACAACGACAACGACAACGACAACGACAACAACTCAAAGGCTTTCCTCCTCTGCCTCCCACTCCCAAATGAGCCTGCTGGCAAAATCACTTGCGGGAAAACGGAGAGTGGATTTTTGGGTGGAAGGTCGTGTGAACCCTGCCCACAAATTCCTGGGCGGAGCACGCACTCAAGAAGCCTTGTTCTTTAATTCGTAGGTTTTTCTCCTACACTGCACTTTTGCACCTGGTTCTGGGCAGCCTACTCAGGGCCCAGGGAAAACACAAAATAAATCTTTCCAGCCCAAAGCCCGCCCACTTCCAGGCATGTCCAGGCCGACCTCCTAAATTCAGGATCTGTAATGCAGGATGCGACGACAGCATCCCTGGCAGACGGGCCTCCCAAACTCTTCCAGAGAAGAACAGCTTGACACCTCCCAAGGAATTTGTTTCATCAGTTCTTGCCAGAGAAGACATTATAATACGAAGTTCCAGGTCAAATAGGCAAGGCTTTAAAAAGCAAGCCAGCTAATTCTGTACACAGAATAGAGCTCACGTGTTTGCACAGAATAGGCCAACAGTGTAACACATCTACTCAGAAGTAAAGGCCTTTATTATCTCAGCCACGTACGTGCATTGCTGACTGTTACAATTCTGATGTTTGAATTTACAGTCCCAGCAAAACACCAAACCTTAAACATTCTTTTTTGCTTTACTGAGACATCAGCGTAAGGCCTACATAATTAAAACGTTTGTAGCAAGATTTTCTTCCCCTTGCAGACAATTCCTGAAAGTATGTAAGCTGACTTTGGGGCACAGCTATTTTAAAAGTCCTTTGAATCTATAGGGCTGATACAGGTTTTCTAGGTGCTTTCCCTAAATCCTCAAACTTCGTTGACATGAGTCACTGCGGCAGCGGAACCAAATTCCTAGGATTGCATTTGTTCTCGGATCGGTTTGTTTTTTCGTTCTCACTGTGGGTGAACAGCCTGCACTTTGGCAGCGGGAGGGGGCTGTTTAGCTACATGAGCTGTTGAGCAGGTGAAAATATCACACACATTTCCATCCCTTCATCGTTGCCATCACTACAGACTCAGGGATGCGGGGGTTACTCCTTTTCTCCAAAGCTGGAAGGATGCAGTTCTGCGAAGCAAAAGCAGCAGGTTCAGAGAAAAAAGGAAACTCCCCGAGATGCGTGGGAGGGGTTAAAACTGCCACATCTTTTACCTTGAGCATATGCATCATCATCCACGTTACCGTCTTCCGACTCTGAGGAGGAGTTCTCCTCTCCACGCAGGGGAGGCATAATGCCATCTCCTTCTACAACCGCCTCCTTCAGGAGCAGCGAGTCAAATTTCACCGTGTAGTAACCACTGTCAATGTCTGAGAAAGTAAGAGACGCGTTTCCGCTGTAATTCAGTGCATGCAAGAAACCACCTTCTCCATGTCATGCGGTGATGTGGAGCTCTGTTTATCCACGGAATATTTTCCACTGCATAGGTACGCATGTCGTGAGCGGAGCTGGCTGGCGCCTGGGGTCAGACTAGAAGGCCCGGGAGACCCCTTCTGACTCGCTCTCTTTCTATGTTTATGAGTAAAACCAAATGGAGGCCAAGTGTAAATGCAAGAGCCCCCCTTTCTTCCCCTTACAGAGCAAAGCCAAAAGCAAACATGGAAAGAAGCCTCACCTGTGACCTTAGCAGCATACCAGATCCCGTCCTGGTGCCTTGCAAGGCAGGCTGAGCCCACAGCCAGGCAGCTGAGGTCCGGCTCTTCGAAGGGACGCAGCTCCTCCACGGAGACCACTTGCCCGTGAGAAAATCTGCCAGGGACCAACACAGTGAGAGCCAGTCACAGACACCTCGCCTCCGAATCGCCAGGGGACGGCAGGCCATTGTTCGTACGCTCTGCCTTCCTTTGTGCTTTTTGTCCTCTCTGCCTCATAAGGGTAATTCAGGGCCCAACGTTCCAGGGATGCAGAAGTGCCTCCTCTTGGGCTCTTCCCGATTTGTCTTTTCCACTGCTTTGGAAGATGCTGACCGGACCAGCCTAATACCAATCAAATGCACAAGGGCCCGTTTGGTCTGACTCCGGGGCAAGGAGCCTGCTTGATGTGGGGCTGGACTGCCTGCTCAGATGAATTCAGCAGGACCACTGCAGCCCACCCCCCTCTCCTGGCCCTGTCCATCCACACCCTCCCCTTTTCCCATGCTCGTTCACTGGGTGGAATGACAGGGGAAGTGAGAAACAGGGCCAAGTTCAGGATTGCTAAGGGCCGCATCTGGCCCACAGGTCCCCTGGTGCTGGTCTCCTCCTGGTGAAACAATGTGGAGAGGAGAGGGGACACGGATGCCACCCCGGCCCCCATCATGTCCATTCCCAACCATCATGCATGAGTCTCAACAGGAGAGAATTCCCAGCTGTGGGGAGGCTTTAAGCCTGTTTGGCTGAACACGCTTAGAATCGCCTTTCAGATCCTTGTGCTCAAGGCAGTGGGGCAGCCCATGACACCGGCTTCCGTTTCCATGCTTGCTTTGCTCGAAAGCACCCTAGACTCATTTAGCCATCTTTTATAACAAAATATTCTTAACTTGTTAAGGCAAAGTTTGGTCCCTTTAACAGAAGAGTGGGTGCACAGTTTGTAATATTATAAATGGCCAGCTGGTGCAATCGAAGCTGGAATAACACCAGCTCTTGTGCTCTTCTTACACTGACGCCACTGCCAGGGTAAAAAGGGACAGCTTATACGACACAGGAGAGCGACTCCCTGGGCCGGCACCAGACTCTCTGCAGGTGCTCCCGAGCCATTCTGCACAGAGCTGCAGAGCTCCGTGAAGGGAGCCATGGGAGGTCAGCGGGGAGGAAGGCGGGGAGAACGCAAGACGGTCACAGGTCGGTGGTGGGTCGGGATGAGTGCACCCTTCCTTACTCAGGCTTCTGAGACTTTCGGGAACCCCATCCCAGCCGCTTCCCAGTGCTAGAGCGATTGAGGATAATTACCGGCAATTTTCTTTAAAACGACACTTGTCATCCAGGAAAAAGGGACACGGCTTCAAGGACTTGTGGGTGGGGTAGAGGTACAGCACTCTAACTCCCGGGCTTCCGTCTTCCAAACACTCACTCCCCACCACCATAGCATTATGGTACTCCAGAGTCCCCCAAGAACTGTAGTATGGGGCCTTCACTTTCATCCCACTGGCTTCCTCTTCTTCCTCAAGTTCTTCCTCTTCTTCCTCAAGTTCCTCCTCTTCTTCCTCAAGTTCTTCTGCTCCGCCTCCCTCCGTGTTGCCAGTGCTCAGGGGCGCCTCTGAATCCCCAGTTTCAGCAATGGCTTCCTTAAAAGCTGCATATTCATCTTCGATGCTCAGTCTGCCAGACCGGGGAGCATCTTGCTGCAGAGCAGAGGATGGAGACGGGGAGAGCGTCTCGGGGCCCAGCGTTGAACAGAGCTTGCTCTTTCTCACTGACGCAAGGCTGGACTCGGTCAGCTCGATCAGCTGCTGCAGATCTGCCTGCAGTTGGATCAGATCCGTCTGTTGTGACGGGTCCAGCCCAGCACCCAAAGCCAGCTCCACTTGCTGCAGCTGTGCGGTGTAGGACTGAATAGCATCTTCCAAGCTCTGCTCATCCATTGCTGCAGAACCAAGTCCCACCGCCAGCCCCTCTTTTCAGAGTTCAGTCCATTTTCAGCTCAGCAGCTGGCCAGGAAAAGGATGGCAGGATGCGCCTCAAAAGCCAATCACCACCCTCCTTTTTTATCACCCTTCGCTATGGCGATGATGAGCTAAGCTGCAAAGAAACATCACGGTAAGGAAACGAGACCGAAAACATCCACAACTCAATGCATGCCAGCATAATGAGCGAACGGAGCACAGAAGCAAGACAGCCAAGATTAGTCCATCCACTAAACAGATAAAGACCTGGGGTAAAACAGGCCCAAGTCATTATCGCCTCCTTCCCAAGCAGCACGACAATAATTCATCAGCGCTAGGGCAGGACGGCCAGCAACATTTTTGCATTAAGGCCCTACAAAGAAGCATGCTTCAGGGCTTTCTTCTGTCATAGGATTGCACCTAAGTAGCCCAGCATGCAGGAATTCATCCGTGAAGCCCTTCTTGATGGCCTGTGGCATTTGCCTTGATTCAAAGGTTGTTTATAGTCTGTTCCCCTATGCAGGCAACTCTGGGTTACCCGAATAACCACAAGTATTTAAGTCCTCTACAGACCACACAGCCTCACAGGGTTAGCCTAAAGCTTTACCTTTGATGCAGCTGATTCTTAATTCTAAAAAAACTCCTCTTTCAAAAAAAATTAATCTCTTCATCTTTTTAGTATCAGCATAGCACCACTATGGTGCTACAGGAAGTATCAGCATAGCACCACTAAATACAAAAGCTTATTTAGTGAAGGATCTCAGACATAGGAAACATTGAAACATATGTAAACAAGGCTTTACAAACCATGTAACTAAAGCAAATGTTAGAAAAATGCACTTTTTATCTCATTATTTGGGGTGCATAAGCCCACCCAATCCCCCTTTGCAGGGGAAGAGTTGCTGCATTGTACTATTTAGCTGTTATGAACCAGTTCAACGTATAGTTAAACTGTGGAATTTGCTGCCACGGGAAGTGGTGGTGGCCGCCAATCCGGATGCCTTTAAAAAGGGAATGGACAGATTCACGGACGAGGAGACAACCTGTGGCTACTAGCCTTGCTGGCCACGTGCTCCTTCCTTTACCGGAGGCGGCCTGCCTGCACACGCCAGATGCTGAGGGGCCTGGGCAGGAGGGGGTCTTGCGCCCATCCTACTTGGGCAACCCGCTGGGCAGCTGCCGCTGTGTGTATGGAGCACTGGACTAGGATGATCCTTTGCTCTCATCCAGCATGGCTTTTCTTATGTTCTTAAGAGCAGAAGTGCTAAAGGCACAGGGTACAAATCTAAGGACAAATAAACACATCTCAGGAACAAAGACTGGCGATCCGTGCTGCACGAAGAGCTTTATGGCACAGAAAAACCTTCAAATCTCACCTGTGTTATGAACTCACTGGGTGGTCTTTGCTTATTTGGCATCTTTCACTGGTTGCTCAGTTCCCCTTCTGCAATACAACGAAGTATAATTGCTGCCATTAGTATCACAGGATCTCTCTTAGGATTTTCTGAGCTGCCAGAGGAAGGAATGAAAATCTCAGGCTGCAGGGCACAGACTGAGAGGAAGGAAAAATAATCTTCATGGATGGCTTGCATTACCTTTGCATCCCCTAAGCCTGCGGTCCCCAACCTTTTTGGCACCAGGGACTGGTTTCATGGAAGGCAGCTTTTCCACGGACTGGCTGGAGGGGATGGTTTTGGGATGAGTCAAGTGCATTACATTTCTTATGCACTTCATAATTATTATTACATTGTAATGTATAATGAAATAATGACACAGCACACTGCCTCAGCTCTACCTCAGATCATCAGGCTTTAGATTCTCATAAGGCGTGCGCAACCTAGATCCCTTGTATGCGGTTTACAGTAGGGTTCATGCGCCTATGAGAATCTAAGGCCTGAGGTGGAGCTGATGCGGTGATGCTGGTGCTGGCGAGCGGCTGCAAATACAGATGAAGTTTCGCCCGTCCACTTGCCCCTCACCTCCTGCTGTGCAGCCCGCTTCCCTAGCATAAACACTTTGCATAAACAAATAAATGTTTGTTTAATATTTTAAAATGCTTTTAATAGTTGCTTATATCTGTTCACCTGATTATAACTTTCTGAAATGAAACACATTCATTCATTCATCCAAAGATCTCTAACAGTCATTCCATGTGCATGCTGACTAGGGATGAGGGGAGTATAGTCCAACACCTCTGGAAGGCCCCAGGCTGGGTAAGACTGACTTGTAACAATCAGTTTGGTATGCCATGGTTAAACTGTGGGGCTGGTGTGATGGTGAAAGGGCTGGACTGGGGAAGTGGGAGATCTGAGTTCTAGTCCCTGCTCAACCATGAAGCTCACTGGGTGAAGTTGGGCCAGTCACAGGCTCTCAGCCTACACCACAGGGTTGTTGTTGTGAGGATACA